>CAJJDP010000022.1:195487-686168 GCA_905182995.1 Paramecium octaurelia | reverse complement strand
AATAATCATGTACAAAGCAGAACTACTACCGATGCAACATGACCAAAAAAGGCTATCTGAAAAATATCGAGACTATTTAGAATATTTAGCTATACATCTTGAAAAAGTGCTTTGCAGTCAAATGCATCTCCTTTACAAGTTATGCATAAAGAAAATGAGAGTCTACAATAGTAGGAACTAATACCCAAAGAGATTATTCAGACAATACCACTGCCACTAAAGAGGAAAAATTGTGAAATTCTCATGACAGGATGTATTGCAAATTCTGAAAGAGGATAAGTTGCTAGATCAGAAAGAGTCTATTCACTCTAATAAGGAACTATTGTAGCTTGTTCTAGTTTATTGGTGGTTTATAAGTGTTATAAGAATGGACAAAGTTGGTGCACAAAAATATGATGCATACAAAGATATAGCGTGTGTATACAAACAAATCCTTAGTAAGCTTAAGATTTCACAGATTATAAATCAACTTGTAGATTTTGAAAGGTTGAATCTGTATTTATTGCTGCAATCGCTTGTAAAAATTACAATACTCATGATACTGCTACAATAGATTAATAGAATTTTGATTATTTTAGTCATGAGATCCTTGATAGTAAAAACATTTTTCATTTTGTTATTTTGACCAAGTCAACTGTCATTTATTCTTAAATCATGTAGACAACTCGAATAATATTTATTCAGGTAAAACCAAATACATAAATAATTTAAATATNAGGAATGGCATATTTTATTTCAATTCCATGCTCATTAAGGCATTCAGTGCACAGTTTCCTTTAACATTAACATTTGTGAGGAGCTATACATATCGATGATATTGGATTTAGATGATGATAAATGCAATTCATGAAAAATATTAAAAAATAATGAATTTCTATTATTATATTTTGAGTTTTATTCTATAATTTAAAAATGGTTACATATAATTCTTAGTAAAAAATACCTACTATAAAGATTTAGGTTTGATTGACTTATATTTGTGCATAGCTTAATTCTTTAAGTATATAGAATAGAAAACAATAAAATTATTAACAATCCCACGCAGCACAATTTCTCAGAAAAATTGCCAATACCATTGATCCTTTGCGCTAATGACTCAATTTTCAATAAATCAATTAATTTCTTCCAAAATTGTTAGCAGTATTTCTAAACGCTAACATTTATATATTATCCAGCTTAAAAGTGGTAGAATATATGAATTATTTGTAAAAAAAAGAGTGAAATGAATTGGATATATATTTGCCAACGCCAACATTATTTGAAATTGATTGAGCATTTATGTCTGCATAAGAAGCGAATTGTAAATGCTCTAGCCTGCACTCTATATTTTAAGTTTAAGCAAAAATTACAATGCCTATATATATATATAGATACATATATTCTCAGAAGCAGAATGATTTGTTACTGTTTTTAATATCCTCACAATCAAATCTTGAAAACAGTAATCCATGTATAAATGGACCAGAAAATGTTTTAATGATCATCACGCGCCTATTTTCATTTAGTCTACCTATTTGAAATCTATATGCAACTGCAACTCCATGCAATATTTTTCACTCTGTAATTTTATGTATTGACAACAATGATGTCTGGTTAACTTAAGCACAATTCCATTTAAGTATGCGATTAATATCTATTAGCTTGTGCGGATTTCAAATTTACTACGGATGAACCTGAATACTAAGTGCATTACTTACTGAATTCTAATTGTAGAATGCTTTTGATGAATCACAAGTATATGCATTTCCAAAATTGTATAACAAGTTGTTAGCTTTGCAAGTGGACATAGATCCTTTGTTTAAAAGCTAGAGTTATGTGTACATATTTTAACAATCTGAAAATTTGATATTGATTCCAAGGGCATAATAAGAGACAAAAAACTAAAAGTTTTACACAAGAAAAAAATTAAAGCTTTAATTGATTTGAAGATCGTGTCGCAATTTATAAAAACTATTTAGATAATATGTGAGTTAATAATGTTTGTCCCGATAATTTAGCCATGAATTCGGGACAATCAAGATCAGGATTTGTGTAAGTTGATTATGTTCTATCTGACGGAACCAAAAGAATAACATTTAATGGTTTCAAACCAAGCGAATATAGTCAACTAAATTTAGAGAAGAATTATTAAATATTTCCAAAACTTTTGAATAAATTGCTTATGAAATTTCAAAAAATTTATATAAATACATAAATAATTTAAATATTTATAAAAGGAAGATGTCTAAACAATGGAAATCTTAATAATTCAATTATCTATGTTGAAATTTGATTTTTTAACTAATTTTAATTGTTATATTATCAGTGTCTAAAAGTAAATTACATTAAGAAGGTTAATTTTTTATATATATCCTTTATTTAGAATATTATTATTGAAAAATTTAAGATTCAGAAATCCGATCAATAATTAAAGCAGGACAATAATTATAGTTATTTTTCAAGTAAACTGAATCAAGCTTATTTATGTTTTGGACACCTCACTTTGGTTATAATTTTAAATCAGATAGCTTCTTATTTCTCTATTACCTTCTCTTTTAAATGTACTATATCTAATAAAATAGTAATTTAAGTTCTTTATAAATACTTTTAGTATGAGGAGGAAAATTAATCGGATACTACCTTGTTTTTAGAATTTTTAAAATTAGAAAAGATGGATTCAAAAAATTATCAACTTAATGGATTAAATATGGAATTTTAGATTAGCCTATAATATATGCTTTCAATAATAATCATGATTAAATCTATTATTTTACCAAATGGAAAAGATTTTTATTTTTAATAAATGTTAGATTAAACTAATAGTAATTTAGAAAGTAATGGTAATTGGACCAATGAGCAACTATTAAAATTAAGTTAATTTATCTATTATTTCTATAGAGCCTATACTTTTGAATACAATATGTATTGTGCTTAAAGAAAAATAATTATAATTTAATCAATTATTGATGTAAATTAAGAAGGTAATAATTATTTTTAAATTTTCCTAATTAATTGTAATGAGCACCTTATCAATTTTATAGTAATTGAACTTCTAAAAGAGTTAAATTTTTATTTCAAGATCTTTCAAAATGAATTTACCTTATAGTGCAAATAAATTTACTCAAAATTGAATAAAATCAGTGCTTTCATCTTTTAGTGCAAATTTCTTTGAGGGTAACAATAGTACTGCTTTATATAAACAATAACCATCATCAATCTATAAGGTCTGTTATACTAATGATAAGATTAAAATATCACTTGATAGAAAATTATTACATCATGATAAGAAGGAGTATTTTTGTCTTATATAACTATTCTCATCATAACATAAAAGTTGCTGATAAAGTTTAAGTGTGTCAAAGAAGCAAAAAAACAAATACTCCTCCACTCTCACTCTGCTTATGTTCATGATATACCAGGAGCTGGTTATATAACTTCTCAATATTTGCACCATACTAGACTCAATTCCAGTAATGCTTTTGAAACTAGATTCATGCCATGAACAGACTTTAATCTAAGAGGTTTTGTGACTAAAATAATTGGTCGTACTAAACGTAGCAGTTGAAGTGCTCTTGCATTCTTTTATGTATTCCAAACAGTTTATTCTATTAAAGTCCTTCATAGATTTTAGTTTTACATTTTACTTATAGTCTTAACTATCAATAGAAGGATTGTAAGAACTAATAATGAGCTCTTGCTTATTAATTCAAGGAAGTACAAGCTTCATTTTAAGTTGGATAACTCAAAGTAGTTTAGTATATCTATGGTAGCTCCCTACACTCTTTAGAGTATATATGTTAAAGCAGTTATGACAAAATTTATGTATATAAAAATAGATTTTGCACTCCTTACAAAACTCCTTGCATCAAACCATTATCTCAAAACTTGTTAAAGTTTTACAGATGGAAAAAATAAAATATTCTGAAAATTTTATAAATGCTGAAGCTTTACTATAGATTTAGCTCTTAACAATAAAGTTAAAGTCAAATAAAGTTTGAGAGGGCCAATTAAATTTAATATATTTATTAAATGTTCATGTTTCACAAAAAGTTGATCGGGTTATCTTTTATATTTTCCTTTAGATAGCAATTAAATGTCTTATCAGAAGAAGCATCTAACTAATGAAGTCATTTATTTAGGAGACAAGAAAAGATAAAATAACCTAAATTAGTTTTAATTGATTCTACTTTATATTGATTTTTCTAAATAGAACATTGATTTGAATCTTGATATCTTTTATTTTTATAATGAGTGGATTGAAAAATATTTTGTAAAATTGAGTGTCTAAAATTTATAGAATTTAGATTTTCTTTATTTGAATAGGATTAATATTTTCCCTGTTAACAATAAATTTCATTTTGCAAATTTTAAGTTAAGTATCTCAAAAAATTTTAAGCTAAATTTTCATGATAAACTTAGATATAAAAAGTAAGTTAATCTAATAAGCAATGACTCATACTATGAAATTGAGTTATACAACTAAAATGATCAATTGATCAATCTGACATTCTAGTTTTAGGTGCATCTTTCTTCATCATAAGGTTCTTCCAAAGAATAATTTAAAAAGAACAATTACATTCAAATTAGCTAAACTGTGCGATTCTACATTATCTTAATTAAAGTAGCCCCAATCGCTATATATTAAAAGCAAAAAGGAATATCAAATAATACAACATCTTAGGCATGATAAATAAATTAATAAAAATATATTCAAGAAAGTCCACACCTCATTTTCCGATCAAATAAATTCTAAAGGAAAGAATGAGTAAGAGCTCTACTGGATCTCAACCGTACAAACAAAGACGTTTTTCTAATCTTTGATGTAAAAGTCAATATAATACGCTGCCACCCATATTCAAAAACCAAAAGATGATTTGTTGAAATTATGTATAAAAAGTAGCTCTTAAAATGTTGATAAATAATGTGAAATTGTAGTGCTTCTAATCTTAAATGAATTATGCATTTTTGTTACCTTTCTATACTTCTTAAAAAAATAATTCAAATTCGATCAAAATTTCAAAAAATGCAAGTTCAAAATTCAGGAATTTTGTTTTTTACTATTAATCTTATCCATGCATTAATTTATTTAAAACTATTATGGAATGTATTTATAATAAATTTCGCAAGATATTGCATCTACATAGTAATTTTTGGAAATTTTATCCTAATAATAACTATGTTAATCTAAAGCCTGAATAATGTAGATTAAACTTATTTAATCATTATACCTACTTTTGTGCTTATTAGCCAAGCGCAGCACAACAAATATGACCATAATAAAAAATGAATAAATTATAAATTTATCATATTAACCAAATAGACAATATAATAATAATCAACTTTTTTGACATTTTACTTATATCTAGTTTTCCAAAATGTAACTTCCTTTAGATTAAAGAAATTATTATAAATCTGTACCTTTATAATTAGAAAATTCCCCTTTCAAGATTAAAGTTCCTTATGCTTGAAATTATTATGATTGAGATATAATCAGAACAGTAATATTTGCTGTTACTAAATAATTCAAAAATAAATACCAATTTAAGGAAGAAAGTTATTTTAAAATTATGCCAAAATATTGTTTTACCCATGATTTTAGGTCTAGATTTAATATCCTGTTTTAACATCCCATAAACAGATAGAGTTATCCTCAAAACCAGATGCTAATACACTGCCATCAGATGAAAAGCAAAGTTATCTGACCTTATCTTAATTACAATTGAATTTTGCTTTTTATTGTCCTGTCTAAACATTCCACAAACGGATAGATGAATCTCCACTGCAAGATGCTAATGTAGCACCATCAAAAGAAAAGCATGCTGAATAAACAGTGCTGGTGTGACCATCTAATTGAGTCAGTTATCTTCCTGTCTGAATATCCCATAAACGAATAGTGTTATCATAACTAGCAGAGGCTAATAGAGTACCATCAGGAGAGAAGCAGAATGAATTTACGAAACTAGTATGACCATCTAATAGGGCTTATTATTATCCTGTATTAACATTCCATAGTTTGATAGAATTATCGTCACTACTAGATGCTAAAATAGGGCAATCATTTGAAAGGTTGACTGATAGAATACTATTAGTATGACCAAATAATTTTTATTATTGTGTTCTGTTGTCCCATAAACGAATAGTGTTATCATAACTAGCAGACGCTATTAGAGTGCTATGAGGGGAGAAAGAGACTGAACTTACATAACTAGTATGACCATCTAATAGGGCTTACATTTATCCTGTCTTAACATTCCATAATCGGACAGAGTTATCATAGCTACCAGAAGCCAATGTAGTAGAATCAGATGAGAAACATACTGACTAGACTTAACTAGTATGGCCAATTAATTTCTTTTGGCATTATCCTGTCTTCACATTCCATAAAAGAATAGAATTATCATTGCTTCCGGATGCTAATAAAATACCGTTAGGAGAGAAGCATACTGATTGAACACTACTAGTATGACCATTTAATTTAAGTTTTGATTTTCCTGTATTAACATCCCATAAACGGATAGAATTATCATCACTGCCAGATGCTAGTATAGTACCATCAGGTGAGAAACATACCGATTACACAGCACTATAGTGACCATCCATTTTTAATATTTATTGTTTTGTTTAAATACTCCATAAACGGACAGACTAATCTTCACTACCAGATGCTAATGTAATACGATCAGAAGAGATGCAGACTGATCTAACCTGACTTTAATGACCATCTAATTTGGCTATTTGTTATCCTGACTTAACATCCCATAATCGGATNTTATAATTAGAAAATTCCCCTTTCAAGATTAAAGTTCCTTATGCTTGAAATTATTATGATTGAGATATAATCAGAACAGTAATATTTGCTGTTACTAAATAATTCAAAAATAAATACCAATTTAAGGAAGAAAGTTATTTTAAAATTATGCCAAAATATTGTTTTACCCATGATTTTAGGTCTAGATTTAATATCCTGTTTTAACATCCCATAAACAGATAGAGTTATCCTCAAAACCAGATGCTAATACACTGCCATCAGATGAAAAGCAAAGTTATCTGACCTTATCTTAATTACAATTGAATTTTGCTTTTTATTGTCCTGTCTAAACATTCCACAAACGGATAGATGAATCTCCACTGCAAGATGCTAATGTAGCACCATCAAAAGAAAAGCATGCTGAATAAACAGTGCTGGTGTGACCATCTAATTGAGTCAGTTATCTTCCTGTCTGAATATCCCATAAACGAATAGTGTTATCATAACTAGCAGAGGCTAATAGAGTACCATCAGGAGAGAAGCAGAATGAATTTACGAAACTAGTATGACCATCTAATAGGGCTTATTATTATCCTGTATTAACATTCCATAGTTTGATAGAATTATCGTCACTACTAGATGCTAAAATAGGGCAATCATTTGAAAGGTTGACTGATAGAATACTATTAGTATGACCAAATAATTTTTATTATTGTGTTCTGTTGTCCCATAAACGAATAGTGTTATCATAACTAGCAGACGCTATTAGAGTGCTATGAGGGGAGAAAGAGACTGAACTTACATAACTAGTATGACCATCTAATAGGGCTTACATTTATCCTGTCTTAACATTCCATAATCGGACAGAGTTATCATAGCTACCAGAAGCCAATGTAGTAGAATCAGATGAGAAACATACTGACTAGACTTAACTAGTATGGCCAATTAATTTCTTTTGGCATTATCCTGTCTTCACATTCCATAAAAGAATAGAATTATCATTGCTTCCGGATGCTAATAAAATACCGTTAGGAGAGAAGCATACTGATTGAACACTACTAGTATGACCATTTAATTTAAGTTTTGATTTTCCTGTATTAACATCCCATAAACGGATAGAATTATCATCACTGCCAGATGCTAGTATAGTACCATCAGGTGAGAAACATACCGATTACACAGCACTATAGTGACCATCCATTTTTAATATTTATTGTTTTGTTTAAATACTCCATAAACGGACAGACTAATCTTCACTACCAGATGCTAATGTAATACGATCAGAAGAGATGCAGACTGATCTAACCTGACTTTAATGACCATCTAATTTGGCTATTTGTTATCCTGACTTAACATCCCATAATCGGATAGACTTATCATCACTACCAGATGCTAATGTAGTACCATCAGGAGAGAAACACACTGAATAAACAGTACTAGTATGTCCATCTAATTTTACTGTTTAATTGCCTGTCTTAATGTCCCATAAATGGATAGATTTATCATCACTACTAGACGCTAAGGTTGTACCACAAGGTGAGAAACATATTGATAAAACATAACTAGTATGACCATTTGATTTGGTTATTTTTTGACCTTTCTAATCCCATAAACGAATAGACTTATCTTAGCTACAGGATGCTAAAGTTTTGCCATCGGGTGAGAAACATATTGATAGAACATAATTAGTATGACCATTGAATTTGACAGTTTATTGTCCTGTATCAACATCCCATAATCGAATTGACTTATCTGCGCTACCAGATGCTAATACCCTACTATCAGGAGAGAAGCATACACAATAGACAGAATTCGAATGACCGACGAATATATCCATTTATTGCCCTGTATCAACATTCCATAATCGGATAGACTTATCTGCACTGCCAGATGCTAATATCTTACTATTAGGAGAGAAGCACACAGAATAGACAGAATTTTAATGACCTTCAAATATGGCTTTTGATTATCCTGTTTTAAGATCACATAGATGGACATACTTATCCGCGCTACCAGATGCTAATAGATTACCATCATGTGAAAAGCTTACGGAATAGACAGAATTCAAATGAACGACGAATATGAATTTTAATTATCCTGTATGAACATCCCATACTCGTATAGATTTATCATCACTACCAGATGCTAGTTTTGTCCCATCATGTGAGAAGGATACAGAGTAGACAGTACCATTGTGACCATCCATTTTTAATTGTTAATGTCCTGTCTAAATGTTCCATAAACGGACAGACTAATCTTCACTGCCAGATGCTAATTTACCATCACAAGAGAAACTTACTGAATAAACAGCACTAGTATGACCATCTAATTTCAATCTTTATTATCCTGTCCTAATATCCCATAAACGGATTGACCTATCGTAACTACCAAAAGCTAGTATAGCGTTATCAGATGAGAAGCATATTGATAAAATAAAACTAGTATGATACATTAATTCATTTATTTCATGTATTTTTAAATTATTCCATTTACAATTAAATAGTTATGCACCATTCAAATTCATTCCGCTAATATCAACATTATTAAATTTAGATCCGCTCAAATTACATCTTACAAAATTAGCACCAATCAAGGATGTTTCTTAAATTTTTATATTCTCAAAACTTTGTTCTCCTAAATTAACTTTCATTTCAACTAGTAAGTTTAGTGAGTTTGATCCACATTAGATAAATTAATCATCTAAGGCAGTCAGACGGACTATAAATTTTAAAAGTTCAATTATTTAGTTATTATTTGATATTTTCGTAATTAGAACTTTTCTCATTTCCTTTGAAGTCCTTGTGGAATAATTCCTTTTATTAAATTCAATGTCTCTCATACATTTTAAAATAGTAGTTATTAACCTCAGCGAGAAATATTATTCCAAATGCTCGTCTTTAATATTCTCAGAAAGAAAATCAACACAATTCGTAACATTTCCCTTTTTCATCATTTTAATCAATTTATCAAAAAAATTTTCATCAAATTCTTTTGATAAAACTAAGATCTCATATAAATCTTCTTTCCTTTCATTTTTCTTTCTCTATTCTTCAGCGATTTCAATCCTTTCTTAGACAATTTATTTTATATGATTCTTAAATTCTACAAGATTATATATCTTTTTAATTATTTCTATAAATTCTTAAATTAAACGTTCTGAACTGCTTTTGAATAAATTTTTTGACTCTTATAAAAATTCGTCCGTTATTTCTGTTTCAAATGATATTTCTTCTGTAATTACTGATAATAATTAAGAAAGATATTTTTTATGCTCTTGATTATCGCAATAGTTCTAAAGCTATGTTACTAAGTTTGAAAAATAATTATCAGAATTTTTTTTTAGTGCATCCTTTATTTTTCTAGAACTATATGAAAATTATTTTTTTCTTATATTTTCCATTATAAAATCAATTCTAATTTAGTAAAAAGAAGCTATTTCTCTCAGTTTCGGTTTCAGATCTTCATTAATCCTTTTTTCCCAATATTCTTTTCTCTTTGTGACATCCAAGGCCATAGAAAAATCATTCTAAACTTATTTAATCTTTATCTAATATTGTGAATTAATAGGATCTAATTCTATTTATTATACTTGAAATTCAAATTAAGGAAATAAAATTACTTCCTACTCATCCGAAAAGTCAGAGTGATAGTTTTCAAGTTTAAAGTAAGGATGAGGTTTTTTTTAATCTAATGAAATTTCAAAAAATATCTTATATTTATTGTTCAAAAAAGCTCTGGTTGTACTTTTTTTAGTTGACGTACTGGTTAAAGAACTCCAAAAAATACTTTTTCCATTTTTTTTGCATTCTGTAAATTCTTCTAAAAGTTGATCGAATTTTGTCTTTTCTTTGTCTCCAAAATTGATCCCCCTATATAATGCATTCTCAGGTAAGTTCTAACATTTTAAATTTGAGGAATATCCATAAAACAATGTGCACATGATTTATTCTAATCCTTCATAGTTTGATTACGCTAATTTTTGATTCAGTATTCTATAAAATTAGTCTTCTATTGTATAATAGTAAATTAGTTTCTCAAAATTAGTGAACTACTTTCCTTTCGATTTTTCTTTTTCCTTCTCTTAAAATTTTTTGAACACTTATTTGCTAACTAGCTATTCCATTTCTGAATTAAGTAAATATTCTTCATCCGTATATTTTTCCTATAATTTTTAATTTATCATTAAGAATCTAAAACTTACCTCTTTAAATTAATGATTGTATTGAGTTTACTCGCAACTTTATTAAATAAATTATAATGTCAAAGATTATTGAGCTTTAAGGAAGTCTAAATTTTTTTTTACATATTCTTTTACTTTTTAAATACCAGAATCTATCATTATTAATAACTGATATTTTTTTAAAAACATTGAGAAATTATCTCGAACACTCCAACAAAAGACTATTTAATTATTACTTAAAGGCTTTACCAAACATTCATTAATTAAAGAACTTGAAATTATTACAACTGCTTTATCTCCTTCTTATTGATTAGGAACAATTTATAAAGCATCGTGTATTGAATCGAAGAAGCTACACTCATTAATTATTTATTTTAATTCTGTCTAATATTACAAGTTCTCTTCATTATTAATTTTCTTGTCAACCCAAACTAATTTTCTCATTTTTGAATCTTCACTAAATTCTTCTTTAAATTGTTTTAATAGAATTACAAATTTAGAATTGAGCTTTAATATACAGAAAATTTAATGAAGAAAATATTATTCTATTTAATATATTTCTATTATTTATCTCATTTTATGCTCTGCTAATTAACTGTTACGTAGGCTCTTAGAAATTAAATAATTCTAATTTAGTCTTACTTAAAAACCAGCATAACATTTTCGTATTTTAAACTTAACTTCTATGCAAGATAGGGTTAATAGTCGATACATTCTTACGTTTAGATTTAAGCGTATTAGTTTTCTCTTTTATAAATTCTTAATAAGAGACGTACGCTCATTCTCCTATCAATTTGTGATTGAATACATTTTATTATTTTTAGAAGAGTAATAAAACAATAGTTATAATGTTTTTTCATCTAATTATACCTTTATTAATTAATAGTTGTAGTTTTTAGGATTTTTGCCATACCTTAATCGTAGCTTATGAATCCTTTTTTAAATCTAATTTTTATATAAATTTCTAGTAAGAACTTGATGATAATAAGAAATTAACAGTTTCATTATATTTTTTTATTGCAATAGTTTGAATATTCATTTTATATTGCTAAATTATAATATTATTATGCATATTTTGTAAAATTTCATTTAAAACTTAGGGAACATAATTTTCAGATATAAACTAACATTTTAATGAGGCATTAAATACTATTAGGAGATAATGATGTTTCCCAACTCCAATTTTCATGTAATAATCCTGTTTTTTTATACTTCCTTCATTAATATGCTTTTTGTTTATCCTCATAAAATTTTGTAAATTTATTAACTTTAACTCATCGATAATGCATTATATTTATTTGCGAATTTTAATTATTTTTCAGATTACAAACATTATTCATCATATCTCAATATTACTTTTCTTTTGTGTCAACTTGATTAATAAACATCAACAGAAATATTTACAGATCTAATGACTCTTTTATTTGAAAGAATTGATGAAAGCTCACCAAAGAAGCTGCTTTGACATAATTGAAATATTTAGAGATTACCGGTTAATAAAAGTAATGAATCAACTCATATCCTTTAATTATGATCCTTCAGCATATTACAAGCCTAGAGAATTGATATGCTTTTTTTAAATTATTCTAATTGATAAAAGGATTATATGCAAAAAATTATCATGCTTTGCTTATTGTTAAAAAGTTCTAACCAAAATTATATTATAAGAAATTTTCTTTAATTGAATATCTCATGATATTCTTTCATTTTTGAAATTTGTTCAATACCTATTCAATAGGGATCTAATTTTTATGTAAGACTATTTTCATTTTATAATCTAAGATTCCATTATTAAAAGTTTTGCAATCTATTTTTTATTTTGACAATTTAAAGGATTAAATATATATTTTTAAGGTTTAAGGTCTAAATTTTATTCATCAAAAATTTATTTAGCCTTTTTACTTGATTAAGAAAGAAATTTATTTAATTTGTAGAAATTTTAATTTTGATTAACTCCTGGATTTTCTTACCTTAATCAATTTGTATTTTGTAAAATATTTGAAATATGTTATTTTATTATAAATAGCATTCCATTGTTTAAATAAAATTATCAATTTTCTTTTTTGGATGATTAAGCTAGTAGTATTTGGGGATTTTTCGAATTTATTTATTATAGTATCTACTGTAATATGTAATATTGGTAAAATCATCTTTATTCTAATATTTACTAAAATATTCTTATATTGATTCTTACTTTGACTAGAACTTCCATTTTGAATGAATATTTTTCTGACTCAGAAGATGTGGATTATTTTTACTCATTAAATCAAATATTCTCATTTTTTTTGCTTATTAAAGAAGAATGCTAATATATTTTTTTTTTCTTACAAATCAGTATTTTTATATGCCAAAATAAATAAGAGATTTTAATCTCTTTTATTTAATTTCTTTCCTTAATTTCATTAACCTAAAATTGAAACATAAATGAGAAATTTTAATATCAACTTTCTTGACAAATTTCAAATTTTTGAGGTTATATATCTAACCTATTAGAACAATTTTTATAAGGATGCTGCAGATAACAGATCATACTTATTCTTGGCATTCAGATCTTCATAAAAATTGACCACGGCAGCTCATTTGATTGAAATTGTATAAAATCGTATTCAAAGACTGTTCATTTTTATATATATTAATATTTATAAGAATCTATTTGATTCTAGACAACATTAGATTTCTATTAACTTCATTTCTTGACATTACTGTAAATTTGGAAGATATAAAATTAGGCTTTTATCTGAATATCTAAGGCTAGTAAATCTAACTAATTAAATAGAAATATTAATTATATAATTAGGTGGAGTTCTAAAAAGTAAATAGATAAATATGAAAGCATTGTTAATATGGTATGATGGAAATATAATTTAATTTCATTAATTTTGATGACATCATTATAATTAACGAAAATCTACTCTAAATATGTAAGTAAGGGATTGAAGAAGAAATTGAAGAATTTAATAAACTCAATAGATAAATTAGAGTTGCCATAAAGCTAAGAATAATTACATTTTACATTTTTGTTAATAATAAAAATAATTTTGAATAAAATGAAAAATCCAAAATTATTCCCTGTTTTTCTACCCTAAAGTGGTTCAATTTAATGTCCATCACCTTTAAAGCAGTGGGTTATTTAGTCTTCTAGTTATGGACAAGTTGTTCCTAAGGCTTGATGAGAGTAATTTTTACTGTCTTGACTTCTTAAGATGGTCAATCTTAGTAGAAGGGTTTGCTTTCAAGAATACCGCTCTAGGATGGGTTTGGGGTTGGGTTTGGGTTTGGTCCAAACCCAAACCCAAACCCAAACCCGTATCTCTAAATGAGTCAGTTTACCTTTTCCTCTTGTTAGTGTATTGTATTGCTATTGCCCTTTTAATTTCTTTATCATTTGAATTTTATTTTTTTCCCTTATTTTTTTGGATTTTCCTAATTCCTAAATTTTTTCCCTTAACATAAAGCAAAACTAAATTTCCTCATATGACCAGATAATTAAGCCCATTCTTAGTAAGATACCTCTTGAGTTGTCTGAGAATATCCCTCACTTTCATTCCAACTGCTTGAGCTAGACATTTTTTGTATTAAACTCGCATAAGTCATCAAGGGCTCCGTAGAAGGTGTCATTAAAGCCCTTTAATATCGGCCAACCAGTTTCTGGGTACTAAGTAAAGAAATAATCTGCAGAAAACTTGAGATTTTCTTTGTCAATTTTCCCCTGCATCCAATAATTAAAAGATAATAATAAAAATAAGTATGTAAATACCTCTTGATTTGGGGATCTATTCTGACACAAATTTCAACATAAAACTTTTTGACCATTATAATTCATAACTGCTTATGATGATGTTATGAAACACGATTCTGAACTGAATCAATAAATTAAATATGGACCAAAAGAAATAACCGAAAAGCAATCAATTAGATTATGGATCCTTTGGTTCTATCCAATTTTAACAATAATTTATCACATCAAATCTTGACAAATTATATTTAACCAAAAAATGCTAATAATTTGACTCGTTGACTTGATACTTTATCAATTGTTAATTATCCTCAAATCTATTTTTGCCTAATTTTTAGGAAACCGGATGAAAATCTCACATTTGAATTGCTAAACTAACTTATTTTAGGGAGCACTATTATAAAGAAGGAATAATTATTAATAAATAAGGGGAATACAATGAATTAATTTACATGAAGCTTTTTTATTGCTTTTCAAGCATATTTCCCAAAGTTATAATTTATAATTGCATCAAACTTGTAAAAGGACTCATATATATATTATAAAAATTGTCACCAATGAACAATTCAAATTAGAATGAGGAGTTTATTATTACAAATACATCCAAAAATTATTGGTTCATAAAGGAAATTCCTTTAAATCAAAATAAAAATAAAAAAAAAATGTGATAATTTAACTCAAACTATAATTGTTAAAAATACAGTATGCGTATGATATTCATATTATGAATCAAATATTATTCAATAATTTCTATTATTTTTTCTTGATTCATAATCTTAAATAATTTAGTCTGCAGTTTTTCTTCCTTTTGACTAATTCAAACTTGACGCCGACGAGTACACTTTTTCATTAGTTGTCTATCTAGGATATTATGATTCAATAATGTTAGTTCCAAAAATTTCACTAAATTGTATATCAAATTAATACTGTTTTTAGCTTTAAGTTTCAACAAAATCCTTCTTAGGGATGAATTCTGGTTCTTATATTTTTTAATATTTAAAATCTAAAACTGGCCTTTATAGATTGCTTCTTCTTGTAATAATAGTTTGAGTAACCACTTCTTATTACTAATAATTATTAGTTATATTTTTTCCAACAAGTTAATCAGCAATTTTTTACTCTTCTGATGATAGGTGTTAATTTGAATATGAGTTAATAATGGGTTGGCTTTTTGCAAGACTTGAATGGTATTAAAGAGTAGGTTTAGCAGTTTATGCATTATTCCAGTAAAAACTATTGGTTCCTGTAGTTTCAATCTTCACTTCTTATTATTTATTAGACCAATAATAATCAGCTTTTGAGCTAAGAATTTATGAATTTATTACTCTAACGGTTAATTTTCAGCCTCCTCATAGTTATTGATTTCGAATTGTTGGAACTCTTATTCAGCATTTGCAATTTTTGGATCATCCAACTACTCTTCAATAGCAGGAGGCACAATTCCCCAGACTTCAATGACTGAGATCTAAATTTGCTTAAAATTAAAACCTTTAATTTTTTTATATGTCTATGGACAAGGTCCCCACTTTCATAACTTTGATCCTCAGATGAACAGGTAGATTTATTAAGGTCTTTGTCAATCCAAATTCTAAATTTATCATCATCAAATCCAAAACCAATACCTTAAGGCTTTGAAATGTCTTTGGTGTTAAGGTAACAAAAGTTCTTTTTGGCAGTTCTATCCTTTTTGGCTTAATAAACAACAAAGTAAGGATATAAAGAAAAGATACAGTCTTTAATATCACCTTGAGGTTATGCAGTATCAAACCATCTTTGATTAGAGACGGCTCCAAAAGTATACGTTTTTTAAATATTGCTTTTGTCATGCAGAGCTTCATAAATTTCCTCATGCTAGATTAAAATTAGTGTTGGTAATCCAGATTGAATAATATTATTTATCATTTATTTAAATCCTCCATTATGGACTAGATTGGAATATAACAGTTCCAATTTGATTGCCCCTTTTAATTTAGTCTCATGGGCACTAAGCTACAATTAAAATATTAGATCTTCGTTTAATAAATATGATGTTGTATTCATTTAGGGCACTACCATTACTGTATCTAATAAGAAGAACTTAGTTTTCATATATTATTTGATGGCTCCTGATAATCCACCAAGACGAATTCTAAGTTGCTTTATCAACTCAAACCAATCAATAATTCCATTTTCTGATTTGAACATTGAATCCAGGAATGCTCTGCTAGCTTTTTCATCAATATTCTAAAAATTATCTCCTTACAATCTGATTTTGAGAATGTCATTTATTATTGTAATAGCATCTAAATATGTGATTTTAAAAGAATGTAATTCTTCTTTATTCTTAATATATTGACTTGATTTTAAGCTGATTAGTGAGAATAGTTCTACCTTATTTAAGTTTTTCAATTCATTTACAGATGAGGCATCCTTTAATAGAACCTCCACTATTCGTTATTAAATAATAATTACAAATGTAAAACAACACATCTCTGTGTATATATTTTTCCTTTTAACCATATACCTCTAGAAAGCGAAATAACTTTCTACCAAGATCAGCATTCTCAACAAAGATTTCCTCAAAGCTTTACTATGATAGGTGTCTGTTTTTGCGAGTACTAAAGATTATTATAATGATACTCAGTTTGAAGATCACAATAATGATCAAACACTTGATTAAGTTTTTTTAACTCTTGAGCATCAAAAAGAGTATGTTAAGGTTTTCTCTCTTAAACACAATTTCCCATTAAAATATCTAAAGTTTAAATTAAATTATTTAAAATGTTTTGGGGAACTCAAGTCACTCAAGGATAATCATATAAGCTAACAGCTGAAGAAGCTACAGTGATCCACGTCTCTAATGTAGTTCTAGCAGATGGTGATAGCAAGGTTTAAGTCTACGCAAAAGTAAAGGGAAAAGAATTTGTACTTGCTAACCTTGAAAAAAATAAGGTATGGTAATTTTTTGATAGTTAGTTGGAATAAGCATTTTTGGATCTTTACTTTAGAGTTGATCAACAGGTTGAGATTGGAGTTAAAGGAAAAGGTTCAGTTCACCTTTCAGGCTATGTTGAACCAGATGAAGAGGAATTAGTATTTATTAAAAAAATCTTTTTAGAACGAGGATTTGGATTTTGAAGATGATGAGAGTGAGGAAGTTGAGGAACAAAAAGTTAAAAAACCCGAACCCACTAAATAAGCTGAATAAGTCAAATAATAGCCAAAGGAACAATAAAAGCCATAAACTTAATAATAATAAAAACCATAGACATAATAATAAAAGTCACAACCCCAACCACAAAAAGCACAACCAGAATAATAATAAAAGGCTAAGCCTCAAGCTCCAACCCAAAAACCTTAATAACAATAGCCCAAAAAGGCAGAGGAAGATTGGAATGATGATGAAGAGGAAGATGGAGAAGATGAAGACCTTCTCGACTAAAGTGATGTCGATGACGAGGAAGTAGACGATGACTTAGGAGATGAAGAAGACGATGACGAAGAAAACTTAGATGATGAAGATGATGAAGATGAACCTTAATGTATAATCATTGTATTTATTTTTTAGAAAATTAAAAATTCGTGAAAGGAAACTAAGGATAACAAGTGAAGCCATAATAGAAATAGCAACAGAAACCTTAAAACTAAAAACAATAATATAATAAATAATAACATTAAGGAAACCAACAATTTAAATAAGGGTAGAAACCTTTCTAATAAAATAAAAAAGGACAGGGGCAATATAATCACCAAAACAAAGGAGGAAACTAAAACCATTAGAATAATTTCAAGAAAAATAATAACTTTAATAATAATAATAATAGAAAGAACTTTAACAAAAAGAATAACAACAGAGGTGGATTTAAAGGAGGTAGATAATGAGTATCTAATTATTATGTGTACATTAAATAAAATATTGCAGATATATTTATATATATTAATAAATTTCAATGGATATTTTAACTATTTCCTATGTTATATTACATTCTCTATGAAGATTCCAATTAAATCCTTTATTCTTCACTTAATTGGTCCTTATTCTGATGAACCCATTCTGCACATACTTGCTTCCCATTTACAATCATTTATTCTGAGATCACACCTGATCTTCCTGTTTATTCACAAATAAATAGGACTGGCTGCTCTAATCTTTTATTGAAATGATTGTAAGCCCTATTATCAAAGTAAATTCATACTCTTCTAGCATTTTATCCAAATTAGCCCCATATATCAATTAGAGTATCTCTAATGTCAATTCAATGGTAACAAAAGTTTCTGTGATTCCATCATGATATGTAAAATTTAGATCCCCTATTGAAACATCTAGTATTCCATTTCTTAAATAATATTATTGTAAATTCCAAAGCGAGAAGCAATGACCTGCAATAATGATTGGATCTTTTTCAATTTCTACTCCTGATAATTTACAATATTTAGATGAGCTATAGGTTATTTGACTTGGATATTTCATCGCAGATAGCTTAGATAAATATTCATAAATCTTCTCTGTATTGGCTTCAGAAGGATTGTTGATGAATTAGGCGAGCTCTTAATCCATTTGTGGGGGATTAATTTGTTGAAACATTTTTCTATTAAAAATAAATATAAATTTTTTTAATAATTTAATATTTGCATTAAATCCACTTGCAAAACAGGATTGAAGCAGAAATGACAATACTCCTCAAATTTACTTGAGATATGACATATTTTCCGTTTCACTTTCAAAAACTCAAGCCTTTCAAATAAACAAAATTATGCTTAATCTGAATGAATTTTTTTAATTCTAAATTGATTTAACTTAAGGAATTACATCAAAGTAGGTTGAAAACACCGATTTAAAAAAAAAAATACTTTCTCAGATATAATGGTAATATTTGCAACAGAAATGAAATAGATACATTGGGTAGTGTTATAATGAATAATTTATAGATGTTATTAAAATGGAAAATTAAGAAAATATTAAATTAGACAAATTTTGGATAAATTGTTGCATAAGCTTCTCAGGAATAATAATTTATTTCTCATGAAATATTGAGTTATTTAAAAAGAATTATAATTTTTATTATAAAAATGATAAATAATAATAATAAATGTTACATGACAGGAAATGTTTGACCGACAGATAGAGGATTTAGGTTGATCCAATATCCTTTTACATTTGGCATATTATCTCCGAATAAATATAGATATTCGTCTAATACATTTTTCGAGCTGCTAAGTTAATTTAAATAAGCAAGGAGCATAACACTTTATTAGATAAACTTCCTGATCAATTAAAAAAAATTATTAATTGGGAAGATGACACTGATATATATTAAAAAGTATGCATTAAGCTAGAAGAAATATTGCAAATTGATTTTAAAGAAGATAAGCAATTTGCTAATAAAATTGAAGAATTAAGAGAGATTGTAAAAAAAGAATATGAAAAAGTAAATTAAATTAGTATGAAAGTTCCAAAGCGTTAATACATCCTTTTCTTTGCACTATCGAGCTTAATAAGAGGATAAATCAAATTAAGTAATAAATATGAGTGAAAATACATTTCTTTAAGACATAAGTTATATCTAAAATTTAGAAAGAAAATTGAAATTCAAGGAGTAGATTGTGAAACCAACCAAAACTTATTATAAATAATATTCAAGAGTATAAACAAACATATTAAATAAAATCAATAAAATAGCTTCCTTCAAAGATGCCAGGTTTTAAAAGCTTGAAAAAATTAGATAAGTAACCTATAGAATTTTATACATAGATTGAAAGCGCGATTGAAGAAAAATTAGAATAAATTCATTCAAAATTGCTTGATTCATCTTATAAACTAAGACAATTAAATAACACTCAATCCTCAAAGCACATTTTAGTTAAGAAATTAATAAATCCTGTTTAGATTAACAATAACAATTCATAGCGCCAAAATTTACAAAAATTAATAGAGACCAAAATCTTCGGAAATGTAAAGTAAAATTAAACTCGGTTTAAAATTAATATAAGTGCTATTTAATAAAGAACCTAAGCATCTTTGAGACTAGATTAATAAATAAAATCAAATTAATTATCTCAAGAAAAAATAGAAAAAGCAAAAATAATCTAAAATTATTTTAGAAAATATCTATAAAATAAAAAAACGATTAATATAATTACTAAAAAATAGCCATCATAGACTAGAATTCATAATTTCCAGTTAGATTTAAAGAGAATGGCAAGCTAATCCAATCACTCTTCAAATAGAACAGATAGATAGAAGTAAGGTCTTGTTATGATAACAAAATAAAACATGCTTTCATTTTTATAAAGGCAAAAATCTTTTAGCAAGCAATCTTATCAAGAAAAGCTTTAGCTAGCAAAATAAAAAAAAATTTAGTAAGCCATTCAATCAAATGATATCAAAATTATTTAAAATTCTGGATTTAATTTTGGTTTGGATGATTACAATGCTAAAGATGAAATTTAAAATACTCCTCTATTTTATTGTGCAAAACATGTAAATCAAGTTTGATTTAGAATCTCTATGAATTATGCCAATTTCTGTTGCAAAATGGTGCAAACCCTAACATAAAGTGTTCTTAAGGACAAACTGCCACCCATTAGGCCTGTGTATCAAGGAACCCTAACCTAATGAATCTATTTACATTTTATGGTAATAAAACAACAACAATATTATAGGTGCTGATTTTAATATGCCTGATGATTATGGGGTTACTGCTTAAGCAATAATTGAAAAAGAAAAGATTTCATCTAAGATAAATGAAAAGGATTTAAAACTTTATCCATATAAAGTTAGCTCCCCAAAGTTTGATGAATTCTTAGTAATGTGAGATGAAAATTATTATTAATATTAAAAAATAATAATGGATATATTTAAGGATTTGTTTGCTACATAAGGGTTCTAACTATGTGCAAAGGCTGTATAAGATGTACAACCAAATGGGGATCAAGAAGCTTTATTCAAGTAATGTTAATAAAACTATGCAAATGCATATAAAGTGGTTGGGTAGGAATTTCTGAGATTCTTCAATAATCAGCCATCTAAAGATAGATATGGTCCTCCAGAAGAAATCTGATTATTATCACATCATCACAAAACAATATTAATTATAAAATCTAAAATGAAAAGTAGTTCTAAAGTTTTAAGAAGAAGTTATGAGAATACAAAAGATGCTTGAATCATTTAGAAATAAGATATCTATTAGGATCTTCTAATCCAAATTCTATTATTTGCTTAGAAGAAATGGACATTAAAAATATATGGAAAATTTTTTATTTAGAAAAAATAACAAAAAGTATTCATTTCTTATATCGATGATACCAAAATGAGATAAGCTGCGGTTTAATTATGATGAGAAAATAGTATTTAAATTTAATGAAGCCTTCTTTGTAAAAGAGCTAGAATATCAAAAAGTATTAGAATCATTTGGAAATGAATATTAATGGAATTTACATTATATTGCAACATCGTATAATGATAAGATTACTTTGAAAGCTAAAAATTGGTTTATGATGATGCGGTCCATATACTTTAATATTACTAGACTTTTAGGAATTATTTTTCACCAATCCAATTCAATTTGAAAAAGATTCTCTATGATCTATTAAATATTAGAATTTAATTATTCGATGTTATAATAATGAAAGGAATGCATATATTAACAATCATAAATTTATTTTAAGAATTGCCATGGAATCAACATGATTAATAATTTTAAATCAGCATCTCTTATCAAGCGAGTAGTGCGTTGTAATTCGGAAGAACTATTACTTCTCAACTGATTTTATATATATATGAATTGATAATGAAGAAACATTAATTAAATTAAAAATTCACTTAATGCAAACAAATATATAAAAAGAAACAAATTATCTAGTTTCTTAGTGTTTGATTTAGATTTTGTTGAAAAAGCATGAATTATTTAAGCAAATAATGTCTAGGCAACCGCAAAGGGAAAGCTTGCAACAAATATTTAAAGAATATGATGAACTCTAATAAATAGTGAAATTAAATTCCAAATTGAGGGAAGATTTCGCTGTTTTAGAAAAATTATTAAATATGGCAGTTGAAAATTGATTGAAATACAATATTATAATCAATCTTATCCACTTATCTCGCTCATTTATCTTCATACCAATAACTATATTTTCAAAGCTCAGATTATCCACTATTTTTCTTTTATTTTTTAACTCCACTTATCAGTTCAATCAAACCTTAAAAGAATTAAAATAAATAATTCCTTTTGATTGAGAGCAACAAAAGTGATTTAAAATAGAGACTAATTAAATTGATAATACATTTCCAAAATGCATTATTTTTAGAGACAATTTTTATAGTTAATAATTTTGTAAATTCTCCTAGAGAAATACATTTATTCTTCAAAAATTACACAATTTTCTTCTTCTGGACTCATTTATAGATTGTTGGTTTTTCTCGTTAGGGAATATTTTTTCTTAAAACCATAGAATTCTATCCTATTTTTTATTCAAAATGCACAAATTGTTTTTTTAACTAATTAATATATTTATTACTATTAATCAGGTGATATTGCAAATCCTTGTGAATTGCTGTAATTTATATGATAATAAAATTAACTTTTTTAATTATCAGTCTAGTTACGTAAGAAAATTAAATATATTTTTTTGCGACAATTTGTACCAATGTAGTAAAAATGTATAATATCATAACTTCTATATTGTTTTGAAGAATATATTTAGATTTTAATCTTCTATTTAAAGCTACATTTATTTATTGAGAAAAACAAATTATATATTATTTGGCTTGAATTCTCTTTAAATTTCACTTAGTCCACATAATTTTAACCTTATTAGTCGATATTCTATTTATTTGAAATGATAAATCTAGCATTAATTATTATTTTTAATTTTCTAACCTTTAAGGAAATGAAATGCGCTAAGAAAAAATATAAATATTTAATTGAAGAAGATCGAATTGACATGGATAAAGTTCTTAAAAATATTTAATATACTTTAGGTATTTTGTTTTATTAGGTAGAAATTACATAATATGAATAAAATGAATTGTAAAAAATGTTTTGCGTAGTAAAAGATAAAATGCATTGCTTAGAAAGTTAGAATTACACAATTGAAAAAGAGGAAAGAGCATTAAAAAGTGAAAATGATGAACTTTAATATTTTATCCAGGAAAAAAAATAAATTCTGAACTAATTAAATTCTCTAATTGAAATTCATGAGGTTTCGTAAGAAGATCAATAACTTGATGGAGATTCTTCAATAAATATATACCACATCTTATAAACTTATACTCCTAGGAAACAAAAAGTAGGAATAGATACGCTTTTAAATATTTAGAAGGAAGAATAATAAATATTACAATTAAAAACATTGTTATAGACTATTGAAAATTAAACAGCAGCCTTAAACATGAATGATTTGTTCTGGTCTTGCATTCGTTGTAATAAAAGATTATAGGAAGGTCAAAATGAGCAAGTAAAATTTTTTTTAATTATAAGACTTGCATTTATCATTCTGGCAAACTAAAATATTATTCTTGCAGAACTTGTGGAGCTGATGAATACTTTACTTGTTGTCATCAATGTCGAGATTGCAATTCGGGTTGCAAAATTGGACTACATAAACCATGATTTACTGATTTGATTTCCGATTAGTTTCTTGATTATTTAAAAAGACTTTAATTTAAGCACATAAATGTATAAAATTATAATAAGCATTCAATAAAATCTTTCTACATTTTATTAATGTAATTATTATAAGATTTAATTAAATCATTCACTCTTATTTATTAACATCACTTTTTTTAAGGTCGAATTCCTCTAAACCAGAAAACAAATCGATTTAAAAATCATAAATTGATTTTTCTTTCATCTTAAACAGTTGAGAAACAACCAATTTTATGTGAGCATTTTGCAGAAACATCACAAAAACGAGAAGTCCTAAACAACTGAGTAGTGCTTTGCAAATTTAAAATATAATAAGAGTAGAATCTTAAGCAGGCCTATGAAAATATTCTAGAAAAAATAAAAAAGCTGGTACAACGCAAGTTAAGAGAATAAAATAAGGAACTAAGTATAGCCCTTTGATGGCATTAATATGATTTTCATGTCCTCTTGAAGTTAATATAATGATGATTACTTATAAATTTCTTTGTTTATTCTCATAGCTTCTATTTTTTTGCTAATACTTCTTAAATCTGTTAATTGAATGATTGATTGAAAAATAATTGGGAAAAAGAAGCAAAGTAAGCTTAATGTGACAATTGTTCTAGAAAGACTTGCTTATATGTTTGATAAAGACAAAGTAGACTAAGGTTGTGATGCGCTTGTTGTATTGCAAGAATTGCTATAAGCGATTGTAAAGTTGTATTATAACCAACAGACATTATCAAAAAGTCCATATATAAAGTCATCTAAGTTTTAAACCGACTCATCTGTATCTCCTTTAGCTTATCTCTTACTAGGACTTAATTATGGTAAAATTGTACAAATAATTGGGAAAAAAAATGCAAAGGCGATCAAATTTAGCTAGATATTACATAACTTTACATGAACTGATAATTATTCTTATTTCTTATATAGTATGGCTTCTTTTGCAATTTTTATTAGCACAGTTTGCCAGCTTACCACATTCATAACTCCATAAACAGAAATATAAGAAGTAATTTAACAAATTGATTTTTCTAATGCGTATTTCGGATCAATAGTATGGCAGCTTGAATATTAAAATACATTGAAAGTGAAATCTAATAATGTATAGAGGCTTGCTCCTAATAATATGTAAAGTTGTATAGTATATGAAAATAATTTAAAGTTATCTGATTTAAAGTAGATAATTATCATAGTGATGCAACATATTAATCCAGCGACAGATAATATCAATTCAATTAATGGATAGGTACATCCGTAAAAATTGCCTTGACTCGACATTTTTTTATAATATAATATTGTAATATTACATTTATATATTTTTTTTAACCAAAACATTTATAAATCAATATTTCCTATTAATGACTTGTGAGAGCTTCATTTGAAAAAGCCAAAAAGTAAATATTTCTAAACTTTTTGAATGCACTCCAGGCCTATATTGGAGGTTAAATTTTTTCATTAATAACATTATTAGATTACTTATTTCTCTAGATGGTGACTCCCTACCGCAATTTAAATCATTTAGTGTTGACTCAACTAATTTTCTTTCCTTTCACAAGACTTATAATTTTTGTTATCATTTTTCTTTCTTCATAAATTATCCTATCCAAAAAAATTATCTAGATTTTAATCGTATTGTGATTCATCTAATTACTTCTTTGTTATCTTTGCCAAGATTCTCTTAGAGGTTTTAATAAATTCTTTTATAAATTCAATTTTTTTCGGCTCAGCCAAATTTGCTCTTTATTACAAATTTTATTTGAAAGTTCAAATGTTATCCTTTTGTACTTTGAGGAGAATCTCAATAAATTGATTTATTTTAATTTGGTGCTTAAAATTATTGCTACCCAAAACAAATGATTTATAATTAGTAATGATAGAATATGAAATCAAAAAAAAAAATATGGAAAAATTTAAACTCAAACTTAACTTAAAGGATAGCTGCAGGTTAAACGAAATTAATCCTAACATAATTTTCTTGATCCACTTGTATTTTTATCAGGAAGATTACTAACTTCTTAATTCAATATAGGGGTTGAGAGTGATAATGGAGTTTCATCCTTTTATTACTCATCTATACTTGAAATATAATCATATGATTATATGACTGATAAGTTTATCTAAGATACAAATTTCTAATTTTTAAATTCAAAATATACCGAATAGATTCTTTAGCATAGACCTTCTGAAGAGTCCTCTTCATAGCTTTCAGATTATTTAAATGAAAGTTATTCTAGAAATGATTAAGGTTATCTCAATTCTTATAAATATGAATCGATGTAAGTATTTAGTTTTGATGATAACTCTTCCATAGAACTAAATTGATTTATTTCACTTTGAAGCTCAGAGCTTGAGTAAATAATTCCTTCATTATTTAAAAAAGGACTTCTTTAAGTGTGTTATTGAATTTATAAAAACGGTTATGTGCATGATTCTTATGTTATCTAAGGTTAAATGGATGAATTTACACAAGCCTCTGAATTTTTATTATCAATTTTATCATCTGTGCATTCGTTTTCTTTAATGTTTGTTTAAATGTTTTTATCTTTAGGTTCTTTTAAATAGTTTAATTTCAACATAATACGATATAAAAAATATAATAAACAAACATTTCAATCTGATCCTATTATAATTTTTGAAAAGCAGGAATATGTTACCATATAGCTGAAGTTAAAAAATCATTCAAAAATTTAGTGATTAATACCATAGAGAATTTAGTAAAATAATAAGAAAAATTTAAGCCTTATAAATTTGTACATGAAAGCAATTTTGGAGTGTTATAGGAATTGTACACTAAACGCATTTAGAAAATTATAGAGGATATCGCAAAGTCTTCAATCTGTGCAAAATATGGTATAAAAACAATTGTTTATTTTGACTTTTGTGGTAATATATGAAAATGGCAAATGTACTTATTACATATTATTGGTTTACATATTTCATTGTTTATTTTCGGTGATGTAATTAGTTTTATTAAATTATGAAAAAAGCTATCATGCTAATCTCGATCTGCTTCCTTGCTTTGTATGCCTTTGAAACTAAGGCTTTGGAGAAGGATGAAGTTGACATTACAAAACTTAATGCCCTATTTGGTACAAACTATTAAGGATAGATGTAGGATTATTGAATATATTTTAGATATTCCGGTTATCTTAGTGCAAATGATGATGGATCAGTCTAGTTTCATTACCTTTTTTATCCAGCTATAGATTCTGCCTCTGAAAAGCCTTTGATACTATGGTTACTTGGAGGGCCAGGATGTTCATCAATGATTGCAGCATTTACAGAAAGTGGTCCTTACACATTCATTTCAGAGTCTATTGAATTTGAAGAGAATCCTCATACTTGGACAGCATTTGTAAGATACTTATCTTATCAATTAGGCTAACCTGCTTTACATTGAATCTCCAATATCGGTTGGATATTCTTATGGCCCAGCTGGACCATAATCTGATGAGTCAACCGCTGCATACAATATGCATGCATTGATTGAGTTTTTCGTTAGACATCCAAATTTCAAAAATCAAAAATTCTATATTGGTGGTGAATCCTATGCTGGCATCTATGTGCCAACCTTAACCCAGGAGATTATAAAATATAATTAATAACCTGTTAATCCTGAAGTCTTAAGAATAAACATTTAAGGTATAATAATTGGAAATGGTTGCACTGATCCTAGCGAGTGTACTTATTTAGGATATCTATTTCCAAGACATAGATTAGACTTTTATGGAAGACACGGCTTTATTAGTGAAGAAACCTATGAAAAAATAATTAATCACACAGAAGAATGTTACGGATCTGCTGCACCACAATGCTAAGCCATAGCTTATGAAGCTTTGGCTTAAATTGCTGGACCTTAATATTCCTATAATTTGAACTAATACAATGTTTATTCCAAATGCATTACTTACACTCCCGAAGGAAGTAAAAGAATGAAAAGTCCACTTAGAGTTTCAGATGAAGAGAAAGAGGACTCTGATGTACCTCCATGTGTGGATGTTAAAGGCCTGTATCATTGGTTTTAGATGGATGAAGTTCGAACTGTAATCAGTTTTCATAATCATTCTAGTTACTTAATATAGACTAAAAATCACCAAAATGGGTTGCTTGCTCGTTAAATTTCTAAGATTATCAAATAAACCCAAATGGATCTTTAGACATTTACCCTACTATCATCAAAAATAATATCAGAGTTCTTATTCTAAGTGGAGATGTAGATGGAGTGGTCCCAATTGCTGGTACTCTTTTTTGGATAGATAAACTTCAAAATTCATTATGTAATGCAATTTTATTAATGATAGAATTAAATACAATAAAACCATGGAGACCTTGGTATGTCCCTGCATGGAGAGAAGCTGATAAAGATTAAAATGCAGGAAATGTGTTTGACATTGAAGGTTTGACCTTTGTAAGCTTCAGAAATGCAGGTCATGAAGTACCTGCTGATCATAGAATGGAATCTAAGATAGTCTTAGAGAAATTCTTAAGATAGGAATATTTATGAGATTTAAATTATTATTTTATATTCTTATTAATTTATAAAACGTAAGTTCTCATAAATAATTCAATAAATAATGATTTGTAGAAGCTAACATCTCCTTTTTAGCACCGACTATAAATTATATCTCAATCCATAATAAATAGTTATTGGAAAGGTAAGAAATAAATTAATTAGAAAGAACGAATAGAATCTAAAGTACAAAATCCCTTTGAATCTATCAACAATTATCAAATGGTCTTTCAATAGTGATTTTACTTTCAATGGATTTTAGTTTTTATGGAAGAACTCCTGGAAAACTATATTGTTGACTCACGAACAATCTCTAACTCTAAAGGATAATCTGGATGGAAAAGTCACTTATAGTAACATAGCTAAAATGTACAATCTAATTCAATGTGAGAGATCTGGCTATTCAAGCAAAGTAAACTTTTTAGTAATATCAGATTTATTTAACTTATTGTTGCGCCAATCAAAAAAAATATTATATGTAAATATTTCCAATTTCTGATTTGACTTCTTAGGTATTATAATTCGATTAAGTAGGAATATTTAAGATTAATACAGATGATTAACATAACTCATCCAAACATTCTTAAATGTGAGGAGTACTTTGTTGAAGAAAAGAACTTGTATATAGTGACAAATATTTTAAATGGAAAAACGTTAAAGGAGAGGATAGGTAGTCAGTATAGGATGGAACCGTAAGAAATCATTTCTACTACGAAAACTCTCCTTAAATTTATAAACGATATGCATAAAATAGGGTATGTATTTAGAGAAATCACATCTACAAATATCTTTCTATAAAGTGATGGAGAAATCCTGATTATAGATTTTGAACTACTAGTAAAAACTGAAGAAGCATTCAGAACCAAAGCAGTTTCTAAAGAAAATGACTATTTGCATGAGCTTAAGGATTCTACCAAAAATACTCATGGAGATTGGGTTGAAATGGAGAGGTTTTATTATGAGCAACATGATGTTTTGATGTTAGGATCTCTATTAAAGGAAATGTATTAACAAATTGCATTTTAGGTTAACCAGTAAAGTCTAACAATAACACTCTCAAGGAAGGGCAAGGCAAGTTACAATTAATAAGACCACTATCATTAATAGATCTCCGAAATATTATTTATGCTAATTATTGTAGAGAATGCTCGAGCAAGATCCAAAGGTTAGAATAACTATATAGAATGCAATTTATTTTTTAGAAGACATCGATTTTGAAGACAATAGCTTTGAGGATTTCCCTGAAACTTCAGAGGAATAAAAGTTTCAAAGTGTCAAATCAATTTCAATAAAGAAATTCCTCGTTTGATTTATTAAATATTTGATTTCTCAATTAGATATTTAGAATTAGTGATTTCTTCATACATATCTATTTCATTTCAGTCCTCTTTCACTCACTCCTCTGGATAACGATATATCGCCAGGAATATTCAAAACTGGAGCCTTCATTGGAGATATTGTCTCATTAAGTTGTGGATTTTAAGGCTGCAATAATTCGCTTTTTACAATAGGCTATATTTGAGGGATGTATGAATTATTTCCCAAAATTTCTGATTGTTTTTATTATCGAAATTTGTTAGGGACATCCAGAAAATTATTTACTTGAGTATTATCATTGTGACTGGGCTTTTGATTATGTTATGTGCCTTTTTTTGCTTTATCAATTTACTTATTCATGTACATTTATGAATACTTTTCATCTATTTACTATAAATATGTTGCCGTTGGTACTATATTTTTTGCTATTGTTAATTTAAGTATGCGTACCTCCACCATGCTGAGAGCTATTTTGCATTTTTTATGTTGAAAATGAGGAGCTATGAAGATCTTTGGATTTAGAATTGTCAGCAAGAAGAATGTTAAATTTTATGTCATTATTAGAATGTTTATTTGCCATTTATTTTTATTATTAATATTGTACTAAATCATCATCATCATGATCTATAAAGATTTGGTCTTTTTGCTTTGAATACAGTTCTGAATTTTTTATGGCTTGCTCTTGGAACAGTCTTAACAATTGGGAATTTAATTGAATCTCCCTTTAAAAAATAGCAAATTTGTATACTCTGTATTAATTTGTTTTGCCTCTCTTGATATCAGCACTTTTTGTCGATACAGATGTTCTGAGAATGTGAATTGTTTATGGCTATGCTCTATGATTTCCTGCCATTTCTTAGTCTAATGAATTAATTTATTAAATGCTTACATAATTAAGACACAGCACCATTTAAAGTAGTATCTCTGAATTCCTTATACATATTGTGTATAGTTGTTCGTGATTGGTATTTAAGAACTATTCCGTATGTCTTAACATTTGTGTCTCTTCTTTCAAACAATTCTTAAACTGCCAAAATCTAACCATGTGATGGTCTAAGTTTATTTAATCTTCTTAAATTCCACCTAAATTTTAGTCTTATGGCTAATACCAAAATCTGCTTTTTGCTGCAACTGTATTTCTGGCAAAAATTCTCATGCTAATGACTTTTGGATTTGGATCTTCTTTTGATGGGAGTCTTCTGCCTGAAACTAAGTATTATCTAATCTATTCAAAGTAAATTTCTTCTTTACTTTCATTTATAAAGAATTGTCTTATGGGTCTTAGGCTGAGTTTTTAACCATTTCTTATATTTTAAAAAAAGATTTAATTTATCATGCAATTTATCATCTTAAACAATAGAATACCTTATATAAAGTATGAATTCTTATTTATTTCTCAAAAGTATACCTGTTAATCTCGAATAAAATTATTATCTCAAATTTTCTTTAGATTAAGAATTACATATGATTAATATTAATTATAATATGTAAAATTATTGATAATTTAATAACAAATTCAAAAATCATTTCCTTTTTGCCACATTTTGAGGGAACCTTTATTACTATTCTCTTAGTTTAGATAGAAAAATTTTTTCGATGACTTGAAAATTCAAATTTAATTCCTAGTTTTCTATCATTTTCGAAATTATGTACCCTTATAGGTTTGATTTTAAAATTTCACTCCATAAAAATTTAGGAATTGAAATTTGAAATTATGGCGGACCTGGTATATTGACAAAAAAGATTTTATTCGCTTGAATTGTGAATTAATTATTTCTGAATAATTGATTATGTTTTCGTTTTTGCTCTTCCTAACCATCAAAGCTACCCAAAAATATTAGAAATAAATCGTAGATTTAATTCCTGGAATTGACACTAAGTTGATCAAAATACTAATAGTAATGGAGAAGATAGCTCTGCAATTCCATACATTAATCTTAATCAATTTTAGAATTAATTAGAGTAGCCATCATATTTTTTCTGTGCTTTTCAACTTGAGTTAAGTATTTATCTCCCTCCTTTTAATTGTTATTTTACAAAATCCATTCCGCCTAACTCCAAATATCTCCTTTACAATTCTAGTTTTTCAAAAGCCATTCTTTAAAGGCACTGCTTTCCTTATACATATAATCTTTTATTTGGGTCAAAGCTGATAGCAAATCTGGTTAATTAATTTTTACACCAGGATTTACATTTGGGGGGAGCTGCTCTATAAAATCTTTTCGGATATCCGATGATTTAATTAAAAGATCTAAGTTGTGATTAAACGTAAATTCACAATAAAGGATAAGATTTCCATTGTCAGTTGTAAGTTTCGATATATATTTCTCAATTTTGCTGACAACTTAATCTCTCCTCTATTCTAATTCTTTTAAGTATTAAAACCCAATCCAACTTTTAGATATATCAGCCTCTAAATTTCTTTTGAAAGTATCAAAGTCTATATCATTTGAGCGATATGATGTCAAAGACAACCTAGCATTATATTATGTTTAATTCATAAAAAGTTAATAGAAATATATAAAAAAAAATGAATTTGAAGGGGCTTTATCGATACAAATAAGAATTTATATAATAAACATATTATTGTAGAATAATTTCATTCTATTTCGATATCATCTAAACATATTTTGAAGAGATCAGACATCTAAAGTGTGGAAATGGGTTCTTTGTTATCATTCAGACATACTAGACTACCTCTAGACGAGAGAAGTAAATTTTCAACAACCTTTTGATGAATAAAAGTAATACTTCTTTTACAGTTTGCTTCATGTGAAATAGCTCTTTGTTACAAATACAAAAGCCAGCATACTTAGATTTCTCAATTCTAATAAAATTCAATAAATCAATGGCTTATCTATTGAGCTAATCTAAATGTTGAGTCATACCATGTCGTAGACTTGATACTTGAGGATGAATAAAAAATCCCTTCTATCAATCAAGCCCAAATATTAGTTATTAATGTCCACAATAGGTATAGCATTTCTTTTGAAAACATAAATCAATTTATAAAACACGCTAGAATAAGAAGAGTAGTTTACTCATATACATTTGTGTCGAATGGGAGTTTAGCATTCAACTGGAGTATAGTATCACTAAAGTAACCTATTTCCAACTCATGTTATTCAGATTGTTATTGATTTTCACTTCGAACTTCAATCTTATGTGATTTTTGGGATAATTATAAATGGAAATACTAACTAAATCCTTTAACAAGAAAAGCCAAAATATCTTTTTGCTAGAGGATACCCACAATAACTCTAGATTCAGTATCAATAACTACAATTCTTGTTACGCCCTACTTTAATATTTTCTTCATGGCGTCATTTAGGTTATCAGCCATATCTGCCTAGACAAGACTGCTTTAATGAAGATTCTCTCCATATGAATTAAACCAGTCTCTTACAGAGATAGTCCTCAAATCAATGAGCAACTTATTGATTTACTCCTAGCCAATAGCTTAAGTTTTGGTGACAGGAGTAGATGTTCTATCTTCATCTTCTTCTTCCATTATGGGCTATACTTAATTTTTACTATTTCCCCAAACTGACTAAAATATGCTGTTAAGATTACCATTCGGAATGCCATTTATCGTGTTTTGATAGCATTTGAGAATGATTCTAATCAAATCAGTTTGAGTGAATACTCCATCATAATAAGCTACATCTGGATTCCAAAACAATACTTCATCAATATGTGTCTCGATAAAGACATTGAAAACATCATACAAGGAGAATGACTAATCAATTACACTGACTTAATTATTGATAGATAAGCAGTCATATAGAGTGCTGTCCTATAAGAAACATGTTAAAGTCTTCATGTATTAATCTTTTATGATGTCCTCCTTACTTTACATTCTTTTGATCATTTATAATTATTTAAAATGATAATAATATTTATTCAAAAATCATCTTCTACCATAATGGACATCATTATTATACCCAAATTGATCTTATTATTGATAGTACTTGTGAATTTTGTGGTTTGAATCTATCAGCATATTTTGTTTTTCATTCCATTCTTCAATAGCTTTGTGTCTTGTCACTGGGTTTTCTCTGTCATAGTCTGTATCGAAACCCAAACATCCTTCATCATAGGGTTTAATCTATAAATTAATTAGCAATCAGTGATACCTCTTCGTTATTGACTACTGGGAACAAATATTATGAGATGTCTTCCATTGGTAAGGAAGCATAGATGATAGCAATCACCATCAACAAAACATCAATTTAACTTATCTCCTTGAAAAATGCATAAGTCATAATCATTTCTCCAAAGGCACTCCACACTATTATGTATTCCAACATCTCAATCATTTCTAAAACTAAAAATTATATCTACCTGTAGATAGTTGAATGCTAATGGATTCCTTCACAGTTCTCCTTCTCAAAATGTTATAATAGTCAACATAATAGTAAATTAGAATTCCAAAAGCACTGCAAACTGTACCCAAAGGAATGGCTGTGCCGTATAGAAAAGTAAACCACATTGTTTTCATAATATCGGAGTACCTTTTGGCTGACAAATAGTCTGGTTCCTCCATTAAAGTATTTGCCTCTTATTGGGTTAACAAGGCTTTGTCTCCCTTTCTTACAATGTACCATCTCCAAATGTTTTTGCACAGACTCCATGGATCTACACACCATATAAATGGAGGTAGCACAGCATTCAGAATAAAAATCTAGCTTTCGTTTTGCAAGAAACCTCCAGCTCCTTCCACATTCTTTAAAATTACAATATCCACCAGAAAACTAATGATGGCAGCATTCAAAAATAATGCTAAGGCGTATTTGTATACAAAGGATATTTGAAATTTGGTTTTACTTGAGATCTTTTCATCATCTACAATGTAATGAACTATTTTAGCAACTGCAAATTTATTAAATAAAACAATGCTCAAAGAGATTATAAAAGATAAAATGTTTATTTTCAACATAGTATTATGATCCAATTTTCCTTGTATTTCTTCTTCTCTTGCCTCATCTCCATATTTAGCCACTTTATGCGCTATTAGATAAATTGAATAAAATGCTGCGCTTTCAACTAATAGGTAAATTATCCAAGCCTTGACTCTTTTACTTATCTTCTCCTCAGTTTTAACATGAATGAATTCCCAATCAACTTCATTTGGTTCTGGAGCCTGTTCAATAAATAATTTCTATTCATGCCATGATAAATCATTCTCGGACAATCCTTCTAATTTACCCTTATTCCAATATGACTTCATTCTCTCTAACTAAGTATGTTAATTTTCTTATAACACCAAATTTTTCATAGTTTCATCCTCAAAGGATATGAATGCAATTCCAGCAAATTTTTTATTCTCTCTTTCATACTCTTTCTCTGTCTAATGTATCTTATGCTCGAACTCTTTTATTTTTTAGTCTATTTCCAAGACTTTTGGATGATTAAAATTGTAATTGTATTCTTTTATAATATCTTTCTTCCTATCCACTAATTCGTCAAGTTGTTTTTCCATCTCGATAATCTCTTCGATGTCATAAACTAGAACTACTTTTTTCACAACTATAGGTTTTGTGTCTGATATGACTGCACAAGTCTCAAACATATGTTTCAATTCCCATTTGTAATCTAAACCTAATCCTAAAGGAATATTCTTGACACAAACTGTATAATCAGCAGGTGTTAAGAGTTCTTCATCTATAGTTGTATCTATCTATCGCTGGCTTTTTCTAAAATAGATGAGGACCATCATTACAATAAATAAGTTAATAAAGTTTAAAATTTACACATGCTCTAAAGCTTGGCGATTACTAGTTTATATAGTTTAAAATACTCCAATTTATTAGCTAAAGACAATCTCAAGAACAATGATTCCGAACAATTTGGTAACTCTACTACATGTCCTTCTATTTTTTCCTTTTTAACATGACTACAATATGATCCCTCATAACTGGTATAGAGATTATAAATCTGTTTGGTGACCAAAGTTATGAACAAGATTATTATGCAATATTTGAGGTAATTGTAAAACAATGTGAATCCAGAACCTAGAAATGACAATGCCATGGGGTTTGAACAATATGGGATTTCATCTCTCTCTACTTCAAAACCACAACAAGGACATGTTTCAACTTGTTTATTATAGTAAATGGGATACCATTTGTCGTTTTAGTAATGTCCTTCTTTTTTTCTAAAGCTGTTCTTCGTGATAAAGCATGCTTTCTAGCCAAATCCCAATTGCATGGCATTGTAAGAGGATGATAATGTTAGGCCTTGGAGGACTGCTATTGGAGATCAATATGACTATGATTAACTTCATGGGAATGTTAGTAATTCACCTCTTCAATCTTGGAAACTGGCATTTATGAGACCCTTGATTCATCATGCAGATTCTGTTGCTGCGAATTCAATGTCTATACCAAATAAATAGTGCATATATTACCTAACCTTTGATATTTGAACTGAACTAGTTTGGAGCAACTCCCATAAAGTGTTGGAAATTCGAAGGAGGATTAGTTTAACTGTTGTATTTCATATTTATTTTGAAAAATAAATACAATATAGTTAATAATTTTTATTAAAGCAAAATTTATCATAAAATATTTTATTATGTAGCCATAAAATTAGTTTTCATTATTTGGGAACGTGCAAGTGAATGAAGCTGAATAAAATAGTGAAGTCAAGAAAAAAAGAGAAGAATTTGCAACAGAAATCAGGTCCAGGGAAAGAAATAATATAATAAACAATAAAAGATTAGCTTAAAATGTAGTTCATATTGATTATTCATTTTAGAATTAAACCAACAAAATTCCTGAATCTCTGCCCTTAATACCACCAACTCTTCCTTAAGACTTGCAATTAGCCTTAAAAACTCAATAAGAGCAACTTATGAAACGAACATTTTCATTTGAAGATTTTCCTGATGTTCTCCAAAAGATCTTTTCGACTGATATTTTGTAATTACATTATGGAGTGACAGGATTAAGAAAGATGTTGTCAGTAGAAGTAACATTTACATTTTATGATTATTAAAGTCAGGCGCGCCAATTTAATAGGTTATAGATGCAAATTTGGTGCCTAAATTAATTGACATAATATAAAAAGAGCAAATCCCACAACTTGTTCTTGAGGCTGCCTGGGCTTTAACGAATGTAGCAAGCGGAACAACTCAACAAACCCAATCTATCATAGACAAAGGAGGAATATATTTATTTGTTAAACTCTTGAGTTCATAATATAGAGATATTGCAGAACAAGCAGTATGGGCCATTGGTAATATTGCAGGTGATTGCACATAATACAGAGATCTAATATTGAGAGTAGGTGGAGTCGATCCTTTGATAACAATTATGCAAAATGCACCAAACAAAAACACAATTAAACATTGTACTTGGTCTTTGAGTAATCTTTGCAGAGGAAAACCAATTCCTGATTTCAAGGTTTTAATGATATTCTATCAATTAATAGTATGTCAAAAATGCCTTGCCTGTATTCTGCAAAGTCATAATAGATGAGACTGACCCAGAAGTTTTGACTGATGCTTGTTGGGCCTTGTCTTATTTAAGTGATGGAGACAATAGTAGATTATAAACTGTGATTGATTCTTAAGTGATCCCAACTTTAATTAAATTGCTTGATCATTCATCTTTGCAACTAGTTATCCCCACTCTAAGGATATTAGGAAATGTTGTGACCGGAGACGAAACTTAAACAACTTATGTTTTAAATTAAGGTCTGTTACTTAAAATACCTAAGTTGTTATCTCATGACAAGAAGGCAATCAGAAGAGAAGTATTACTCTAACTTATCATAGGCCTGTTGGACCATCTCTAACATCACTGCAGGAAGTAGCAATCAGGTTAGTTAAGTCGTTAGAGACTCGGCAATATTAGAGAAGCTCTTCACATTGATGACCACGGATGTTGAGGAAATTGTAAGGGAGGCTACTTGGGCCATCTCAAATTCAACCAAACATGGAAGCAATTCAGACATATAATTGCTAGTTTAAAAAGGATTGCTTAATGTGTTTAAATAACTTTTAGAAGGGGAAGACACACAAACCATGACTGTGGTTTTAGAGGCTCTATTAAATGTTTTAAAGAGAGGTATTTATTTCTTTTTTGAATTTAGGTGATTAAGATTTTAAAGATGATAATTATTACTTAACCTAATTGGAATAAATGGGTGTCATCTCAAAGATAGAACAATTACAAAGACATTAGAATTAGAGTGTGTATCAAAAATGTTTTAGCATTTTGGAATAATATTATGAAGCTGAATCCGAATTATGATATATATAATATAGATTTATTAATTAAATTATAAACATTTCAAATCAATTATGATTACATATGTGATTTTTTTTTGTCTTTTTTTTTGTCTTATTTTGATTTATAATCTTCACTCATTAACTTCTGATTTATTTTTGAGAAAGGGTTTTACTGAATCATCATCTCTACAGTCTTAGGTTGACTCTAAAACTTCTCATTCTCATGCTTCTATCTGACTTTCTCGACGCATCCTAAAGCCAATAAACAAACTTAAATTCTCAAAATTATTTACCTAATAGCAAAACAAAAACGAGAATTAAGGTTTTAATTAACTCGTCTTCTAATATTGGTTCTGGATAGGATAGTTAAACATTTAAATAAAAACTATGTCTTATAACTAAGTCTCTATTTACTTCTCCATCGATAAATTATGTAACATTATATTTTACTAAATAACTTTGTTAAGTTAAAATTTAAGTTTCTATTAAATGTTGATCACAATATTACCATTGTTACTATAGCATTTGACTCCTGCAGGTGTAAAATTAAATCGAACTAAAAATGCCCCTGAACCAGTCACACCAAAAAAGAAATCATCATATTGGAACCCAGTTATATTGAATTTCTTTAACAAAGGATAATCTGTTATATTTTAATCGAAAAACATGAAATTACGCACACCAAACAAAGTGTAGATAGTTGGCTCAGTGTCTGGATTAACTAATTTAAAAGAATTTGAGAAAATTAATTAATGATGGATCAAACCTTGTATTAAAACAAACTCATCTGTCACTTTCAAACCAACTACCTTTTAGTAAGATATATGCTAATTCACAATTTCATATCCTTCTATATTCTTGTCATACAAATATTCAATTATTGAGTATCTAAATAACTCCTTATAAACAACAAACACATTTCTACCATTCTTTGTATCAACTGCAATGCCTCCCTCCTTTCTCGGTATTTCAGGTCTCACTTTGTATTTGAATTCACCATCTTCAATCTCTATTGCCAATTCAATTAATCCTATCACAACATCCAACATAAACATGTGAAACTCATCATGATCTTTCTTAATCACAATGAAATCTGACAATTTTGTAAAATCTGGAAATAATCTTATCAAATCGATTGTTAGTTCAAATCTAACATCATACGATGATACTCTATAAACATCAATACCCTCTCTCCCCACACTACTATAAACATAGCCAAAATATTCTTTGGTAAGTCCTCTCTCTTTTCTCTACTTCCAAGATGAAGCAGTGTACAAAATTAAGTGTTTTGAATTTGCATCCATTTCATACATACTAAAAAACTGTGCACTATTTGGATATAACACTAGCACTAAATTGTTAGTCTTTAGGTACAGAATTTAAGGGATTTCTTCTTTGTCTTCTGTAGTTGGAGCATATGCCTGTAAATCTACCTTCCATCGAAATCCTGCAAATTCATAAGGATTTCCATATTCTGGAAAACTGAATATTTCATGGATGTAATTGTAGTTAAATTTCAAATGATAAATCTTGGCATTTGAAGTAATAGCTATAAAACCATCCCTCACATGAACCATTGAAATGAATTGTCCAAAATTTAATGGAGTTTCTTCTTAATACACATAATCAGTCAGATCTTTCTCGGTAATAATATTCATTGTTTTTGTCTCAGTTTTGACAGCTGGCTGTTGAGACCAACAGTAGCTATCGTTTTGATTTTCAATTAAAATAGAATCCGCTGCTCGAGGCATTGTGATTATTGTTGTTGCTCTATCCAAATGAAATTTCTTTGTTTAGTTTTTGTCAGTCACTTCCTTAATAATAATTCCTTCTATGAACTTAACTAAAATTAGAAATAAAATCATTATTTTATCATTATATAATGAAAATTAGAAAAAAAGACAGTGTTCTTTATTTGTTCTTATTAAAAGATAAAATATAATTAGATCCTTCACATTTTCATGGAGCTTAAATAACTTGGCTTTCATCAAATTTTATTTGATTATGAGAGTCATTCGTTTTTTACTGATTTTCTATTTCGGTATCTAGTCTTATTTCCTCCTTCCTAAATTATTAAAATTTATAGCAAATTGCGCTTACTATTAAATAATCAATTATGTATAAATACCAGAGAAAAATGACACAAATCCTAAAATTATTAGAATTAAATAAATAAAGTTAATCTGCTATTCAAACAAAAATGTTGTGACAACTTCGACTGAAAAGTGTTTAGTTGTTCTAATTATTTTATCTTAAGCCACAATATTATTCGTAACATATGATTAGTTAAATTGTAATCTATAAAATTACTTTGCATTTTATAGTTATTCTATAAAATAATAAGAGATATAATACTATTATCAGTGAAACAAACTACTCTGGCAGGAACAAATTTAAACTTTGTTAAAAATGCATTAGTTGCAGTGACTCCAAAAAAGAAATCATCATATTGGTATTCATCAGATTTAGCAGCATTTTTGAGTTCATCTTTTGAATAAGAATATTTAAAAAATTCAAAATCTCTCATGCCAATCTAAGAAAATCTTATAAACTCCTTGTGAGGAGCAATAAAATCATAACCATTTTAAAATACTATTTAGTGATTACTGACACCACTTATAATTGCAAATTCATCAGTAGCATCAACATCTAATATTCTATAATTACTATATCGTTTTGTGATAATAGAATAGCTTTTATCTGCAAAGTTCACAAAATACTCAATATAAAAGTGAATCCCGTTATCTTCAAAGGCAGCGAATACATTTTTCCCATTTTTTGTATCAACTGCTATGCCATTTGGTATTGGTTCAACATCAATTACTCTTTCAAATTTTATGTCATCCTAATTGATGGACATGTAGGCCAAAACTAAACCTAATTTTGCATCTAGCAAATACAATTAATATCTTTTCTCTTCAATTCTTATGACAGCAAAGTCTGTTAACTCCAATTCATGAGTAAATATGCCTAAATCTTTGAAAGTGATGGTTGTTCTATATTCAACTGATTCCTCCAGTATCCTATAGATATCTAACCCTGCCTTTCCTACTGCTGAAAATAAATGTCCTTCCACTTCCTTTGTTAGTCCTCTTTCTTCTCTTCTTATAAATGTGGAAACTTAATATATAGAAAGCATATTTTAATTCGTTTCCATTTCTGACACACTAAAATAATGAGCAGTGTCTGTGAACAAAATGAAAGCAAGATTCCTTGTTTTTGAATATACTAACTGAGGCAATTCTTATTTTGCTTCAGCTGATTAGAGAATCTCCTATAGATTTGCCTTCCAAATAACACCTGCAAAGTCACCGCCATTTCCATATGTTGCGAAGCCATGTTGATTTATTACTTGATCATAATTGAATTTCAATAAGTATGCCACCGAATCAGAAGTGATAGCAATCATTCCATCATTAACATGCACCATCCCAATGAACTATCTAAAATTCAATGGAGTATCATTCTCGAATTCATAACTATTAATCAATCATTTTATCAATATACTCTTTAAATTCATCAGACTTAAGTATGGTAAATTATTAGGTTTGTGTTTAAACAGTTTATTATTTTACTTCACAAAAACTCAATTTTTCGAAACTTTCCAAAACAGCATCCTCTGCTTCAGGGATATTTAAGATTATCTTTGGTTCGCCAAAATGGATTTTGAAAGATTCTGTATATTCTTAATTTTCCTTGATGATCAGCTCCCCTAGAGTTGTATTGATCGAAATTAATAAAAACAAAACAAGCATTAAATTATTTAATCTTATTAAAATAATAAAGTGCAAATTAAAGAAGTTTTATTAGGCTATACTCATATAGTAATATTTAATTAATCAAACATTTTATGGAGATATTTTCATCTAAGTTGAATTGGTTGATCCACATAAAGAAATTCTTTTTGAAGGAAAGCGTGCTAGATATTTCAGATTTAATCAGTTCTTTGAAAGATGAGATTCTTACAGAATAAATTAATCCTGAAGATGAATTATTTTCATTAGAAGAAGTTATTGAAGAAGTTTATAAATATAAGAAAATTAGATTAACATATGATGACTTCTTTTAAATCATTGGTAATCTTCATTAATAGGATCCACAATTATCCACTTGTGTGAATTCTTTGGTTGACTCTATTAATGATCTAATCTTGAATGACAACAAAGTCAAATAAGAAATAAGAGTATCCTACAATGACACAACAAAATTAATTAAGACTTAGCAAAGTTGCATGGCATCCAAAACTTCCAAAAGTCCAAGAAGGAGAATTGAGAATTTACAAGAAGCATAAAAAAAGATTCTGGAGAAAATAACTCATATAGAAAATGAGATAGAGTATGTATGATTATTTGAATATATAACGAAGTAGAAGCAGCAGCATTAGTTAAAGAAGCCACACATTTTATAAATTAAGGAATTGACAAAATAACTATAATAAAATGATTCCGAGATCACTTTAAATGGAGTAAGCACTTTTTCAGTTTCAGACTTTTAATTAGTATTCCATAGTCTAAATAGAGTCATACTTAATATCTAAACACTTATATTTAATGATAGATGTTCAGAATTACGAGAAGTAACTATGATATTTAAGAACTTGTAATTTTTGAGCATAAATTCCTTAATGATAAATGAGCTAAATTTAGAAGAACTGACATAACTAAAAGTATTATCAGTAGGGGGAAATAATTTAAAATCTTTGGATAGATTGCCACCAAATTTAGTTGAGCTCTATGCCCAAAACAACTAAATTTCTTAATTAAGCAATACAAAACAGCTAAAGATCTTAAATATAAGCTAAAACTGTATAAGCTCTTTACAACAGTTGCTGCACATTAATAAATCATTGGAATTCATTAATTGTCATCAAAATTAATGTGCTTAAACTAAGGATTATAAAAGAGTGCTTTTTAAAATATTCCCAAATTTAAAGGGAGTTGATAAGGATGATTTATTATAGCATTCAATGATATAGTAGAACAATTTCCACTTTAAGAAGGAATAAATGGATTTTTCTTTTAGTTAATCATGATTATAATTTATTTAAAATATATTTAAGTTTTGCTTTACACCATCAACATTTTTTTTGCTCTTTCTATAAGAGATGTGCTCTTTAGATTACTTCACTCAAATTGATATCTTATTTCTCCAGATTTTGTAAAATCAATAGGATTTATCCAAAATCACCTACGATTAAGTCCTCTCTCAATTAAATCAAGAAGGAGATGGCTAAATAGTATAAAAATTCCTCTCTATTGTTTTTCTAGCAAAATAAACAGTCCCAAATGCGTAAGGAATCATCTATGTGAAAATCTTAAGCGAAAAAAATCATAAACCATTTTACATACAGGATAGAAAAATCCATCTTTTGGTTAACTAAATGATCATGCAATTTCCAATCTACTTTTTTTAATAAATCCTAAAATGCCCTAACTTTCTCCTTTTATAGCTAAAAATGGTTTTTCAAACTTGTCATCAATATCATAAAACAGTAGAATGCATCACTCTCATTCTGCAATTTCTCATTCGGATCACTCATACACATATACAGACTAAATCTATTTAGCATTACATTAATGCAGCAAATTCATTCATTCCTTAGACATAGTCCATTTTATTTAATTTACAACACAAAAATAAAATCCTATTTAACATCTCTCTATATTCCTCTTTTCCCAATTCCTTCACTCTTGTTCTAATGACGTCCTTCTAGATTTTAGACCATAATTATTAATCTTAAAAATGATTATTCCAATCAGAATCTGTATTTCTAGAAAGGGGATGATCATTCTTTTTTTGAGGAGGTGCTTTCTTAATGTTTTCTATTTTAATATTGTTGTAATTATCTTTATTCTTCATGATCACTTAATTCCAATACTTTCTATTTAGAGGGAAATACCTTCAAAAAAATAAATTTTTTACCCCAACAATAATCTCCAAACTATTCCTCTTAGCCTACTAGTTTAATTCGTAAATCCTTATTGGCAAAATTTTATCAACCCATCTTCATCCACAATTTCGTTTCTCAGAATATTTTACACATCCTTAATGAGTTATTAATTGTCACTAGAAATCCCTCCCAGATTTTAAGACAGACTTTCTATGTCAAAATCCTAGTTTATCATAAACTATAAATTATGTTTTATAATATGTAATTTATATCATTTTTCCTGATACATTGGATCAACTTAGTTTCTGCAAACAGATTTTGATTCTTTATTCATCTGCTAGTATTATGAATACTCATATAGATTTTATTGGTTTGTGCTTTAATTTTAGGATTAGAATGATTAAGAATTTGAAACATTAATTTGCTATAGTTGTTGCTATTATGGCAAATTCTGGTATTATTATTGTTATTGTTGATATTGTAATAATGTATTCGGAAGATTAGGTTGTTAAACATAATTCATAGTCTGGCATTTTGTGCATCTGATTAAATTGGATACTAATTAAATTCTTTGTTAATACATCCGCATTGGTACATGACTGTAATTTTACAGGAGCCACATTGAAAATAGCCAAAATTAGGCCTATTTATTTGTTAACATCTAAAGCACATAAATGGTTATTTTTCATCTTATATCATCTAGGGAGTTTTACAATGAATGCAAGTTGAATAAGTTTATCTTTTTGTTGAAATAATAATTACGTTTTTTGATTGATACTCCTGTCAATGGGTATCGTTGTTTATTGTAACACATTAGAAACAGGGTTATAATTTTAGTTCTAAGGCTAAGAATATTATTAATTTTGATATGGAGCATATTGATATTAACTGCACTAATTCTATATTATGTAAATTTGAAATACTGGGTATAAGTTCATTGGAACTTGTTGTTGTTACTAAAACTAAGGGTATTGAATTTATGATTGAGCTGGGAATTAGTTCTGTTATTAAGCCTATTATTAATTCTAATTTTTTTAAAGCTCCGACTTGCTTTATACGTTATTTTAAGGAGGTGCAATTGGTTATTCAATTTATTTTGGTTGAATAACTTCGGCATGTTGTACCTCTAAGAATTAATTCATCAAGCTTACTAGCATCATCAAAAGAAACATATTCTTATTCATCTCCATAATCCTGAATTTCAAAATCATTACTGTTCTATTTTGGTTCTTTGTATTTAGACTTGGATTTGTTTGATAACAACCCCAAATTTGCATCATTTTGGTTCATCTAATAGGATTAGAAGAATATTATATTATTATTAATTCAAAATATTTCTAAATATTCCAATATTATGATTATATTCATAAAAGTCAAGATTAGATTAAACACAATGTAAATTGTTAAAAAGTAAAAAAAAATAATTCAACATATTTCATTTTTGAAGTTTATTTTCAATGTACATTAGTCCTGATTAATTATATTTTTAGTATATAAGTAGGTCCTCATGTCTCTTTATAAGTTATAAATTTATATACTTCTATAATTTTATCCTGAATAGTATCACTAAATTTAAAATCAAGCATTATAAATTTTGCTGCATATTTGATAACATCTATTAGATCTACTAAATTGAAACCAAAACTATATTAAACAAATTCAGTAAATAACTTATTGAACGATTTCTAAGCTATGAATTAATTCAAGGATTACAATCAACTAGGATGAATTTGCGAGTCTTAGGGATTTCATAAAATATTTATTCTTTAGTAAATTGTTAATATTCAATTGCCAAGATTAAATACATAAATGATGCTACCAAAGTTCTTGGTTTATAATTCAATGTAGAAATATCTAAGTAGCAACAATCAATAAATGCCTGCAATTTTAACATTACTTACAATAGGAAAATAATTTACATTTATAAGAAGTTGTGTTATTGGCTCTGAATTTCTTTTGAATATCTGTGATAAAATTATCCCATTAATTAGTGTAGAATTCAATCCATAGATTAATTGTAGGGAGATTTAAATGCCATTGGAGGACTGTACAAACTTCTATTTCCATTTGATAAATTTAATCTATGGTATACCCATGATTGGCTGCTCTTTCAAACTCACTGACATGTTTTGCCTCTACTTCCTCGAATATAACAAATTAAAATACTTCCATTTTAGATGCAATAAGCATTGAGGCTGTCCCCAATAATTACACATCTACTTTTGGTATAGATTTTTTCGATAAATAGCTATCAACATAGGCCACTGCCAAATAATAAGTGTCTCTTTTCATATTGTAGACAGAACAAACATCAATCATCCAATCCATTAAGATTGCTCTGACTTTTGGACTTAATTGAGTTTGAATAGAAACCATATAATCAGGATTTGGAAAATGTTCAATTTCTTATAACATAAGTGCTTATAAAGTTTCAGCAGAAAATCCACCAATTTATGAATCCTTGTCGTTTTCATTTTAGAGAAAAGTTTAATTTAGTTAGACATTTTTTGATTTAGTTGAATTAGCATTATCACTCAAAATAGTAATGCTAGATTCATCACATTCTAGAGTGAGTCCCAAATTTTTTTATTCTCCCATAGAAATGCATCGAGTGTTCTTTTTATGCTTCAATAAATTGTTATTAGGACTTTACTTTTTGATAGTTCTTTCACTTAATTGATTAGAGGAATTGTCTTAAATTAAAAATTTAGGGACATTTAATTTTTCTATCTTTTTGTCTTCCCTCTGAGAATTGCAACTAAAAATATAAATATTCTTTTTTTACTTAATATAATTAGAATAGTTAGAATTAGAAGTATTGTTATGAGTGTTTTTATTTTAAGGTATATTAGAAATCATAAAATATGTCCCTGAATTACCTTATACTACATGACTGTATTATCTATGGTTTTTTTTGAACTATGTCTTGCTATTGCTATCAATGGAATTGTTTCTTGAGAGATTTTATTAATTGAGAAATGATTCAAAAGTAACTTGCTGATTTTGGTAGTCTTTTCTTTCCCATACGGCTGAATCTTTTAAATTGTTATCTTCATTTGGTTTTGGTTTATTTAAGGTTGGTTTTAAGCTCGGCTAAGCAATTTTTGTTAAGGTTTAATTAGAAGTTTGTTAGGGAATGTTTATTTAAAACGGAATACAACTGGATTGCTTTTTATTTCTTTTATATTTTATTTCTTCCGGTTTTGGATTTGTCTAGTATGAGGATCAAAATACTTGAATCTAAATTTTATTATGCTATAGTATTGATTTTGGATTTTGAGGCAATTAGGAATTCTAATCAAATCTTACAAAGGAAATATTCTAATTTGATTGTATGCTTTACATTCAACTATTGATAATTTTCTTTCGGTATGAAATAGGGATTCCACTAGGCAGTCATTTTCAAATTTAAATATAAAATATTGATTAAACATATAAATTAATACTAGTCAATGGGAAAATGGTTATGAATTTCTAATTGAAATTGAGCGCCTATCAGTAAGTTTTTTATTTGAATGTGGAGAGCCATCCAGCTTAGCAGAGGCCTTCATTTCATCTTTGCTTTCTTCTACATAATCAAAATCCTTGATTAATTCAGAAGTTTCTTCATTCAATCTTTAAGAAAACAGCATTTATTCTTTATTGATTTTGTTGAGATTCTTGGCAGATATTTATTTGATAATAGGTTTAGGTATGAAAGATTTAATATTATAAGAAAGACTGGCAACTTATTCTCTAATTTTACTCATCCTGTCAGTGTAAATTTAGTGCTTAGTTTTGACATTCTGATTCGTAGTTTATAATTATAAAGCATCTGTAGCAGGATGATTAACTATATTGGCTTATCTTCTATTTCGATAGGCAATCATAGAATCGATTTCTAGAATCTAAAAGTCTGCACTAAGAAATCCAGTTTCGTTGTAGCCTCCAAAAATCATCAGTTTATGATCATCCACAACAGCAGAATGACCTGCTCTTCCTTCTTTGAGGTCTAAATCAACATTGCTCCAAGATTGAGTTTCAATTTTGAAAATGTGACAATCATTTAAGAAAGTAGATGATTCGCTTATGCCACCATAAATAATAATAATCCCCTATCTATCACAATATGAAGCAGAATGTTTGTATCTACTAACTTAGAGTTAATTTCAATTAATATTTACTTGGTAATTATCCTTTGCCAGACACCAAAGACCATTACATAGGACGAGTACAAGGATTCAGTATATATAAACCAGAATACAGTGTTCCTATTTTAGATTCTCCTCCAAACAAGTATACGCCTTCTACTTTATATTTGATTTCCTTCATTTCCTCTGGATCCATATAGTTTTTATAAATTTGGATATTTCTTGAACTACTAAAGACAGAGACGAGTGTGTGAAAGGCAATTCCATTAGTAAAAAAGTCATTTTGCTCGACCTAACTCAAAAACATTTTATTGTTCAAAATATCATAGTGATATAAATCGCTTAAATATCTTCCTTTAGTGTTGATACCTGCGTGGATGATAATATGCTTTCCTACAATAGCTCCTGTTGCTCCTCTTCTCCCTTCAATTAATTCTCCTCCAAACCTTAATGATTTGAACTCATTATTTTCTATTTCATATTGTTGCCAATTTACCTGTATTAAACACTCGAAAATCATTAGTACTTTCCCTTATCTTCTATTAACCATCATAAGGTTTTTCACCTCCAAATATGTAGATGTTCCTTCGATAAACACAGTGAACATGATTGGTTCGACCAAATGGAGCCTTCTCTCCAATTATCTGTGGCTAGAACCACTCTTTGTGATCCCAAATAACGACATCATTAAATGGTTTGCTACTTATTCCTCCAAATAAATATAATTTTCCAGAGACATTATTCAAGGAAGCTCCTTCTCTCATTTAAGGTCTCCATTTTCCAAAGAACACATCTATCCAACCTAAATAGTGAGTAGGAATTGTGAACTCTTCTTCAGGTTACTGAACTTGTATAACTTTAGCTTTTATGGCTGGCATAATTTATCCTTCCTCGTCAATTTTGGCAGGATATGTTTTTATTTTTGGTAATTTATTTTGATTCTAAGATCTAGATCTAGCGAACGTTGTTCTCAATATACTTTGTTTCTACTGCTCTTCCTAGTACCTTAATTAAGTTTTATTATGATCCAATTAAAACGCAATCTATTCTTTTAAACAACAGCTGTCATTCAAAATAGATTAACTCTTATCAGTCACATTGAATTTTCTCACATAGGATTACGAATGGTTACGCATAATCTTCTCTCTTTATGTTCTAAACCTCTAATCACTTTCAAGTCGACCCAACAAAGTTTTATCTAAATTGAGTAATTCTTGTTAACTTATAAATTTTACTCCTTTCTAGTCTGGTAGCTTTGGTAATAATGGATGCAACTGAAAAATAAGTTATGTAATTTTTACTAATTAGCAACCTCTTGATACTAGTTAAGTATATTATGATATTGTTTAGTTTGTAAGTCCTTAATGCTAATATTGTTCAACTATCTATCCTAAAATTTGATCATCTAAATATCCTCTTATGTTTTCTTGATCTAATTAAATTTCATCCTCTTACTATAATATTTCACTCATTTAATTAAATTAATAAATGTATTCAACTTAAGCGCTTTAATAAACTATTCATAGTTATTCTCTGCAAGTGCTTCAAGCTGGTGATTTTGCGGTACCTTCTGATATCTATATTATCTCTGTAGAAAAATTAGCAAATTATTGACTAACTCAAAGCATTTATTTTGGATTGGAATAATTTGCCCCTGTTTAGAAATATCGTCGAACAAGATCAAAAACCTGAAACTATTTTTGTTCTCTATTCCCTGATGTAAAAATCACTTGCCCAAGGATCCAAATTCATTAATGTACTTCAAACTTAATTAAAAAAATAATCTACCTTTGAGGAATTAGAAAAGTACTTTGAATATTAATTTCTTAGCAATGAAAAGTAACACCACACCATAATTGTTACTACTCATATTGATATTGTAGTCAATTATTTTGCAAGATTCCTAAATCATCCAAATCATGTATAAAATTAGGTGCTATTCACTTTGGCTTTTCTATTAAGAAAATATTGGACAGACACTTTGAACTCAGATTAACTTGTTGAAAAATTGATTAACACATTTTTTAACAGTCAGAATTTCACAATTTTAACCGTAGGATGTAAATTATTTGAAAACCTCTTAATTTGTGTTAGATCATATTATTATGCTTCCAGTTATTTGGAATTTCGAAAAATAATGATGAACTTCTTGAAGTACAATTTCAATTAAGTTAATTAGGTAATCTTTAAGCACCTTATTGATTTCTACTCATAAACTGATTCTCATTTAGTTGCAGCACAAGACATTGATTCAGTTATATTAAGAAGATAAGGCTTTTGCTGATACATTAATCTAATTACTAAACTCATTCATGACTTTTAATTTCAATTTAAGCTTCTATGAGATTGAGTCAGATCAAGATCAAAAGGATAACTTTCTTATAAATGTAATAATTCTAAATCAAAACATTAATTTAGTTTCCTGACTCTTATATTTCAATAATAACTGAATATAAACTCCTTTTAGAAATGTTCAGATCAATTATAGACTTTTATACTTTAGATCAAACAATTTCAATTAAACTGATAACAATTGTTCAGAGAATAGCTGCTGCAAGACTTTCACTATTCTTTGGAAAACGTTCTCAGAAACAATAAGTGAGAAGAGCCCTCTGGGAAGGTTTACTTTACATATTAAATAAACATTAAGTATACATCAAAAATTACGACTTTTGTAATGAAGTTTGTATATTTGCCATCAAATTAGTTGTAAATATCGTTCTTAAACTAGTCCAACTTTACGCTTAAAAAACTGAATAAATTTTCAGATTTATTTGATTAATGTGTAATTTAATTTAATCAAATGAATCAAGTAATATTAAGTAATTATTAAATCAGGATACAACCAAATAGTGTCTTTATCAAATTGCAAGAAGTTTGGAATTAATTTTAGGTTTAACTAAATTCATACAAATAACATTATCCAGTCTAATATTAAAATCTATCAAATTCTATAAATTTAAGCTTCAAAATTCTGATTCAGGCTTTTTATAATGGCAACCCTTTCGCAGACATCCCAACAAGCATTCCAATTAAGAAAATTAAGAAGTTTATTGATAAAAGTTTTCGATTATGTGCATAAGTGTATTAATAAAATGCGGTAGAATGCACAAATCTACTCTTGGAATCATTTAAAAAAATACCTATCTAAGTATTCATCATTTATCATTTTAGAATCTTAATCAAATGGCAGAACATGAATAATTGATTACTATTTGTACTTTTATTTATTGATATCTAGAAAAATTCAGCTCACTGCTATGTCTAGTGTCAGCATTTGTTATGAGTCCAACACAAGGAGAGTTATTGACTGGATATGATTATTATGGCCAATAAAATAAATAAGAAAGACCACCTTAGTTTGGTTAATTAGTGATATATATTTTGGAATTTATATCTTTTTCTAATAAATTAAGTTTACCAGTCCTGGCTACTTAATAAGATATTGAGAAGATATAAATTATAAAAATGTATCACACCTGTATTTTGATATTTATTCAATCTTATATTACACAAACAGTGGATGGGGTGTACTATGATGAAGGCTCAAATATAGTTACTTCTTAATCTTAATTGTAATTAGTTTTGTGTTATGAATAGATAAACAAGTATATTTCGTGATTTAGGAAGTTAGTAAAATTATTTAGCAATAATTGAGAGTTGCTTAGAACAATGGTATTAAGTTGATTTAATTAAGTTATCAAAAATTTACTTTGAATGATCCTGATCTGGTAGAATATAGTTTTTAAATATTATAATTTACCTATGAAAAGTACAAAATTCTAATTATATCGATAGATTAAAGAGGCAACTTGACAGAAGAATATTTCAAGCTAGTTAAGTAAATAATATGCTGAGACAATTCTTCCTCCAAATGGATTTCACTTGTTTTAATGAAGTCTAGTATATTAAAAAGAGAAAACTCGTGTATTAATTGATTTCGCTTGTTTGGGTTGATGATCAGATGGATGACTATGTTCCAGCTTTAGTGGATATTTATAAGCAGATCAAGAAGTCAATTGCAATTGAAATGAATAAAATAAATATGTTAAAATACATTTGGGACATGATTGGTATTGTGAATGAGCTAGAACTAGACAAGATTTATCGAATCTTCTTACGAATAGTGTATGTTAATTTAAATAATTTAGTTTACCTGATATATTATAAATTTTGCAACCTAATAATACTAATATCTTTGTTTCAGATTTTGATGCATCAATTGGATTAACATCTTTGATATGTTCAATTTTCAAAAACAAGTAATTTATATAGTTTCAATATAGAAATACAAGATTATCAAATGAAAATATTTAGCTAGTTCTGTATTAAGTCTATGGACAAACAACCAACTATTTCATCACATCAATATAGTATTTATTATCATAAGCTTAAACATGTTTATCCTAAGGTAAGTAAGTTTAAGATAATATTTTGAAAATGGCTGCTAAATTAATGAAAGTAATGGGACAGATTTCAAGTTCAAAATAGATAAACTAAGGATTTTTTATCATCTACCAAGATAATTTTTGTTTGGAATTGTTTATAAAATAATTACAACTCATCACTATTTATAGACCTTTATTTTAAAATCTGATGAAATACAAACGTTATCTCTTCGAATGTCTTGAAGGAATTTGTTCAGAACACAGTGAAACATTAACATATAAATGTGGAGCTGAGACATTTCTATAACTATTTGAACTATCTGAAAATACATTAACAGACATTCTAAATTTTAAATCTATGAAGGGCGATGAACAAATCAATGAAGAAGCTATTTAGTTGTCATAGTTAGCTACACTATTAGTTAATTCCATTTAATTCTTGATATAGGAAAGCATAATAGGAGAAGAATAAGACACAGCTATGATAAAATAAAAGATTTCTGATATCTATGGTAAAGGAAAACTTTTATTGCAATCAATCTTTAGATAAAGTTTTATGGTAACAGTAGCATTTCCAAAAATCATTAAATTTTTATAGCCCAATTCTGACATAATATTTGCAATTTCTTTATTCGATCCAAAAGAAGTATTAATTTATATGAAATTAGTTTCAAAATCTTTTGTTGTAGTTGATTTAAGAATACAAAAATTAATTATGGCTGTCAAATCTAATTATAGATCCAATAACGATAGGATATTAAAGTAAAATTTAATGTTATGTTTAGGTATGGATAACTATTTGAATAGTTTTACAAAGGATAACTTCACTAAATAAATCAAATATGTGTTAGAATATGTGTGTCATGAATCATGAGGATAAATGTTCATAGAAATATTTATTGTTTTAAAAAACTATTATAAATTAATCAATCACTTAGTTATTAAAATGTTTATCTACCAGAATTTGGCTATGATTAGGAGAACTTGGATTTGTTTTATTTCAAGAATCCTGGAATCCAAATTTTTTGAGATCCCAAAAATTCTTGATTTAGTGAAGGATGTAACTATCTTCTGATTTCAACTTGAGATAACACTCTATAGGTTTGAAGTAAGTTTGAATCATCAACTTCTTCATTTGTTTGAAATGTAACTTTAGGTTCAGTTCGTAATTTTAAATGTGATCGGCTAGTTGAAGGATTCTTGTAACTTTGATTTGCATCTAAATTAAGTTTAAGAGATTCAAAATTTTAGTAAAATTGCTATTTTTTCGCAAGAAAGGATTTTCTTTGATTTGCTTTCAAAGTTTTCTACTGTATATTATTTTATTCAACAACACTATATAGTATATTATATACTCTGGTAAACGATTTTTCTTTACTGAGAAACCAACATGTAATATTTTGTCTCTCTCTTTCTCTGTATCTAAAATTGCCTTATTGACTAGTTTACGATATTCCTTCACGTAAGCTTTATGCTAATTCTTCATTATATCTTCTTGTAAATGTTGAGTTTTCTTTTTTGTATCTTAATTATAGATCAATTCTATGTTGTCTAATCCTCTTGGGGAACAGTATTACCTTTCGTTAATAATACTAATTGTATTCTAAAAATGTTAATATTGAATACGTATGTATTTGAATATCTTATTACCTTGATACCATTTTCTATAAAATTAGATAACAGATTAATTTAATCTTTTTATTTAAAATCTGGTTCAAATAACACTGCTATTATGTTATCACATTATAAGATTAAGGGACCTCGTAGGTTATTTTCAGCCAATGATAAAAACCTCTAGTATTTAATTGATTTAGATACTTTTTCTGGATTAGTGAATGTGATTGTATGTATATCCCAGGTATTTGATTGTTTAATTTAAAACTCAATATTAACATCTTTAAACAACCAATAATGTAAAAATGGCTTTTTGATTATACAAGTCATTTCTGTTTGATTGCTAAGCATTGCTTATTTAGGTTTATAAGCCGGAGATTTTACAACATACTTTCCTATAGATTAATATTCCATCGCATCTCTTCTGTGATGAATCCCAATATTGCATTTAGGCATCCATTCGTCTGTAACTTTATTGTATGAGTACAAATCTCCTGTTGTTGTATCCAAAAAAAAATCGTCATGAGAATTTTTTAATGCTTAAAGAGTGTACTTTGGAAAGTCAACCAATTTACTGCCTTCTCCATTTCCATTCGTAATATTAATATGCTGTAATAAAATGAGATGAAGTTACTGTCGAAATATTGGAAGCACACAAATATGCAAGTGCTTGGGCTCCAAATGATGTCATAAACAATAGTTTCTTAGTTTTGATGCACATTCTTATTAGACTGATAATCTAGAATAGCAAATATATCGATACATTTCTCATATTTGGATTCCATGGCCTTATATTTGGAGATGCTATTATAAAAATCATGTCTAATGAATTAAATTTCTGCCCTTTTTCAGGTCTGATGTGAGATGTTTCTGGCTCAAATAAATAATCTTCTAAATTATGTCTATCAAGCTCAATAAATTCAAAATCAATATCAGCGACTTCCTTCTGTGCTTAAGTGATCTAGCTATTTTTAATCAATACCTCGTATATTTATTATTTAAATTGATTAAAGATCTTTAAGTGAGAAGCATTTGCAGTAAATCCATTAACAATCAAAAATTTCATAACAAAATTAATTGTTAATTATATATGTTGAAAAATTTCAAGAACTGATCAAGATTTCAATAAAACTAAATTTAATTAAAAATTGTAGAAACCACAAAATTAACAAAGCAATTCTATTTTAATTTCTCTTTCACATATAAACATTCGAATATCTAACAAAATTCTAAAAGAAAAGAGCAACATATTAGTTATGAATCATCAAAAATATTTTTCTATTTCTAGAATAACATTCTTTATAACATCTCAATAGAATATGCAAATTAACTAGCTCACATATTCACTAAAGAGGTTGCTGGCGTGGAGAACATAAAATAAGAAGCTGTTTAAGATCACTTAAATGCAAGAGTTGCTAGAACTTCTGAGAGAGATATTATTTGATAATTCTTACTATTAACAAGGAATCAACATCCTTAAAAGACGTAAGAAATTAGCTGGAGAAGAAGTTCAATATTAATTTATTCTTCAATTTAATATAAATCTAAATTCATCATTTTCCCTTTTTCTTTCTCAAATTAAATGTAAGCCCGATATCGTCATTTTTTATATGTGTTTAGATCTATAAGTCAGCTGTCATTTATTCTAAAATATAAGATGTAGAGGTTACCTGATTTCTGTAGCAAATTTGCAACGAAATTGTCATCAATATATTTATCAACCAAGCTGGCTATGACTCCTTACTCTTTAGGCAAATTTAACTGAGTAACAATTAGATTTGTGACTTCTCCTCCTTCTTCTTAATCAAAACTGGCTTAATGGACAACTCCATTTATTTAAATCAATCCCATATATTTTAATTTTAACTATTTATAAAACTAAATTTTACTTTGTTTTTATAAAAGATTATTTACTTAACGTTAATGTCATTTTTCTTACTCAATTTATATTTTAGGTCTGTTTTTATAGCTATTTAAAATCTTCTACATGAAAATCCATTTAATAAAGAATCTTATAATAATCTCTATTGCTTACCATATTCTGCACTCAATAAAAAGTTAATCGGTTAACTTTTAGCTGGAATCTCAACTGGGGAATTATAATCAGCTAATTAATTTCCAGTGAAGTGTTTTAACACCTTATCAACATTTGTCTACATTATAATAAGTATAGTTTACAATCTTAGATAAATTTTCAGCACTTAAACAGACTGTGTGGTCTTTGAAACTCAAATAATATGATCCAATTTCACCTATGCTTTTGAAAGTGAACTCGATCAGCGGCTCAAAGGATTGCCTAAATTCCTAAGATATATGATACAATTTTTAATAAATACCTGAAACCGTCATTTATTCCAATCTTCTACCAATTCTGTTAATTAACCTAATAAGCCACTTTAGTCTAACATAATTAGCAGATTTATTATATAAATTTGTTCTTACTTTCAGAGCAATTTATTGATTTTGGAGTATCAGCATCTCCATCATTCTCACTTTCCGATTCTGATTCTGATTCTTCCTCTTGAATAAATTATTATTGTTTTTTTGGAATTGCTTATAATTTAAATACTTTTTATTCTTAAACTTATTGTGGAGTCTCCTTTACTAATGTAAATGTTTTCTATTCCAATATAGCTTTTTCTTTAGCTTCCTTTTAGGCAAAAGATGTTAGTGAAGATTTTTCTTCATCTAGTTTCAAAGATTATTAAAATTCTTCCAAACTTAATTACTTTTTTTGTTTTTTTGATTTCTTCTTTTAAGGAATTTAATCATCATCCAAATCTCTTTTCACTACTTATTGTTTGGATTATTATTATTACAGTCTCTCTTCCTCTTCTTACTTTTTTCTTAATTCCTCTTTTTCATTTTGTTTTTTCTACATGATTTTTCTTTATTGTTCTTCCTCCTCTTATTATTATTAGATTTATTTTTATTTTCTTTTTTATTCTTCTCTATCATCCTTTTATTTTTTGCTCTTCTTGACTTATTAAACATAGTCCTCATCTTCATCATCATCTTTATCCTACTCTTATTCATCTACACTCTCTTCATCTTCTGATTCTGACTCTGATTACTCAATTTTTTATCCTTTCTTATTTGGCTTCTATTATTATTTATTTTGGTTAAAGAAATCGAATGCATCTGAAGTGGATTATAAGTCATTGAAAGCTTTATTATTGTTTTTATTGGATGATTAAATTGTTTTATTCATTTGTATTTCATCATCATCATCATCAGACTCACTTTCTGGTTCTTCATGTTTATTTTCTTATTTCTTTTCTGGATTCATTTATATTTACTATGATGTTTTAGTTTCTTAAATGTTTATGGGTTGAAAATTGATTTTTGGCATGAATTCCTTCAAGCTATCATCTTCATACATGCTCTTAGATTCTTTGGGCTCATCTAGATGAAATCTCTTGCTATATTTTTCCAATTAAGCTTATTTCATTTTTTCGAAATCGGCTGAGTGATCTTTTCCTGAATCATCCTATACTTTTGGGCTTACATCTTGTTTAGTTTCCTAAGGTCGTTATTATACTTCTGGCATTTTTAAGTTTGTAAATTGGTTGAAATCATTCTTTATTTATTCTTTAGCTGTTTAAATTGGTAAAACCAATGGTTTAGATTCAGTCTAAGCCAATTTTTTTGATATTCCTCTACTCCACATGTTACCACTGTCATCTTCATCGTCATATTCTGATTCTGATTCAGAAATTACTTGAACCTATTTCTTTTGGGGTTAGGGTGGCTTAACTTCTTTATTTGTAGATAGTTTCTATTAGTAACTTTTCAATTAAGCCATAACATCAACTTCTTCATCATCATCATCTTATTATGCCACTTTCTTAGAGGTATCAGCATCATCATTATCGTAATCTTCTGATTCTTCCTCGGAAAATGGTGAAACTTTACTTTTGGCAAATTTGGAAGGATTATCTCCATCATCAGCAAATTTAGATATTGATTTTAGCAGATCTATTGTTTATATTAGGTTAGTTACCGCTGGAAGCTGTTGCTAATAAAATCAAAACAAAGAGTATGACTATTTGTTTCATAAAAATAATAATATGTAAACCGTTTTTTAAAAAGAACAATAATAATATAAATAATCACTATAATTTTCTATTCTCAAATCCCCCATTCCAAATAAAAATAATGATGTTATCTAGTATGCTATCAATGATTCTCTCTTATTGAATTTATTGCCAATTTTCAATCTGAATAAATACAGTTCTCTAATATTGATCCCTATTCTTATATCGACCTAATTCTTACACATACATCTCAAACACATTAGGATTACTACATATAAATCAAATAAATTTACATTAGTTTCTTTTTATTTTCTAAGTATTCAACGTATGGAAACATACTATTTATAGCAAAAGTTATTTTTTTTAGTTGTTTTTCGATCAATTATTGCTAAGCTTACGGGAGATGACTATAGAGAAAATTAACATATAAGGGAAATTTTGATTTTCTCCAGTCATCATTAAAGTAAGGCATGATCTGATCATGTAAATTTTAAATATCTCCCATTTCTTAATTTTTTTAGAAGTCAAATTTAAAAAACTTTAGTTTATTTGGATCTTAAGGGTTATCTGAATCCTAAACCAATAAGATGAAATTTTTGATGAATCTCTTGCTAGGTGTCATCTAAACCAATTCAACCTGACACCCTTTTATATTTGATAAAGGTTTGAATTGATAAGTATGGCAATCATAACCTCCGTCTTGTGGTTCAATGCATGGAAATTCAATCAATCGAAAACTACTTTACTCTTCTGGGAATGTAATTTTGATTCCTGCTATACATTCACTATTAACTGAGTACACTTGATATTACACAGTCGTTTGAGGATCAAATTAAGTAAAATCTAATAGCACGCCATATTCGTTTTCATATTCATTCATGTTTGCGTCTTCATACTCAACCACAATATCCTCATTACTATGAGTCTATTGGTGCACAGTTTCAGTTTTGATATGTATATTTGATTAATGAGGAGATAAAGGAGGACTTTATCTAAGGAACTCCTATAGATTTTCAACTTGATCCTCCTTATTATTATTAAACATTGATTGATATGTCAAATACTTGGTTAAAGAATTCTACTTTTCATTTAACCCCGATACGAGTTGATATTGATGCAAATATAATTTGGTCCCATTTTCTTCATTTTGATATACCGCATTTAGAGATAACATCTCCTTCAAATTGAATTTCAATCCTAGAAACTTATAGTTTAATGACTCATTCCCCCCTTTGAATTGTATTAGATTTTTTACAGAATCATAAAAATACTCTGCATACATATTGTAATAATCCTTTACTTCTTTTTATAAATCTTGAATAGCTACTTCAGCATTTTAGACTTATTATGATAGTTTTCCTGAGAATAATCTCGAATTTGGAAGCTTAATTTATGAATCAATGGTTAACAATTATGGAATATTACTAGTCCCCTCAATTTGCTATTCTTCTAAATAAAATTCATTCTTTAAAATTGATATTTATCCTACTCTTCTTAAACCATGCTAATTTAATCTACCCAGCCTTTGCTCTTCTTTATATTTTTTCAGATATTCTCGTTATTGAATAGACTGCTAAACATAATCATATCCTGAATTAAATTGGTGGAATAAATAGGCAAAAAATTTGTCATATAAAACAAATTCCTATTTGCCTCTTATGATACAATTCATCGCAGAACACAATTCGTATAGAATTTTCAAAGAAATTTCTTTGTTGTCATTTTATAAAACTTTAAGAAGCCTCTCTATCTCAATTATATATATTTATTCCGGCACGATTCCTAATTACCTAGTTTATTGAGCATATTGAATGATTTTTAAATATTATTGATCTCGCTTTTTCTATGAGTTACAAAAGATTGGCGGTTGCATCCATTATAAAACAGTTAGTATTAATGAAGTTCTTAAGTAAATCTACTAAAGACTTAAAAAGAGCATCTCTTTAAACTGTGTTAAATATGGGCTTTTCTAGAATAATTGACTCAACATTCGAACATGAGGATTCACAGAAAAAAAGTTATGACTCTATTTTTTCATAAAATTCATTCATACTCTATATTTTGTTTTGTCTTATCTAATTATTTTCGATCCATTTAATCCTCTTATTTTCTCATTTGCAAACTCATACATAATATTATTTTAGATAATATTAATATAATTATAAAATAATGGTTATAGATGAACATAAATAAAATGTAATTATTCTTGATATTTATTAAATTTAAAACTCGATAGGTAACTCTATATAAATCTTGAATTAAAGTCACTTTTCTTATCTGAAAAAAATGAAATCAAGATAAAAACTAGTTTATAGTACTACAATTTCCAAACTTATTAATTAATATTCATAATAACAAAGGCTATATGATCAATTTAAACTTCATATATTAATACTTATTCATTTATTCCAAATTTCTGGATAAATAAATAAAATTTTAATATGTTAAATTAATCTATTAAATATGAAATACTAAATATATAATTTATGTTTCAGAATTTGCTAAGTTATAGCAATTCTTTTAGAAAGTAATTTAAACACCTAAAATGATTCATTCATTGTATGATGAAGCTTAAAAAAGTAGTGATTTAAATCCTAGTTTGATTGGCGTTATAAAAAGTATTAATCATCTATTTTAATTGGAGAAAAGATTTGAAGAATTCTTTTCTTTTTCTTAATCACATTATATTATATCATAATGATGGAAAATTAAACTTCAAGCATATTGAATAACATAATTAACAGTTTTGAAAAGTTCAAAATATAATATCATACTGGGTCTCTGTTTTATGAATTTGTTTATTTATTTTCTAACTTTAAATCATTATTCATCATTTATTTAATTTTTCGGGTTAGATTCACAATTAATTGGAATGAGTTATATGAATTTTTACTTTGGAAATAAATATACCTTTTTTTTAAATCAAAGAATTTCTATTATTTTCTTAACAAGCTGATATTAACTGTTATTTCTTCAAAGTTAGAATATTCACTTGGCCAACAAAGTAAGTATTAATAATCGTGTAGTTTGAATCAATAAAATGATGTATTTATGGCTCTTATTATTTGTCAGTAAATTTTTGATCATTTTACTTGTTAACTCCAACAATAATTTCTCTTTTGATTCATTTTAATAGTCTAAACTATATGAGACTTTACATAAGATCTATATGAGGATCTATTTCCTTTTTTAAGTGTCTTTTTAACAGATAATTTACATTTGTCTTCTACAAAATTATTAGGTTCTCATGCAAATATTTATAATATTTGTTGAAATAATTTTAGTTTATATAAAACTTTATCTATATGTTAGATCACAAAAGACTAATATAACACAAATATAATCATAAATTCTTAACAGAGTGTTCATATTGGGGATTTTCTAAATTTAATATAATTAATCACTCAATATAGCATTGAGTAATTAAAATGAATTGTTTGCAATATATAAAAAAATGCTATGAAAATCTCAGACAGAAAAGAGAAGGGCAAGATGAATCGTATAGACTATCAACCTAGGAATCGGAAGGGAGGAAGAAGAAAATCTTAGTTCTTGATTTGGATGAAACTTTAGTACATTGTGAGTTTAAAGAAAATCAAAATTTCAACTACGAAACGATTTTGGATGTTTGGCATAGAGGAGTGCTATACAATGTTTACCTATGTAGAAGACCTCATTTGAAAGAATTTCTTAAGTAAATGAGTGTGTACTACGAGATAATCATATTTACTGCTGGCTATGAATCATATTGTGACAAGGTGCTTCAATACATAGATGTGGATAAACACATAAGTGATTACTTTGCAAGATCAAATTGTATATTTGTGAATGGGAACTGTTTGAAAGATCTTGCAATTTTAGATCGCCCATTGGATTAGTTAATTTTTATAGATGTATCATATATATATAGCATTGATAGAATAACCCAAATGCTTTTGAATTACAACCTGATAATGGGTTGTTGATTCCTTCATTTCTGGATTCAGATGAGGATGAATGTCTACTGAGATTGATCCCATTTTTAACATTCATGGCTAATAAATCCTCTGTGAAACCTGTCAATTAATGCTTGAAAGAATACGAAACCATAAATGGATCATTGTTTGGGGATTCCGATATAACTCTGCAATGTCACTTAGATGGAGAAGAAGGGAGTCTCAATGAAGAAAGCTGTATAATAATTGACGACGTTCCTTAGCATCGAAAGACTAAAACCTTAATGTAACAGTAATCAAAAGGAAAATAAGTATAAGAGGCTCGCAGTTAATCTCTATTCTCTGGTTGAATAATTTTAAATTGTTTATAATTTCAATTATTATGCGCCAAAAGACTATAGAAGAGCAATATAAGAAGATGACTCATATTGAGCACATTCTTCAGAGGCCAGATACATATATTGGCAGTTTATAAAGAACTTCTGAACAAATGTGGATAATACAAAATGGAAAAATGATTTAAAAAGAAATTGAATATGTGCCCGGGTTTTTTAAAATATTCGATGAAATTTTGGTGAATGCAGCTGATAATCTACAAAGAGATACTCGATAACACAAATAGTCCTATATTAAGGTAGACATAGGAAATGAAATTTCAATTAAAAATGATGGATTTCCCATCCCAGTTGAAATCCATAAAGAATAGCAAATCTATGTGCCAGAACTAATTTTCGGAGTGTTTCTGACTGGAAGCAATTTCGACGATACTGAAAAAAGAGTGGTAGGAGGGAGGAATGGATATGGAGCAAAATTGACAAATGTATATTCTACAGAGTTCACTCTTGAAGTGTGTGATGGTAATAATTACTTTAAGTTGGTTTGGAGCAATAATATGAGTAACAAACAGATTCCTACCATTAAATAATTAAAAAAAGATCCTTATGTGAGTATTACCTATAAGCCAGATTATAAGAGGTTTGGGATGAAAGAGATAGAAACAGATACTCAAGCTTTGTTAACTAGAAGAGTCTATGATTTAGCTGGAATCTATGGAAATAGAATTAATGTGTATTTGAATGATGAAAAAATTAAAATCAATTCCTTTCAAAAATATGTAGATTTATATTTACCAACTGAAGGAGCAATTAAAATATTCGATAAAGATATGACTACTCCTAGGTGGGAAGTGGTTGTAAGTTATTCACCAACATAATTTTAACATGTTTCATTTGTTAATGCCATTAATACTGCAAAAGGAGGAACTCATGTTAATTATGTGACAGATAAAATTATACAAGAAATTTAAAATGAAATGAATAATAATAAAAAGTACAAGTCAATAGAAGTTTAAAAATATCAAATTAAATAATCATTATGGGTATTTATTAATTGTTTGATTGATAATCCAACATTTGATTCATAAACAAAAGAGAATATGACAACTAAGGTTTCAGAGTTTGGAGGTTCGAGTGAAGAGAAATTTAAGGTGACTGAGAAATTCTCAAAAGCTTTGATAAAGACAGATATTATTGAAACTATATTTTAGTAAGCCAAAGCAAAAGCAGATGCCAAATTGAATAAGTAATTGAAAGGTACAAAAACTGGCAGATTACATGGAATTGAAAAACTGGATGATGCTAATGATGCAGGAAAAAAGAACTCAGAACTTTGCACCCTTATATTAACAGAAGGAGATTCAGCAAAAGCATTGGCTATGGCAGGCATTGATATTGTAGGAAGAGATCGGTATGGTGTATTTCCATTAAAGGGTAAGCTTTTAAATGTAAGAGAGGCATCATTAAAATAAATTCTACAAAATGAAGAAATTGAAAATTTGATAAAAATAATAGGATTGTAGAAGGAAAGACAATATACGGATTTAAAATCACTTAGATATGGATCGGTAATGATTATGACAGATCAGGATATTGATGGATCACATATCAAGGGTTTGATTATCAACTTTATTCATCATTTTTGGCCCTCATTGGTGAAGTATAGCGGGTTTTTGAAAGAGTTTGTAACACCTCTAATAAAGGCAACGAAGGGAAATTAAACAATACCATTCTTCACAGTCTAAGATTTTAACAAATTCGCACAAGAAGAGGATATTAAGAGTTGGAAGATTAAATATTACAAAGGGTTAGGTACATCTGATGATCAAGAGGCTTAGGAGTATTTTAAAAATTTGAGAACCCATACAATATAGTTTAGATATGATGGAGATGAAGATGATAATTCAATTGATTTGTGTTTTAATAAGAAAAAGGCAAATGATAGAAAACAATGGTTAGCCCAATATAATCATGATTTGTATGTGGATCATACAAAAAGCGAATTAGGCTATTCAGAATTCATACACAAAGAGTTGATTCACTTTTCTATGGCTGATAATATCAGATCTATTCCATCCCTCATGGATGGCTTAAAGCCAGGATAGAGAAAAGTATTATTCGCCTGTTTTAAGAGAAATTTGAAATAAGAAATAAAGGTGGTTTAATTGGGAGGTTACATAGCTGAACACTCCGCTTATCATCATGGAGACTTATCGTTGGTTTCTACAATTATAGGGATGGCTTAGAATTTTGTCGGTTCCAATAACATCAATTTATTATTACCTAAAGGTTAGTTTGGTAGCAGAGCTATGGGTGGCAAGGATCATGCATCTGCAAGATATATTTCTACAGCTCTTAATAAGATTACGAGGTATGTCTTCCCTGAATAGGATGATCATTTATTAAAGTATCTGGAAGACGATGGGTAGATGGTTGAACCAGAATATTATGTGCCTATCATCCCTATGAGTTTAGTGAATGGAGCTGAAGGTATTGGTACGGGTTGGTCTACATCAATCTAAAATTATAATCCAATTGAATTAGTCCAATAAATTAAAAATAGATTGGATGGACAATAATTTCTGTCGATGACTCCTTTTTATAGAAATTTTGATGGTATAATTGAAAATTTGCCAAATGGCAATGGAATCATCAAAGGCATAATTGATTGCAATGAAGCCACAGATATTGTCACTATTAGAGAATTGCCGATTAAAAAGTGGACAAGAAATTACAAGGAATGGTTAGATAAAGAAATGGCTGAGGAAGGAAGTTAAATTGTAGATTTGAGAGAATATCATACTAAGTACAAAATTCATTTTGAAATATAAATGGCAGATGGGTTTGTATAGAGTTTGAAAAATCCCTTAGAATACTTTAAACTGAGTACACCAGCCTCTTGTAGTAATATGGTGTTATTTGATTCAAATAATAAAATAAAAAAATATGAATGTGTTTCAGATATAATGGAAGAATTCTATTAAGTGAGACTATAGTTTTATCATAAACGAAAGGATTATCTTATATCAAAGTTGGATAGAGAAGTATAGTTATTAGATAATAAACTAAAATTCATTAAGATGGTGATTAGTGAAGAGATTAAACTAAGAAACGTTAAGAAAATTGATTTAGTGAAGCAACTCGACAAGAATGGATTTACTCGTTTCTCATAATTGATTTAAGTAAAATCTACAAAAGTAAAGGCATTTGGAGATTCTTAAAAATAATAGAAAAATGTTGATGACGATGAAAGTGAAGATTAAGAAGTATCAGGAGATGAGGGAAAGCAATAAAAAAAATAAATTTCAAAAAAATTATAATCAACGCCATCAATCGATATAAGTGAATTTAATTATTTATTATCGATGCCATTATTCTCACTTACTTATGAAAAAGTAGAGAAATTGCAAGAAGAATTAAATTAAAGAGTTTAAAGCAGAGATGCCTTAGTTAATAAAGAGGTATCACTCATGTGGAGAGAAGATTTAGATAAGTTTGTAGAGGCTTATGAAGAAATGAATGAAATAGAGTTGCGTTTAATTAATTAATAAGAAAAGATGCCAGGAAAATAAATGAAAAAACCTAAAAAGAAAAATGATAAATAAGATTAAAAAATAGTTGAGGAGAAAGTACAAAAGTCAAAACCTATTAAGAGTAAAGATCCAGTTGAAGATATACTATCTAAATATAAAAAATAAGATGAGAAATAAAGCGAATTGAATTCTAAACAAATTGAATTCAATGCTAAGTCATAAAACTAAAAGCTATAGGAATCAAAATAATAAGTTGATAATTCCAAGTAGGTTTCTTAATCAATTTAGGGTAGAAGGATAAGAAAGTTAAAGGTGGAAAGCAGCTCTGAAGATGATTGAACAAAATAGATAATTGATAATTAAATATTTATGTAAAAATACTTATTAAATGGATTTGAAGTATTTAAAGTCTTGCCAATATCTCATGAAATTCTCAGAAAGAAGATTTATGAGCATTATAATTTCACCAATAAAGAAGAAGATACCCTAAGCATTATGATTGACACTTTAAGATTATATAATAAACTTCATTCTATTGAAGCTTTAGCATTGGCAGCCCCACAAGTAGGATGGGAGAAGAGACTTTTCGTTTGTGCTGACTTAGAATTGTAATAGAGGAAAAAAGCAAAATATATTTAGAAAGTTGATGTTTACTTGAATCCAGAGATAATTAAAAAATCCAATGATTTAGTTGTTAGCAAAGAAAATTGTCTCAGTATTCCACCTAATGTATATATAGACATATACCTTGTTAGTAAATTGCTTGTGTCATGAGATCAAATAAGATAACTATGAAGTATTATAATTTATTGGGAATTGAGATGGTCGTGGAGGCAGAAGGATTGCAAGCCTGCATCTATCAGCATGAGGTTGATCATTTAGATGGAATGAATGCTTTAGAAAAAGCTACTTCCATTATAGATAGCTAATAGTGTTGATAACTCATATTATATTTGTGAATAATTATAAAAATATATAAATGAAAGACTTAGTAAATCAAAATCGTTCACATTTGACTGCTGAAGAATCCTTAAAAAAACTATATGAATATTCATAGTAAAATTTCAATTTATATATAGCATTTAAGATGCAAAATAAAGATCCTATCACTTGAGATTGTAAAGAGCTCATGCATTTACTTTTGGTACCGTTGCATCAATAGCAGTATTTTATGTTGGATATGTATGTATTATAAAAATAAAAAAAGAATTTGATTGAAGGAGTCTGGGCTAAATTATCAACTACAAATTAAATCACCAATTTGTTTAGAATTGCCTAAAACCCAGTTAGATCAGTCTACAGACCTGAAATCTATTTGCGAGATCAAAATGCAGATCAAATTATAGCTTAAAAAACTGTAGAATAGAATAATCCATTAAAATTATGGCATTGAGAAATAAAATCATATATACAATCAATAAAATATATTTATTAATGTCCACATAATATCGAATACCCTCTAATGATAATTATATTCGCGATCTGGAAAATCTTTCCTAAAGGTATTTCAAATTACTTATCTTAAGAGAACGGCATGGATTATTCTCATAGCCTCCTCCTCTTTCAGTTGGTGATTAGTACAACGATTCTCATAAAAGTATTAAGAAAATACTAAGTAGGGATGGGAAAGAAAAAGGGAGTTCTAATTAATTAAAAAATACAAAATCATCATGAACCTTCATTATTTATGAACCCAGGTTATATTTCAGTAGGTGATCCTTACAAAGATCCCTTTAAGGCAAAATAAATTTATCAAAAAGAAAGAGAAATGGCAGTAACAAATCCTCATAGCTTTAAACCCACTGATAAATCTAAATCTATGTACCTCTATAGGTATCATATTTATTTAGAAAACACTCCGAATTTTAGCATTTGAAAGAATACGAAGATAAAAGGTACAATACTAGAAAAGCATCAGGAGAGGTTATCACTTAAGCTAGAAATTTTTAAACAAATCCAGCAAAAAAAGGAGTGGGAAGAACAACAATAAATACCTTGTTTGGAAATTATGAATATATCCCTGACCCATACGATAGATAAGAAGAATTAGATAGGTCAGAGAGACTTAAATATAAGAGCAAATTCTTACCAGGAACCATCAGATTTGTTTCAACTAGTCATGGAAATCGCCCTTTTACATCTGATGGAGAACTGTTAGATGGAGCAGGATATGTATTTAATTAATTCATTATATCAAGAATCAAGAAAAAGTTTAGCGTCCAAGATATACAGGGGTTTCTTTTAGGCCACCTAATAAAAATAAATCTGGATTTTAAGGAACTTTTGAAATCTTTTAATATGTTGAAGAAGGAGCTCCAATACCAAAAACAAAATAAAATACTTTCTCAAAATTATTAAAAACTGATACTTTTGAAAGACCATGGAGGCCTAATTCAAATGGGACATTTGCTAGACCATGTCCAAGTGTAACTGAAAAATTAAGAAATAAAAGTGGAGGTACTACGAGGATTTGAAACATTTTATTTATTTATTTTATCATATATTTTCAGAATGAGTCCTTTGTGTGATCAATTTTCGTATTCTAGATTTCAGATCGCTATTTTCATAGTGTTCCTTATTAGCTTTATCGAGAATTTCTTGAAGCGTCAATTTTTGGCCTTTAGTTTTTTCATAATGTAATTAAACTGGTAATTCTTGCTTTTCCATTTTAATCCTAATTCTCTACTTTGACAATTAAGAAAGTAAGAATTTATCTTTAGAGAAATTTTATATTTCTATGAACCTATTAATTTATTTATTCGACCATAAATCAGCAATATTCATAACACCTAATGAATGAGTATTTGATATTTATCTTTGAAACTCTTTTATATAAAGATTTTCCTATCTTTCATCTGCTTTAAAACCGAATAGAAGATACGTAAATTAGTTTTCTTTCAATGAATTAGTTAATCTTTTTAATCTAAATTTTCTGTCAATGCCTACTTAATTTAATTAAACTTTTCTCTATTAAGGACTACTCAAATTAGAACGACTCATTAAAATAATTTTATTATTACTGATTTATTTATTCAGAAATAATATTAACTATTAAAATCTTTCAACTTATGAAAGTGNCTTTAAGGCAAAATAAATTTATCAAAAAGAAAGAGAAATGGCAGTAACAAATCCTCATAGCTTTAAACCCACTGATAAATCTAAATCTATGTACCTCTATAGGTATCATATTTATTTAGAAAACACTCCGAATTTTAGCATTTGAAAGAATACGAAGATAAAAGGTACAATACTAGAAAAGCATCAGGAGAGGTTATCACTTAAGCTAGAAATTTTTAAACAAATCCAGCAAAAAAAGGAGTGGGAAGAACAACAATAAATACCTTGTTTGGAAATTATGAATATATCCCTGACCCATACGATAGATAAGAAGAATTAGATAGGTCAGAGAGACTTAAATATAAGAGCAAATTCTTACCAGGAACCATCAGATTTGTTTCAACTAGTCATGGAAATCGCCCTTTTACATCTGATGGAGAACTGTTAGATGGAGCAGGATATGTATTTAATTAATTCATTATATCAAGAATCAAGAAAAAGTTTAGCGTCCAAGATATACAGGGGTTTCTTTTAGGCCACCTAATAAAAATAAATCTGGATTTTAAGGAACTTTTGAAATCTTTTAATATGTTGAAGAAGGAGCTCCAATACCAAAAACAAAATAAAATACTTTCTCAAAATTATTAAAAACTGATACTTTTGAAAGACCATGGAGGCCTAATTCAAATGGGACATTTGCTAGACCATGTCCAAGTGTAACTGAAAAATTAAGAAATAAAAGTGGAGGTACTACGAGGATTTGAAACATTTTATTTATTTATTTTATCATATATTTTCAGAATGAGTCCTTTGTGTGATCAATTTTCGTATTCTAGATTTCAGATCGCTATTTTCATAGTGTTCCTTATTAGCTTTATCGAGAATTTCTTGAAGCGTCAATTTTTGGCCTTTAGTTTTTTCATAATGTAATTAAACTGGTAATTCTTGCTTTTCCATTTTAATCCTAATTCTCTACTTTGACAATTAAGAAAGTAAGAATTTATCTTTAGAGAAATTTTATATTTCTATGAACCTATTAATTTATTTATTCGACCATAAATCAGCAATATTCATAACACCTAATGAATGAGTATTTGATATTTATCTTTGAAACTCTTTTATATAAAGATTTTCCTATCTTTCATCTGCTTTAAAACCGAATAGAAGATACGTAAATTAGTTTTCTTTCAATGAATTAGTTAATCTTTTTAATCTAAATTTTCTGTCAATGCCTACTTAATTTAATTAAACTTTTCTCTATTAAGGACTACTCAAATTAGAACGACTCATTAAAATAATTTTATTATTACTGATTTATTTATTCAGAAATAATATTAACTATTAAAATCTTTCAACTTATGAAAGTGTAGAGATATTCTTATTAAAACTGACTCTATCAACTCATTATAAATATGAATTGCAATTAAAATAGTATAACTATGACCATACAAATTGATAAACAATACTTTCATATATACATTTAGATGAACTATGTTAATCATTAATTAATAAAGTTATGTTATATGATCACTAGTCTTTGAATTATTAGTAGAAGGGACTTAAACTTTAGTAACTATCAAGACTTTCTTAGCTCCTTATGGCCAGAGGTGAATAGGCTAAATTTTTGAGATATTATGGATATATCATACCTTATTCATTATATACTGGACTAAAGGTGCCCAACTGAGTGGGTACTTTTAAGTTCCATGTCATTTGATTCTGCATCATTTTTAATAGCGGAGACAATGATTCCACTGGTTAATATTCTTGTTTTGGTTTACACTAAATCTAGTTTAGCATTTCTATGGAGTCCTAGTTATTGATTCCTTATTATTGGATTATGAAGCTAAGTAAATAACTTATTCTATCAATTTTAACATCAAGTGTTTTTTTGGAATTGCTTAGTTCTTGCCAAATTTGTTTATGCTGATCCATAATTTATTCATTTTGTGAGATTATTTCTTAAAATTGGGTTTCAAATTTAGTTTATCTTTATTTTAAAAATAATAATTCTGAATCCATTTATTTTTAAAAATCATATTACTTTACAGCTGACTTCAATTCTTTCTTGACTTTGCATTTGGTTTTAATCGGATTACGTTTGATTAAGGACAATTGTTTCCTACATCATCAATTATGTCTTACTTATTGCCTCGTTTGAAGAAGGGATGACTAAATATCTCATAATTTTCTGAGTTTCTGGCTTTGATAAATTCATACATGTTGAGTTACCTTAGAAAGGATTAATAATGATTGTGTTTGAAGTATTGCAATAGGATTTCATTCTCCATCAATTTAGGTTATAATACAATAAAATACTCTCCATCGTCGCTCCATTTGATAATTTAGTTAAATTACACCTAATTCTTATATCAATGCATAGAGTCTACCTATTCGTCCAAAATATCGTAGAGCTTAATAATAAAAGCAGGAGTAGAAAATGGGCCAGATTATGTTGTCATAAAATATATATATTAATTATTTTTTTTTAACACATGAAAATTAGAATTACTTTATTTTTTTCAGAGTAGTATTTATAAAATTTAATTAAATTTCAGAGGTAAACAAATTAAAGATTGGAGTTAGTGAATAATTAAAATTTAGAATAATAATTTCATCAATTCAAAGTATTTAAAAATTGAATTCTAAATTCTTCGGAGTGAACTAATTATCTAAGTTCCTTAAATCTAAATATTGAAGTGAATTAATACTTTAAGGACTTTCTCTATAGGCAGTAGTAGAATTTTGTGGCATCTAACCCGAAAAGATCTTACGTGGTGTTGATAATGGATTCGTAACCTTAGAAGGTGATGCAATATTTGGGTGCTTACCCTATAAATTTTGAAGGGTATTGCATCTTAAAATTGTTGAAGGAATGGCAGATTTGTGAGATAACAAACAAGGATATTGACTTCTCAAAAGAGACTATTCCTAAGTAGATTTCATTTCATCATTTTACGACTACGCCCAAGTTGGAATTCTTTGAGTCAATATATTTTGATCTGCATTTTTTTCTAGATTATTCAAAGATATTGGTTCTTTGAATCTATTTGTAACCATATTTTAGATTTAAATAAAGTCTGGTCGCTTATCAGGATTTTCATCTATCATTTTTGCAACCAATTATAATAATTATAAAGTGAATTTTCCATATAAATTTTTTATTTATGAAATAAAATTTAATTAATTTGCTAGAGTATTATGCATAAATTACTTCTTTTGGTTAGGAGTTCTATTACTAGAATTCCTAAATCATGCACATCATCTTTTATCGAGTTTCTATTAGGGTGTTGCCCTATCTTATCTAATAGTTTGATATGTAGATTATCAGTTATGAATATTGATTATGAATTGATGTTCCCATGATATCTATTCCTTCTTTACAAAAATACCATAACATCCACTATTTGTTCAATAATCTATGAAAATCGTATATATTTGTTACCTTCCAAATTTGGACCTCAGTCATGGTGGTTGATTAAATATGTTCCTTTAATGTCTTTTAGTAGTAAGCAAAAAAGAATTGTTAAGATTAGACTTTGCCAATATTTAAAGCCTTTGAACTTGTACAGGCAAAATACTCAATCAAATTAGGATGTTGGAGTGAACTGCGAAAATTGTGGATGTCAATAATTGATGAGTCTTTTTCAAATATGTGTACGTGCTAAAAAGTAGCTCAATATTTTACAAATGAAAATAGCGGAGGTAAATTAGTTTCCTTGATTTTCCACAGTTAAATTTAACCTAAGCCTGGGTGTTCTAGCATTCCTTAATCTATAATCTATTCATTTAAATCTTAGGCGTAGTTTAATGGTGCATGGTAATTTATCAGAGTTTAGAGATTTCCCATTTTTTAATAAAATTATAACAAATAAAATTTATTTACATCGATAAATAAATCACTTTCTTTTTTTATTAGCATTCTATTCAACACTAAATAATGGAACATACTAAAATAAATATAATATTTACTTTTGTTATTGCATAAATAACAACTAACCATGCACCCACTCCTAAGATGAGATACAAATCAATAAAGGCTGAATAAAACTTAATAATTTATGCTTTTAACTGAGATGATGTAAAGAATTTCCTATCCTTCACTACATACTGCATTTTAGTTGTATGTTTAAATAATTATCTGAGTAACTATTGTATTATATAACAAATTTACAGAGTTGAAATCAATAATGAATTTTGAGTCCTTTTACAGATTGGCTGGATGTCTATTAGTTGTATTAATAAATTAACTCAATGCCTCATCAAATAATTAGTCCTAATGTTATTGTTCATAAGGTTTGCCGTCAATCAATTAACTAACTAAATTGATTATTTGTAATTAATTGTCTTGTACTTTTGTCGAATTTTATTTAGTCAATATTTATAGTTATTTTTGAGTATATATTCTGATGGTATCTATTTCTTTATTTTAAATATTTGTAGTTTCAGCTTCCTCAAATGTTGCATCGCTTTCAGTCAATGATGCTTAAACTTAATTTAAAAGTTAAGGGCTGACTTCAACGTGTAGTTTTTCATTTTATCTAATTTAGTCTAAGATTATTATGGTATCTATAGTAGATAGGATTCTTTGATATTCCTATTTCTTATAGAATTACTTTAGGCCATATTCACCTAAGGATGAGGAAGTTGAAACATAAAAGATTATATTTCGACTAATTTAATGACAATGATATGTACTTTAATCTTTGTTAATACTTAAATTCTCTAGCTATCTTAAAGAAGATGGATGATTGAATTCCAAACCTATCGATTGGTATTGTTATTTCAGCCGATGGTAAATTTTCATCTATTCCTAACACAATTAATGTAGATGGATTGTTTTACTTAAAGTTAGATATGCTTTCTAATAAATTCTAATATTTTAGATATTTAATTTACATAAGAGTCCTCTAAAGTTAACACTTATTTTTGATCCACACTAGTGACCTACAATTAATATTCTTATTCTGTTTAACTTTGAATTTCCTTATAGTGATTATTAATATTCTCAGATTCATAAGTAAAATAAATGGGGATTGTTGCTCCCTTAGGACCTACATTCAATAATTTAAATACCCAAATTATTTGTGATTAGATCCCAAATTTAGGATTCGTTATCTTGAGACAATTGATCCAAAATTATCAAAACACCATTTGGTTTGTTTGTGAGTAATTCAGAAATTGAATTAGGATTTATTTCTGAAAATTTAATTAATGCCACTTTTCTTGTTGATAATTCTGACCAATGAGTAGTGAGCAATTAGAAAGAAGCTATTTTGCTTCCACTCCAAAATTGATCTTATTCAATGCCAACCATTCTATATACATCCAATTCAAATGCATTTATTACACTTAATGTAATTAGCAAGATAGCCAATAAATTATTCATTAATTTATTTATTTATACTCAAATGTTAAATACTTAAGTAATTTATTCAAAAAATATTCAAAAGTAATAACAAAATTTTAACAAAGAATAAGGTATTCATTTCTTAATTATTTATTTTAAGAAATAAATGTAATACTCTTTTTATATATCTAAGAATATTATAATTATTGATATCATGAGATTTATAAAATAAAAGCAAAATTGATTTATGGAATCATTTCCGATTCCAAGGCGACTTACTTCTTTGTTATTTGTTTTTTTCCACTATCATCCTTGATTTTGGGTTAATACAAGGACTATGATTGTAATTTTCCTTTTAATTAGGTAAACTGTCTCTTTTAGGCATCGATAGTCGATCCACTTTATCAACTTAATTTAGCCCACTTTTTTTCATTTTTTCTTCTGCAATCTGCAAAGATTTTAGATTTAATACAGGTTTAAATGAGTGTTCATTTTGAATGTTTCTTTCCTCAAGGAGGTTTTATTTTTTTTATTCTTTATACTAAACCCAATTTTAGGAATCCTTTATAAACTAAGAATGAGATCTTGTAGGAATGATTATATTTCTTTGAATTTAATCCTCCTCTTGAGCTACTAATAGTTTTTAAAATTCCTCTTTCATCCTTTTCTCTTACCATACTTCCTCCTATCGTTGTAAGAATGGCTTTAGCTACAAATTATTTAAAAGCTTCTGTGACTGTTTATTGACATATGATTTCTATTTAGGGGTCAGGGAACTATCTTTTTCTTGTTATAATTATTTGATTTTATTCTTCTTTTTTTCATCTTGTTAATATAGTCTATCAACCACATCTAGTTGAGGTGATTATTTGACTTCTTTTATGGTTTTTTGAATATTTCCTTCAAGCAGTATGGCTGGCTTTTCAGGATTGTACATGGCTTGTTATTTTGGATATGAAAGGATAAGTGCACTCATTAAATTACGTTAAATTATATTTATAAAAAAATAGTATATAAGCAAATAATATTGTTCGATTAAATTTATTTGAAAATCTTATTTTAAAAATGGGTTGTGGTTAATCATCTGCTTCATTTTTTGAGTCCAGAGGCCTGATTTACATATATTATGGTACTACATCTGGTAACTCGAGCCGATTGGCCTTCTAATTTGCTAGTCAAACAAGAAAATTGAACTTTCTCCCTAAGGGTAAGGATGTTATCTAAAATTTAGTAATTAATCTAAGTGAATTTGAACCTGACTAAATAAGCTAATAGAAGTTGGCGGTGTTTTTTGTCTCGACATATGGAGTCGGATCCTCTTCCTCTGATGCTTAAAAATTCAATTCTTGGATTTTTTCTAATGAGAGAAAGAATGATGAATTCAAATCTATGTCATATATTGTATTTGCCCTTGGAAACACAAATCATGAGAATTACTGCTAATTTGGAATTAGACTAGATAAAAGATTAGAGGAACTAGGAGCAAAAAGGCTATTTGCTTTAGGGAAGGGTAATGCAGCTGAAAATACAACTGAGAATGATTATCAAAATTGGATAAACACAGGAGTTGAATAAACACTGGTTTAAGCATATCCAGCATAGACATGTGATCCCAAAAAGTTCGAATAATCAATTTAAAAGATCAAATATACAAATGAACCTGAAAATGAAAATCTTGAAAATTTAGATTATTAGGCATAAAAGTATAAATCTAGTATTACCTTTACTATCAATGAAATAAAAGAACTAAAAAAGAAACCAACTCTGGGAAACTCTACTTTATTTATTGATCTTATTGCTGATAATATCAATTATAAAACAGCTAGCAATATTGCCATCTATCCTTAGAACTCAGAGTAATATTTTTATATTATTTTTAGTCAAGATATCAATGAATTATGCCATTAACTTAGATTTGATAAAAACATGAAGTTTGAAGTCATCACAACATCAAAGCATCCATTTCCAAATCCGATATCAATCTAAAATTATTTAAGAAAGTATTGAAACATTCATAAACTTAGATATTGTGATTTTACTGGATTGATAACTAAAAAGCAATTAATGGAATTATCCAATTTAGCAATCAATATTTAAAGCAAAGAAGAGTTATTGAAAGCTTCATCCTTTGAAGGAAGAGAATTTTATGAAGAAAATTTTCAAAAAAAGAGAGAAAGCTTGCTTACTGTTATAAAAAAATACAACATACGCAATTTATCTATCGAATAATTATTAGAAATCTGTCCTCTAATTACTCCTAGATTTTTCACTATAGCATCAAGCAATATGAAATATCCAAAAAATGTTCATATTTTGGCAAGTTAACTTGTTTTGCATGAAAAAAGACTTGGACTTTGCAGTTAATACTTCTCAAGCTTAAAAAAAGGATCTATTGTTAAAGGGTATCTTTCAGAGTCAAAGTTCATCTTCCCAAAAAACCCTAAGGTTCCTGTGTTATTAATAGGACCGGGAGCAGGATTGGCACCGATGAGAGCCTTGATCTAAGAAAGAGATTATTATTTAGAATAAAATAACTTAGATAGGTCTCCTTTCTAAGGGAATATGGAGTTATTATTTGGCTGTAGAACTGAAGATGAATACTTTTTTGAGGAGGAACTTAAAAACTATGAGAAGAATGGTACTTTGAGTAATTTGAAAGTGGCTTTTTCAAGAAAGGAAGTAAAATAATATGTGACAGATATTATGGATTTAAATTAAATACATTCCCATTTGACTATGGAAGGAATGATCTATATTTGTGGTTCTTCATAAATGGGTAGAGACATTACAAATAGAATTCAGGATATGTACAAGTAAATAGAAAATATTGCACCTTATTTGGCATTTAAAAAGATAAGCGAGTTAGAACAAAAATAATAGCTAATAACAGAATTATGGGGATGATATTGAATATTCATTATATCTTTTTAGAGCAAAATGTTTTTACAGGATTATATATAGGACCAGGTGATTAGGAATCTTCTTTCTTTAATTTTTCATCTATCCAACTTATTTTAGCAGCTCTTCCAATTGCGGCATTTGGGGATGACTCTCTAATTACTAAATTTCTTATTATTCTTACATTTCTCACTTTGATCTACCTAATATTTCCCAACCCCTGGGGAACTTGTTGTCAAACTATTATCTAATTGTCGTTAGGCTTTTGTAAAGGTAGTAGGAGAGCCAATTGACTAAAATGACATTTCACTAAATGGTATCATCTTAGAAGACATTTTACTAGGGGATCTGCTGAAAATTGATTGATTTGATGCAAACTTTTAAAATTCTGAAACAGATTGTTTAGTCATATCCTGTATCTTCTTAGATGATTGTAATAATTCAATATTGGATGTTTACAATTATTATTCATAATTAGAAAAATCGAGTTCATTAATGAGTCTATTCCAAATTTAATTTATTGTGGTTGAAACAATCAAGTCAAAATTTTATTTGAATATTGTTAGATTTCTATTTAACTACACATTGAATTCTATTTTCTGGCCCTATTTCTCCATTACATTTATAACTTCTTTTAATCCTTAAATTATCAAATGATATTACTTTATTAAGCAAAATTAATTTCAGCAGTAAAGGTATGTTCAAATACTTTCACAATTTAATTCAAATATCCTTTTTTTTAGACTGTATCGTATATATGAGAAATATCAGCATATCTTTAAACATCCTATTGAATATTTTAAAATAATTTCATTTATTTAATATAAAATAATACTTCAACTATTTACATAGCAGATTCAATTCATATTTAATTTATTCCACTTTTTGAGAATTAAAAATAAACAAAATTATAACTATATTTATTTAATCACAACTCTACCTATCTATATTAATAATTTTTTAAATCAAAAATAAGTAGATAAGAATAAGCCAGAATAATAATATTTTGACATATTTGTTTTGGTCAAAAAATGGAATAAGAAAATGATCAGAAATCTTTGTCCCAATTAGGATCTTTGGCTAATTCCTTTCTGTACTTTTGTTTTTGCATTGATTGTTCTTATTTGATTTCTTGAACAACTGGCTTTCCTTATTAGAATTTCTTCTCAATATCATGCTCTGAGATCATTCTATCTTTAGGAGGAACATACTAAATAAAGGTTAAAATAAGATTAATACAGGAACTTTTTATAATTCTCTGCTGAACAATTTATCAAAATCAAAATCATCAAACCATGGATTAGCTTTTAAAGCAGAAAACGATGATCCTAATCTAGTTTCTGGTTGTTTGCTGAGTAATTATTCCATGAATTTCTTAGCCTATCTATCTCTAATGAAAGTAGGGAATTTTAATTAAGTATTCATTATCTCTTCATAAATTTCATAAGGATCCTAGGCTTAAAATAAATAGATACATCTTATTCTTCTGCATAAGGAACTCCTCCGCACATAAATTCATACATACATATGCCCATGCTCCATAAATCCACATTAAAGGAGTATCCCTTGCCTAGAATAATCTCTGGTGCCATGTAATGAGGAGTTCCAATAATTGTGTAAGTTCTGTAAGCTCTTGATTTAATTAATGGTTTCGCAGTTCCCAAATCAATTAGGTACATATAGCCAGCATCATTGACCATGATATTTTCAGGTTTTAAATCTCTATATACTATTGATTTGGAATGCAGATATTCTAATGCTAATATCATGGTAGCAACATAGAATTAAGTATCGTATTTTGTTAATAAACCCATGTCTCTAATTACCTTAGAAAATAGATCTAAATGTTACATCAAACAATTCCATTCCTCTGATATATTCTACTAAAAAGTAAATAGAAATGTCATCCTTGAATGTTCTTACGAAGCCCATAATAAATGGAAAATTACATTATTCCAAAACAGTCTTTTCTTGCAGTATATGTTTTTCTAAATTTTACTCAATTATTGAAGCTTTGCTAACAGATTTAAGAGCAAACACTTTATTAATTGATTTATGCTTAACCAAATAGACCATACCGAATTATCCTTCACCTAATTTTTTAATATAAATTAAATCTTCAACTGAGATGTGAGAAGCATCTGCCCTTTCTCCTAATTATTTAATTTTTTTTTCATGGGAATTTTCATTTTTCTTTAATGCAGTTTCCAAATCACCTCCAAATATCTTAAAGAGTGATTGATACGAGATCGTAGCTAATACACCATCCCTAACCATAGCATATTCAGATTCAATTATTTATCCATATTTTTCTTTCATTAAAAATTAATCTCCAAAGCATAATCCTTTGGGAACTGAATCTTATTTAGCATTAGTCATCACTCCCTCTAACACAACAATCAATTTATCACAAGCCTTGCCTGCTTCTAAAATAACCTAGCCTTTCTTATAATTATCTATCTTAGCTCTCTAAGCTATTTTTTCAAGTTATATTTTGGATAATTATTTCAAGACTTCACTTTTCTCGAAACTCCATCTCATAATATTACTAAAAATGATTATTTGAACTTTGTCTCCCAAAATCTTTGTTAGATTTTCTCTACCCAATGCGACACATTTAACTTCTGATTCTGCAACACATGTAGCTCCTCTTTTAGATTTCTCATATAAGGCTTATTCTCTAATAATAAATCTTCAATCTATACCCAAAACTATCTTTGGCACCCATTTTTCTAATTTCTTTGGTTCCTTTCAAAACTGAAACTTCACCGCTCTTTATCACGTAAAAAGAATCAGCTTGATCTCCTTCATTTACAATTGCTTAGCCTGGAGCAAATTTTGTTGTTATTAAGGCGTGTGCAATGGAATCTTTTTGATCTGATGTCATAAATGAAAAAAATGGAACCTATTTATATGAAGATTTTGTACTTCATCTATGAATTTTCTATTTTCATCATATTCTTTCAACATCAACTCCTCAATTGTTTTCTTGAATGTGCCACGATCTAGAGACCAAAATCCACAATCTGTCAAAGTTCTGATAGAAGCAGATCGAGTGGCATTGTAAAGAAGTGCAATTTCACCGAAATAACTGCCTTCTCCCAATGTACGAATTTATTTATCATTTATTATAATTTCTACAGATCCTCTTTCAATTACAAAATAGGAGCTTGCCTATTTTAAGAGATCAATTCCATACTTGATCTCCTTGTTTAAAAATAAATTAATTAGCTTTTAAAGTACAATAAAACATTTGCTCTATTAATTAAGCTATTTAATCTTCAGGCAGACTAAAAAACACAAAATGACCTTTAAAGCTTTTTCTAATCAAGTCAATGTCAGATTCTACAATATTGGTGATTTGTACATTGCATTTCCCTATCAATTCTGGTTACATTCTCATGGATCTAATGATTCACATCATCTCCGCCTCTGTATTTTTTTTACTATTTTTTTTAAGCCCTCACAACATCCTCGGGAGGTGGCTAAGCCGAGGTAAGTTAAGAATCACTAAATAATAACATTCTGTACATCTTTAATTATTCCTCATTGTCTATAGTTTGCTTGTGTTTTGTCTCAGGCTGGACCAATAACTATGAATTGAATATTCATTCTGATACTTTTGGAATTTTTTTGCCAATAAGATCTTCTATTTCTGATGTTGAGGCTGATTTAAGCGAAGCACTTCTCTGTTTTTATTCTGGTTCTGCCGCTTATTGAGAAGAATTTGAAGAACCACAACCCATATTTTATATTAATTTAAATATAATTATATTCAGTATTTCAATGTCAATATTAATAATCAACTTTAAGTTATAGTTAATTGATCTTGCATCTGTAACTCAGAATTAATAATGTTGATCACTAATTGTTGATTTGCAGGATTTATTAATTATCGGTTTTACTTTTTGATTATAAGTTTTATAATATTCAATATTAACATTTTTATGAAAAAAATTAATACACAACTTTTATGCTCTTACTAACATTAAAACTAATGCTTTTATTTCAGATAGAAACCATAAAACAGGATTCAATAAGTAATAGGATTTCTCAAAAATTCTTATATTAATATAATTAAGTCATTATACTAGCTATTGCTTCTCTTGTTATAATTCAATAATCTATTTTTTAAAGCAATGTCTTTGGACTTTCAAATTCTAATCCATCTGATAAGTTAAATTTAGAAATTGGTTGAATTCAATTTTATCATTCTTTTTGACTTCTTACTCATCAAAAAGTACCCCTTATAATTGATTTACCAAAATTCTTTTATAGTTAGTAATTTCTAATTAAAATTTCTCATAATAATGATCTAAACTATTATCATTAAATTTTTCATTTAAATAATATGTAAAATATAAAACACTAAAAAGTTAAATAAATTAGTACATTTTCTCAAACTACTTAAATTTTATTAAATTACTCAAACTCCTTTAAAGTCGATGACTTTAATAATCCTAATTCTATTTATTGAGTTATTATTAGTAACTCTCTAATTAGAAGATATCCTTAGTGATAGCAGATTCATTTTGTCTCATTTAGTTCAATATTTAAGATGGGTTTTTATTATAAGATGCAAAGGAACAATTAACATAGTCTTATCCATGTTCTTTATTCCAAGGCTATGAACACTTATTACAAAAGTGATTTCCACAAACACATGACATCTAAATGCAGCCTTGAATTCTCTGTATACTCCTGCTGCAAAAAGGACACACAGAAATATCCAATGCTGTCCAATTTTAACTTGATTCCTTGTATTATGTTATTTCCTTCAAAGTTTCACAAGTAATTGGATAATGAGTCTCTACTTTACACTTAGAACAAAACTTTAGGCCGCAATGGCATTTGATCTTTAATGTAAGACCCTATAATTTATAAATATTTGAACAATTAAATCCTTTAAAATAATAATTCTACTTTACCTGGACACCAAGTATAATTGCTATCATTGTACAACATTCTCTTAACCAATATTTCCTTATATAATTAATTAAGTTCAAGAAATTAATGAGGCAATCTTTCTAAGCATTAATATTCTAAACATTATACTATAGGTATAGTATCGGATAATTGAATCTCTATCATTTAATGCCAGCAATCCTTGCAAAAAATATGTTAACATCTTAAGCTATAACATTCCATATTTTCTTAAGAGCATAATGAACACAACTCTTTTTTATGATATTTTAAAGAGGACTCCCTGTAAATTCCAATTAATCTCAAATCTTCCTTGTAATCACTATTAGTTTTTAGAAGATTAAAGCATCTTTGAACATCATCTTCTTTAAAATTAAAATATAGAAATATCTTGGAATAATTAAGTTATTGTACATTCATCACGATTTATATACTTTCTTTAGTGCTATTTTTTTATTTCTCAATCTGTTATTGAAGCTCTTAATATAGATCAGGTTACATCAATTATATAATCTATTCTTATCTTCCTTACATATACTAAAAAGATTATTTTAAACAACATTTCTCATAAACCTCAAATGATTGACCATATGAATTCTCTTCATTTCTTTCCTAGTTTGAACATTACATTTCACGAGCCCTTTTTATACAAATTTAACCCATTTTTATATAAATAATTGTAATTCTCAATTTGATTTAAATATATTCAGATTTGCTATATTATCTTATTAAAAATGATTGTTATTTAAATCAAAAACTTCATTTTAGCTCCAAAAATTAAGAGATATTAATCAAATCAAGATTACGCTTAATTTTGCAATGATTTAATAAATACAATTTATGTAATAAATGTCAAATTTACAATAGGAAAGCAAAATTCTGTAAATACTAATATTGGTATTAAGAATCAAACTAATGGATTCTTTATATAAATATTAACACAATATCTATTCACTTAATCTGTGTATTAACACAATAAATTTGAATGATATTTATTATTCTAAACAAAGGTCTCTAATTAAATCATTTATAGAAAGTAAATATTTGGTTCACTTCTTTCTTCTACTAAAAATAAACTTAATTAGTATTTTTTGGATCGAAATTAAATGATATAATAAATTGGATGTTAAATATGAGAAGGGATTTAAATATAAAAGGAATATGAATTTTAATAAAATTTTTGATGATTTTATATCAGATGATGGACTTTTTGAAGTCTATTGATATGTAGGACTAGGATTAGGCAGAGTTGAATATCATGGTAACAAATTAAGCTGCAGAATTGGGACATTGAGTCTTTGCACAACCCAAGAGTTTTCCTGCTGCAAAACTCTTATTCAAACATGTCTCAAATGATTCATAGGAATTATCTTCAGCAATATGTGACTTTAAATCCTTTAAACAAGAGGTTAGTTGTTTAGCACTATATTAATGATATTCCAATCTTAATACCATTCAGTTGACTCCATACATTCCATAGCAGTACCCTTACACATAGCAGGATTACATTATCTTATGTTGAGACAGTTAGATAGAGTAATCATGAAAGTTATCATAACTAGGCTTTTCATCCTTTTTATTAAAACGAATATATATTATTGATATTAAATAATACTTCAATTTACATATCTTGAAGTCTCATATTTTTACATCTTCAATAATCCACTGCCTTCTAATTGCTATGAGTTTTAATCGAATTTGTATGGAATCTATGATTAATATTGATAGGATCTTTAAGAACCAATGTCCCCCTATAAAGAGTTTACTCTATCAATGGGGGAAACTAGATTCTAGTATTATTCATTATTAACATTATTCTTGATTTAAGTTGAATATTTATAATTGACCTGATATTCTTTATTTGTCTCTTTATGGGAATTTAAGAAATAATTTTTTGATTATTCTAAATTATCTTGGTCTTCAAGTAGAGTCAATTGTTCAACAATGACACGATTAGAACTCCTACTCAACAATCCCTTATTTATTTCAGTATCATTCTAACGTAATAACAAGGAACTATTTTAATCTCTTAGATTCTGCACTTCAGCAGCCATTAATACAAGCAAGGAAAGTAATTCCTCTTCTCTTTTTGGTTGAAGTGTGGTGGAATCATATAACTTACCATTTGGTTAACTTGTAAATCTTGTTTGAAGAGTTGAGATTGATTAATATGAGGATGTTTATTATTGTCTTAATCGACTTAATTCCATTGTCAACATTACGATTTTATTTTCATAATACTCCTTTAGCTTTTCGATTTCATTATCCATTTTCATTTGAGACTATAAGATAAGTTATTATTATAGTTGCTAAGTTATTTATTCGTTTTTTTATTTATAAGCGTTCACTTGATTTTAAAGAGATTCAATCTAGCCATATTATTTATCAATAATAATCCCCAATCTTTCATTTTCAGTTGAAAGTAATAAGTAGTGCATCAGCATATTGGATGGTTAAATGCTTGCAAATAACTTGTTTTCTTAGTTATTCTTACTATTAGATTTTCTTTTCTTTGGGTCTAGATCATCATCAGTTAATCCAAATTCATTCTTGATCCATTATATCTTGTCATTAGCTTCCTTTAATTTATTACTAAAATCTTTTAACTCTTGGTTTTTCTTGATTAAATCAGTCTATAAATCTTTTAGTTTATTATCCTTATCCTAAATTTACCTTAATAGATCATTTAGTCTATTCCTAAGATCTTCATTTTCATTCTATAATTTATCATTGTCCTCATGTAATTAATCAACTTCCTAATTTAATTTATCATTATCATCTTTTAGTTATTCAGCAACATCCTTTTAACCATCAGCAGAATCCAACTCTTCTAAACAATTCTATAAATCTTTTTATAATTTCATTTTGTCTTATTCTGCCTACCTGTATTTGTATTGAATTTCATTTAATAATCTGGCTTAATCTTACAATTATTTCTATAAATCTGAAATTTATTTTTAAGCATCATTTAATTACATTTTTAAACTTACAATTTCTTAATCCTTTTTATTTGTTAAATCTCTTAATTAATTTAATTCATTTTTTATTCCTTCTAAATCCTTTAATTTATTTTTAAGATCATTTAATTATTAATTTAATTATCCATTAGTAAATTATAAATCCTAACAATTTTTCTATTTAATGTATTGTAAATATAAATACCTATAAATCATCCAGCATTCCAAGATCATTCTTTTATTTATCATTCTCTCTTTATTACCTATCTAATTCCTTCTTCAATTCATCTGCATCTTTAGCTTTTTTCCTTAATTTTTCTAATTCCTTTGGAATTCATTAATAATTTATATACTTTCAACAAATCTTCTGGACTCCCTCCAAATTGTTTTTATAATTTCTCAAGGTCCTTTAGCTTTTTAGCAAGAATATCTGGATTCATGCCTCCTAATTTATTTTACAAGTCATCGTATAATTTAGCTTTTCTTCTCAATTCATCAAGCATTCTTTAAAGTTCATCTGGATTCTTCCCATCAAATTATCTATCATAATCATTAAGTTTTCGCTTCAATTGGTTTAATTGAGCCTTCAAATCATCTAAAATTGAAAATTTCAACATTACCTATATCTTCATCTCCTATTTTTTTTTATAATTATAGTAGCTGTTTTTTTTAATTTTCCAATTCCTTTCTCCAATTTGGATCATAATCCCTAAATTAGATCTCATATTTTGATAAGGAGACTTCGAGGTCCTATATAAGTTTTCTCAATCTCTCATTGTCAGTCACGATCAACTAATTGTCTCTAAGCTTAATCTAATTCATACTGTTGCAATCGTTAAAGTTTCTCCATTAAGTCTCTTATTTACATCTCATAATTAATTCTATCGAGTCCACTGTCATGGTGCTATTTAATTTGGATTTTTAATTCTGTGTTCTCTGCAACCAAGCGCTATATTTCCACAGCCATTAAAAAACAAGTTACATCCAGTTTTCCACTCAAATCTCGAGAAATTGCATTATCCCTTCTATTTAAACAATGTATTTACTTGTATCTAACCCTTGTTCTATATTAAGGATGGTTTATTTCTTCTTCTGATTAAGTATAATTGAACATTTAATAATGATCACTGATAATTGATCAGATTTTATTAATTTTTAGAAATTACTTGTACTGTTTTGTATTAAAAGTCGCTAAACCAATAGCTTTTAAGTGATAATTCCATTTTTTTCAAAATATTTTAAAGTAAAGTTATAATATAAACTAAGATATTGGATAAATTTCTTTTTTATATCTTTAAAATACTATATTTAAATAATGGAATGCAGATAATTATTTCCTACTTTGATAATATCCAAGCTGTATTTTCAATTTTCTGAAATTCAATTAATAAATATCAATTAGAAAATATATGTTACTTTTTAGATTTTATTAAAAGAGGATATTTTACCAAATAAATAATTTTCATATAGCATTTCAATTAATTTTTTACTAGAACTATGAAATTATATGAATAATAATATATAAATGTTATATTAATTAGTGTTGAATATTATTGATATAAAAAATATGTTTTTCTTTCTTTTAATTAGAGTATATTAGAAGCAAATATCAATATATAAAAATCTTTAATTGAAAGTCATTATTAGAAATATGTGGCAGTTCTCTATTTATATAATCGATGATGCTATTTGAGATTTTTATAATGTGAAACGTCTGCTTAGAAATCTTTGAAGGATTCTCTTGTTTTGTATAAGAAATCGTTGATTTTTTATCTGATTGTGTTTTCTTGAGGTGATGCGATGGTGTGTTGACTGCATTTTTTTTCGAACATGTTTTATACTTACACTTTTTGTTATGGGACTGTAATAGGATCAGGATAAGAGGTCTTGGACATCCTTAGGTTGTGTTTAACCTCATGGAATTGACCCAGTATTTCTTGTTCCTACAATTTCACTAGGCTAAGCTAGATATGATGATAGGCACTGTTTTCTTCTGTATCATCTTTGAGCATATCATATTTATCAGAGATCATTTGCACCAATTATGATTCTGATCTGATTAGCTTTCTTTTAACTGGCTTAGATAATAATTCTTTGGCCTTGACGATTAATTGATCTTCCTCTTCTTAACATTATTCTGGTTTGTAAAATACGATTCTCGATTAAGATAATCTTTTCTTTTCGAATGCTGGAATGGTGCTTTTTTTCTTGTTTAAACCCAAATGTGAAACAATATTTAGTATTCTTTTATGTCTCTCAATATTATTATTATTTGACATAATATATTTTAATTCGTTTTATGAAACTAATCGCTGTGTATTTGTTATTGGTGTTAGGATACTCCCAATTACTGGAGAAGTATTAGATAATAGGAAATCCAAAACCTAGTTTGGTGAGTATTTTAACAGAATTGCAAACTCAAATAAAATCAGGAGGAGCGCAAACGACAACAATAGCATTTTTGGATAATCTAAAATCAACAATAGATGAGGAATAAATTAGACATGATTAATTGTATACATAACAAAGAAATTAATGTTCAATGGAATTAGAGTTAAGAAAAAAAGACATAAAAGATGCCGAATAGGTTGGTTCTAGAGCGAATGAATAATTGGAAAATTGTTCTACTTCCAATAACAAAGCAAGATCTGAATTAGATAATAATCTGGAATCTTAAAAAGTACTTTATTCAATCCTAAATAGACTACAGATAGCGATATCAGAATTTTGAAAAGCATTAGGGATGAGGCTGCAAGATTGTTTTCAAATAAAAAGAGAGATCATCTAGACGCTTTAACATCACTTTAATAGGTGCTGCTCACATTAGATGGATTTACAGGAGGGGATTGCTCATTAGCTGAATTAGGGAAAGTGGCAATGGCTTTTATTTAAACAGCAGTGATTGCGAAGAATGATCAACCTTTGGTGGACATCTCTGAGATTTTTGCATAAGTTGCAACTGAAAATGGAGGATATAGAGAAGTTTATGAAAAATTAAAATAATTAATTGTTAACTTTGAACAAACCTTATAAAAAAACTTATAGGACTATTAAGAAGTGGAAGACTTGCAAATTTAGGAATATGATGATCGTAACATTCATTTAGTTGAGTATTTCAATAATCTCAAAAGAACAGAACAATAATTAAGAGATCACATAACTGCTATGAGTATGTGCATAAATTAGTAAACAGCTATTGTAGATACAGCAAGGGGAAAGAAGGTATGTCCTATTTGGTGATTATTTATAGGTGAGAAATCTGCAAATGTTAGATTCAGTTGATAAGATGTGCAAGGACTTCTTATCAGAGTATGATAAGGCAAGTCAAGTGAGGAAGGATCAGATTGATCTTATAAGTCAAGTGAAGCAATCTGTTTATGACTTCTACTCTTAAAAACCATAAGCTGCTTGTCCAGGGGGAGGAAGCGATTGATTATTATAATATTATTTTATTTTACAGTTATGACATGCAATTTTAGATTCCATGATATATTTGTCTATTTATCTTATGACTTTAGATTTAGATTTGTCTATTGCTAAGGATTGATTAAATATAATTATAATTTGATCCTTGATATATAAAATTAGAATAAAATTTATCATACTTAACTAGATCTTAATAATTTCAATATCATAAATTTAATTTACTTATGGGAAACTAAAATGCAAATGGATTTGATCATTCAAAACAAAATGGTTTGTACATTCGTACTGATAAGCCATTTTATTTTGCAGGTGAAGAAGTACAAGGTAAAATTAAAGCATAAATTTAGGCAATATTTACTTGAATGTGGGAGGTGGAGCATTTCCAAGCTCGACTATTTATTTGAAAGTGAAAGGGTCTGAAAAAGCGAAATGGACAGAAACCAGAACTGTTTACGAGGATATCCCAGGAACTAACCCTCCATAAAGACAATCAAAATAAGTTACAGAGCATTACGATAATGATAATGAATTTTATCAGCATAAAATTCCAGTATACATATTTTAACAAGGGTATATATTGAAATCATAAACAGAATGATACCATAAGGACAATACACATTTCCTTTTAATTTCAAATTAAAGGAAAGTTTACCAGGTTCTTTTGAATATTAGGAGAAAGACTTAGAATGCAAAATAAAATACAGTGTTAAGGCTGAAATAGATTCACCAGATAAGAGCTTAGACAAGATTAAATATAAATAGGAATTTCTAGTCAGAGAGCCCATTAAGGAGTAAGTCAACCAAAATGAGGGATCATAGGTCTTACAACCAACATCATGTTGTTGCATTCCTATGGGAGTATGTTAAAATTGATTATTCACCTAGACAATTTCATTCAAATTTCAGTTTGATAAATCAGCATATCAACCAGGAGAGGTTGCCAAGTTGCAAATAGAAATTGATAATACTCAATCAAAAGTGGGCATTCCAATTATTAAAGCCAGTGTGACAAGCAGATTGAGAATTATTAGCAAATAAGGCCACACTAGAATGATTTATAGGGTTTGTGCGAGTTCTACAACTCCAGGAATCGAATCTGGTTAATCTGCATTAAATGAACATAAAAAGAATATGAACTTGTCTTTAGTTGACGCTGGAAGACACAAACCCTTGGATCCTACAACTAATGGAAAGATTGTGCAGAACAATTACTAACTCTCTGCCACTGGAGAATTGGATGGAATATGCTTATGTTGTTCCTAGGATCCAGGCATAGAATTGCCGATTAGAATAGTTGCTAAACCAATTGCAAGCTATGAATAACCAGTAGTGGCTCCTTCTGGTTGGAATCCTCAGGTTATGAATGTAAAATTATAAATTTCTATTTAATTTAGCCTGTATCTGTGCAATTTGATGATTCTTATAAATATCAACCTGCCACTGGCGGAGTTTTGGTTCCAGCCTAGAATCAGAATCCACAGGGATATCAAAATCCCAATTAACCATATTATGGATGATTAAAATAATACATAAGATTATAAAAATACAATATTCTTAATTCCTATATATCCATTGATGATTACTTAAAATGGAGTAGAGAGACATTTAGTTTATGTTAGAGGCATTGTGGTGGATTCTGTATTTGTAAATGGCATTGAATATTAACTATAATAATTATAATTAAAATCTCAAATGGGTTCTATCTGTGGAACCACTAATAAAAGAGTCATTCCAAAAACCAAGAAGGCACACCTGGGATTGAGATCTGGCCAGACGATCTCATCATAGTCGGTGTTCTAGCAACAATTAAACAAGAAAACTTAAGAGATTAATCAAATTCATAAATTGGACATCCAAGATGAAGATCTAGTTAATTGGGATGATCCAATGAAACACTGCACTAATTTACTTAAGCCAAAAGGTTACAAAGTAGCGAGAATTCTGAAGACAACAGGTTCATCAATTACAGCAGAAGTGTTGGATGTAACTTAAATGTAATTATTATAGGGTTTTGGAACATAATTAATATTTAAACGTTCTCTTTTTGACAACTTTGATTATGCCTCTAACAACATATCATATTTGTATAACATGAACAAAGTCAACGCTGAAGGTTTGTTAAGGTTTACTTCATTAACAATCAGTTAATTTGAATCTACCAATGTGCAATTGCGGCCAGAGAAAACTCTCTATGCAATAGATAGAATGATACCAAAATACAATACCTTGAGCGACTCTCTGGAACATTTGAAATTAGAAACTCTAATGCAAAGTTTACTTATCTTAGAACAAGTGAGCGATACATTAAATTAACTCCACAAAGAGAAATTTGCGTATCGTTTTCTGAGACCAGAAAGCATCTTAACTAAAGACGGTAAGAAGTTTTTATTAAGCAATCCATCAATTTAAACTAACAATAAAGAACAAGTAATAAATTCAAGTATTCTAGAAAATAATCAAACACTTCGTTTAATAAGAAAGTGATTACTACATCTATGATTGCGTGATATTTTCATTGTTATTTCTATTTTTGGTTGATCATAAAATTTACACTTTTGATTCCCTAATTGACCTTAGATTGAATTAAGACGAATGGGAAGGGTAAATATATATATGCTTAATCAGTTTAGATTAATTGACAACTATAAGTAATCAATCGCATCTCAATTTGAAAATGATGTTCCTTAAATGATTATGTAATTGATTGAGCAAATGAGTGTTTTTGATAAATTTGACATGCCTAAAATGAGTGATATCAATCACGCCATTAAAAGTGTTCGCCAAAAAGGAATGCAAACATACTTCAAAAATGATTCACTTGGAGCCTATTTATAATACCACAAAGAAAAAACATTGCCTGATGCATCCCCTTGGTTATACTTCACTAAAGCAAATCAAATACATTTGTACAATTATGAAACTAATAAATTTCATTTTTTGAAAGTGTATAGAAAGAAGCAGCCTTTCAGAATTGAATCAGATGTAGTTTATCATCCAAACGAAGATAAGTTTTTTTTCTTTAGTCATAATACATCTACATTCTTATTAAAAGTATATGATGAATCACATGACAGGGGTAGCATCAGTCAGAAGCGAGAAGTTGAATTGTTTAGAAACATCAAGAATGTTAAATTCGAAGACCCCTAATTGTTGGTGATTAATTTTGCTTTGGAAGATGATATGAATTAAGAATAGCCACTAGAAGTAATTGAGGATAAGAAGGAAGTTAAAAAAGGCAATAAGTAGTAGCAATAGCAATAGTAGAATGTCCTAGATTAAGAACCTAAATTATTATCCAAAATAATGGTCATGAATCAATAGTAATAGGCTGACGAGGCAACTCAAGAGGTTTATTTTAATTCTTTTGAAGTGGCATTTAATTTGGAATTAGTAAAAAACGACAATGAGGAAGATGTATACAATTATGGTGATGATGAATATATAAGCAAAAAGGTTATCAAGATCTATTAGGGACCCAAGAATTTTCAATGGCATAGGAGTTCATTTCATTTCTTTGATCCTCATAACAATTATATTTATTGTATACCTGATTACAATAATGTATTCTAGAATGGAATCAGATATTGCTATTATGATATTTCAAAAAGAAAAGGAAATTTCAAGGAGGGGTTACTGAGATTTGCTTGCAGCACAGATGAAATATTCAAGTAATTTTGTTTACTGAACTTTAAAATTAAACACATCGTATATTGTATAGAAGTTCAACATGGAGTATTTCTAATGCAGGCATCTAAAAACATTTTTATTTTGGATTTTAATTTTAGGTGTTTTTATTCTTTGGCTTCTCTCACATAATTATAGAATTACAAAGAGAACAGCAAATAGAATCCAATTTTGTATCAGAATGCTTATGAAACCAGAAACCAACCTTTTGAATTGAAGTGCTTGGATGCTGGAGGACACAACTATTTATTTTAGAATGGATATTTGCATTGTTTGGCCAGAAAGGAGATAGAGACAGTTCATTGTGTATATAACATCCTCCCAAATTAAGCATGCATTGAATTATTAAATTGCTATTCCTTACACACGAATTAAGACTTATTGCTCTTCATACCTAAGACTCTAAGCTTTGTTGTTAAAGCATAACAAAAACAGGTGGATGAGAGTGTGTTTAGAAGATATTCAAAGGTATGATAGTGTAATTGTTATCATTAGCATGTCAGATAGTATGGTGTGATTAAAGACTTGTATGCAGATCAGAACGAAGCTTATTTGAGTGCAGAGCATGTAGAAGAAAAACAAAAGTTTTATTTACATCAGATCAAAGTTGAGTCTTTGGTTGAAATTTCGTAGTTGTTCCAAGCATTTAACAAGAGGATACAATCAGAAATTCTATTGACTCCTATTGAGTATTTTGCATGTTCTGAAGAAAGTAAGCATCTCTTTTATCTTAGAAAATTCCTATCTTATGTATTATGTTAATGAGGAAATTTCAACTACCTTGGATTCTGAAGTTGAAAATAGAAAACTTTATAAAAACACATTTGAAGCTAAAGAGTTAGCATTGATTGTAAAAATTATCTTTAAGGCTTTAAAAGAATTGAAAGATAATCATATGGAACATGGAAATTTATCAACTAATAGCTTATGTTTTACTAAAACTGGAATCATTAAAATATCAGGTTGGTATGTAGCCAACAGGAAGAACTTCTCCACTGATATTGATGATGCAGTGAAGGTTTTGTATTGTCTGGCAACGCTTCAGAGAGTGTAAGACATTGATGTTATGGACTTCTCACATCCTTTAATAACACCCTATGATGGTCTAAGTGAATTCTTAAAGTCCACTTACAAACTACCTAAGAAAACACCCTATGTCAATATTTTGAATTAGGCCATGAACTTGAGTAAATAATTAACAGCATAGAATATTGATTTCAATGAAATGCAAAGTAAGGCTTAGGCCATTCTATGGGTTGGTTATGGTTAAAACTACATTATCATTACTCCTTTAGAAAATATGAAGGACCCTAGATTTATGAAAGTTTGTCTCTTAAAACCTAATTAAACTAATTTTAAGATATCCAAACACTGCATGTTTACTTTTAACTTTGTTGATGTTATCTACCTTTCTGGAGCCCTTAAGGAGGATATGAAAACGTAACATCTTTACGAGTGCGCATACAATAAACACAAGGATACATAGACTGTCACTTTGAAGAGATTGCCAGACATTCCAGCTCCCATCTTGAGTCCAACTTTATTATATGCTGAAGGAAAGATATATGTGATTGGAGGCTACGAACTTGGAGATAACCTCAATAAATAAATTACAGATAAGGTCTTTGTGTACACTATTAAAACAAAATAGTGGTAATATTAATATTCTAATCATTCTTAATAGGAAGCCTTTAAAAAACCTACCCATCAATATCTACGGTGGAACAGCCCTTCATGATGAGGACAAAAATATGATATGCTTATTTGGTGGTGTTTCTAGCGAGATTGATTTGACCTCAGATAAACTTATCTATTTTACTTATGACATATTGAAAGATAATTGGGAATTCAATGTTGATTTGTCATTTAAATCGCCATTTGTAAACTCAAGATTTACAAAGCCTATTGTTGACATGGTAAGTCCAAAATTATTTGTTTCCTACTATAAAACTGAGGAAGACTTTTTTGTCGAGGTTTTCGAGCTTGTCAAAGCTGGAGTTACTTTGAAGTTTAAAATTAAGAATCCCATAGCCAAAAAGAAAAATGAGAAGGAGAACTTGGAAGCCTATGCCGAAAAAGCGCCTAAAGATTATGAAAGAACTTTGCAGGATGATTTGTCCATGGCTGTTTACAAAGATTCTATTTATGTTTTGGATGAAGAGACGTAGAATCTCAACATTTTCAGAATCAAAGACGTGTTTCATCCTTAAATCGATATCGTTAAATGTTAAATAAGAGATAGCAATCCTATAACAATCCATTTAGTTTAATAGGAAGCTTTATAATGAATAAACTTTTTATTTAATTTTACAATTTAAACTTAAATATTTACATCTATTATATTATTTTGAAAATTTCAAAGATTAGATAATATACTATATTTTTCATTCACAAATAAAATAATATGTACCGAGTTTATTTGAACAGGATTAACAATAATGATGTGCATCTTTGCATTACTTACATATCATATACTTAATACTCTCATACAAAAAGGTAAAAAAAACAAAAAGAAAAAAGGAGTTAAAAACAATAAGCAGCAACAAAAACAGCTGCCCCATCCTGGTTTTGATTCCACTTTTGTAATCATCACATTCTGGCATCTCTCGCATTTTAACACCTGAGGTTCTCTACTGTATGGTTAGGATGGTGCTAGTAAAATTACTTAGTACTATTAAATAGTAATACATCGATCTTCTTTTTTTAATTCTTAATTCCCAAATGACTTATTTTCATCATCGACCTCATTAGGTTAGTCTAATTACTTCTTTTATTGAATCATCTCATATTGCTCCTATCTCTGCTAAATTATTTGAAGCTAAGAAAGCGGTTATTGAAGAGGGTATCGAAAATTATTATTTATTTCCTATGCTAAATTCAAATTTTGGTTTATCTAGGAAACAGGTAATCTAGTCTTTTGAGGAACATCCTCTTAATCTAAATTATCTTATCTTATTTATTGAATTAAAGAGGCTAATGGCACATCGTCACCAGTTGCCTATGCTTAAGTTGATAGTTGTGTTTTATTTGACATAAGGATATTAATTTTTCTATAATTTTGTTTTTTAGCAATATTATTTCTCTATTCCCTTATACAAATTTATTAAAACACAATTGCATTAATTAGATACCTTCAGATTTTCAAACTAACACTTGCATAATTTTAACCAAATCTTCTCAAATAATAATTTGAAAAAATAAATCAAGATATTTAAATAATAATTTAAGATGGTTTTAACAAACTGTAATCTTTGTGGATTATTTAGGCGTATAAATTTAATAATAATTATTTATTAAGTTTCATTATTCAAAAATCTCGATCATTTTCTCAATCCATTTACACTCCTCCTAAAACCCAACCTTCTTATAGAAACTAAGCAAAGATTGATACCGCTTAACTTTATCATACTACTTGATCATAGAGAGCTTTTCCAAATCATTTACACATAAGTGTAAACTGCTTTAATCAACATCTTCATTCATCAAACAATTCCATAAATAACAATGATCGAATCCAAGTGTATGCATCAATTCATGAACGATTGTACCATAAAATACTTTCAGATTCTCCTAAAATTAAACCACACAAACTCCATCACCACATGCTCTTCCTACAATATTTGAATCAGGTTAGAGTGGATCAAAGATGTCCTAATCAATTATCGCAATCAGAGAACAAATATGTTTTGGCTTTAATTTTATTAATACATCGAAAATGCTGAATACATCTATATGTTCCAATTTATTTTTTTACAACCTAAACTTTTTTTTTTGTTTCACTTCTTCAATATAAAATTATTTTTTTTCATAATACAATGCCAAATTTAAATTGATGGTCGTTGTTCTCAATCCCAGATATTTATTGATCCATTCTTTAATATCATTTATATTTAGTGATTTTTCAAGACTCAAATTAATGATTCCAATAGTATTGAAGTTTTTTTTGACAGATATCCTTCCAGTTCCCTCTTCGTTAGGTTCCTAATGTCCCATTTTTTCAAAGTCATCTAATAATTAAATATCCTCAGATTCAATGTCTGAATCCACTTGAATCTTTTGAAACTAATCTAAGATTAGCTGATTCAAATTTGTTATTTGCTACAAAGCCTTGTTTCTGAATTTTTCTCCTTTCAAATCCTTTTTCATAAAATTGCCGAATTTTTTTATTTCTTAATTGATTTAAAATTATATCAAGTAATTGGATATTTATTTATTCAAGATGTTTTTAATTAACGAATAGGTGATGTTTAGTATTCATAATTGATTAACAGTGATAACTGCAAGAGAATTTCAAAATTATCTTTAGGCAGACTGAGGTGAAGATTTACAGCATATTTTAGGAATATCTTTAATATTAAATTATTTATACAGATTAGCATTAAAATGGAAATACATTTACAATAATATTCATCGTTTTGATGTAGAACCAAAGGCTATGGGAAATTCGAGATTAAGTTTTGATTGATTGCTGATAAGATTTGAATTATTATCATAATATGTTGGAGAGTTTAATTTGTTTTCAAAAATGCTAATTCTCTTCGAATATTTGTCAAACCTTATTACGCTTTTGACTACAGATTAGTCTTGTATATTATATTATCCAACACCAACTGAAGCATCTTAATCTATGTACTTAGTTCTCCCTTATTATTTTCCGAATGGTTAAATCCTGATTTCTGTTTACTTGAAAACACTTGGCAACTCATAGGAACCAGGACCAGGAACATCCTAGACCTTTTATAATTTGTCTCTCAAGAGAAAGAGTTCTAGACTTTCTAATGATTGCAATTTAGGTGGATGTTTCAGATATTGTTAGCTTGTAGTTTTTTTGATGCCAGGTGACTATGTTCCTAAAAAAAGGGATTGAGAATCGTTTAAAGACTATTGTGAGTTTCTTTGCAATCTTTGTAGCTTAACAAGTTTTCCCTTCTTAACGGTGGAACGTACTTAGGTATCAAATTCTTGGTTAAATTCATTGGGTTTATATTCAAATTTAACTTATTTCTTAAGTTCTTAATAGATTTTATTTTATCTAACTCTTTAGATTCCACTTGCATAACTATGCAGAGGATAATTTAAGTCGACTTTGCGATCATTGGATAGTTATGATTCACTTAGGGGATGCGATTCATTTTTTTTATGGACAGCATGTTTATCGGTATGAATGATTGGGACTGGTTTGTCTAATTTAGTAATAATATCGTAGAGTCCCACTCCAGGATTGAAGTTATCTACGTTTAATTCTTTCTTTCCTTTTAGAAACATGTTATTAATATTTATTAATTAAAATGAGTTAACAATTATTTACCCAAGATATATCTGTAAAAAAGTCATTGATGAAAATATTAATTTATTTAAATAGGAAAATTATCTAGCTCATATTATATCTCAGTAAAGGAAATATTCCTTGACCACAGAAAATATTAATGATGATAGATTTAAATATATATGATAAAATCAAATTATGACTGTAATCAGACTTCAGTTGTCAATTACTTGAGATGTGTTCTTCTCTTTGGAGCATAGTGTCTTTGAGTAGGTAAATCTTGGACAACTTAATAATTATCAAATTCATCAATAATAACATGAGAGTTTTAAAAAGAAACTTACTTTTTATTACTATTGATGATGGATTTGATCTTTTTGTTTATGTTCTCCATCTCAACATTCTCCCTTTGTGTTTTGATTTCGTAAAGTTGATGGAGATCTTCCATATTCCTTTTTTGCATGCTTACATGTAAAGAGAGAGTGGGAAGGATTTGATCTGTTTTTTGGGGAGACAACCCATTCCCAATAGCACATCTTCTCCGAACAGTTTTAGGGAGTACAATATCATCTGGTATTTCTAACTCTAAGACTTTTTCTCGGTAGTCATCTTCAAATTTTTTGGGTTGACTATCAATTTAATTTAAAAACAAGGACGGACAGAATGGTTTGTTCTTTCCTAAATGTGTTGATTTGCTGATTGAGATTGGAGTTAGATCTATCAAACTATTCTTTTTATACATTAAGAAATAATTATTTGTCAATATCACTTTGCAATACAATTATTTATTTCATAATAAAGATTCCATAACTTTCATCATGGCTCTTTCTGGTCCCAATTCTTACCAGTCTTTTTTGGAAATCCAGAAATTGGTCTTATCCTTCATCACATTTGACAAGAAAGATGCACCAATGAACACATTATATTTTCTTCTTGCAGGATCCTAAAGAAGAATATTACAATTGATATAAGTACCAAGACTTTAATTTTGATCTTAGAACTAGCAGCATATGCAGTGTTGCCTTTCAATACAGTTTCCTCAAAAATTGATCTCAATTAATTCTATAATCTAGTTGGGAATCCTGGGAACATGGTAGTACCTCCACTTATGAGAATGTTTTCATAGAATGTCTTCCTTGAATCAATAGGGGATTTCTATATATCATATAAAATGAACATTACTTAAATGGCATTGAATACAATGTCAGCACATCCAGGGGCATCTTTACCTAACAACCATGGAGAGAACAAAATCTCTGGAGCCATATATCTTTCTTGTCCAATCTTCACTTTCCCTCCATCTGGTAATCTGAATGTACTTTCATGACAAGTCGTCTCTTGTGCCAATTTAGTATCCATTCTGATGTCTGAACTTACAAAGCATAATGCCTCTTTGATTTCCCTTACTAATTCAAAATCAGCAGATGAATTGAAGGCATATCCTCTTTGGAATAATAGTTTGACTAGTTGATCTGTAACATGTCTTCCTGCAATATTCATTCTCTAAGCTCCTTGATTCAAACAGAATCCGTCATATACTGGCATGCAATGTGTGACACCATCTCCTGCATCAAGTAATAAGGCTGTTCTCAGGCCCTCTGCAAATAGGGGCAACAAAGCCTGGATTCCTACGTTGAGCTAAGCAAATCCGAATTTCTCAAACTTAATTTCTGCCATCTTCTCTCTATTTTTTTTTGGATTTCCTGCAGCTTCTGTCATCAATACTGTTTAATCTTTTGGATCAATGCCTAACTTAATAATAATATTTGTAATCTTCTTACCTTCTTATACCCATAATTCCAAATTAATTCCATATCATCCCAATTTTTCACCACTCCTTCTTCTAAGGGGTGAGTCAACTCTAATAATCCTCTATATGGCTAAGCTTCATCTCCTATCATTATATCCTAAAACTATGATTATATCATTGTACTTTTAAGTTGGCATCATCCAATTGTTCATCTGCTCTAAGTGTTGGTCTTCCTACCATGGCTGGAAAAGAATGAGCTGGAAAGTTATCACCTGCAAAGCCAATCTTCAAATATCTAACTAAGATACTAAATGTACCCTGTTCCGGAATCTTCAATTATTGGAATAGACATTATTTTTTTGATTATATAAATAAATAAATCTATAATTTAATATAATAAATCAATATTCTTGTATTGCTCATGATTCTCATTTTTAACTTTCATAACCATCACCTATGTTCAATTTGACGATTAAATATTTAATTTTATATACACAAATTTCAAATGCTACATAAAATCACCTCTGAAATCAATATGGGGGAGCACCTTCTCCAACCAGCTCCAACTTAGTTTTTAAGTGCCAGAACTATCAGTCCTTCTCTATTTTTAAATGAAGCAGATTTTCATCTTCCATTTATCTCCCCATAGAAAAGATAAGTTAGTGATTATTAAATAATAAAATAATCTCTACCGAAGAGTCAGGCTGTAAGTCCTGTTTTTAGAAAAACCTAAACTGAACATGATGCAGAAGATAATTTTTTATATGTAAAAAATACAGTCAGAAAACTAAAAAAATAAAAACTATTTATTAAAGAACATCGTCTGTCTCAGTAACTCTTGCCTCAAATTGAAGAACGGTCAGAAAAAGTTGCTGCTTATTCCACACCAAGAAATAAAAATTACAACTCAAATGGTAATCCCCTAGATTTCAAAGGAATGGGCTCTCCTTTTGCAAAATTAGGTGCTCTTGTTGCAAACCAAGAACCTTCAACCCAACTCTCCAACTACACAATCCCAAAAGAACTTGATCAACCACAACAAAACAATCTACCTATCCCTGACTATACTAGCAAACCAAACACTTTACAGCAACCTCCACATCATAAAAAAGCAGTCTCATTTCGTAAATCTATATTGATAATTGATATTAACAATGGACAAGTTAGTAAAGATTAATTATCAGAAAATGCTAAACCACTTACACATACCCAAAGACCGGAAATTAAAGAGTAAGTCTATGATGATACCAAAAAATATATATTTCGAAGAACAAAAATTATTATTTGATGATAAGCTAGTTTGAATATCATGAGCATTGATTTATCAAAATATTAAATTATAATATATCAATTTATTAATAACAAAATAATTAAATTGAGGTTTTTAGGTTACCATCTATTGATTAAACAAGTCTATTGAATTCAATAAATTAGCATCTTAAATTTATTTTAAAATTAAAGGTTCAAAATGGTTTTAATATTAACTTTTATAAAATTAAAACAACAAATAATTTAAATATTAAGTAATTTAGATGCAAAAACAGTTGTGCTTCTTATCTCAAAATAATATGTCTCCTATTCACCCAATACATTTTCTTCGAAACATATATAACTTCTATAATAAAAATTTTACTAAATTTTTGTAGGAAAATAAATAAAATAAAAATAATACCTTAAATTCGAATTACCTATTTAATGAGAAAAAAGGGACAAAATATAAAATAAAATATACATCACAATCATACATAAATAAAATTAAACTGACAAATTTTTATAGTATAATTAACCAATTTATATTTTGAGATAATGGAGGACTTAGTCATGAAATAATTTCAAATCAAATAAATATAAGATGAATATTTTCAAAAAATTAGTGAAATCATGTTATTTAAAATTTCCTAATTTCTACCAAATTAATTGAATTAGAGTATTTTAATCTATATAAAGTTAATGAATTTGAATAAAATTCATTTATCAAAATTATTTTTAAATTAAATATTCATAACAGGATATCAATCAACTTTTTTGGATGAATCTAAAGGATACAATAAGTCACCAATTATTTTAATACTAGTAGAGCTAATATTTAAATGCTATCCTCAGAGTGTTAATATTCATTATTTGTAAAAAAGTTGCCATCAATAAATTATATAATAATATATATTTATTCAATAATTATGACTTGAATATTAATTTCTTTGAAATAATTAATTATGCTTACATTTATCATATTGTTACATAAAAAAGATTAAAAAATGAAGATTTATAAATGATAAAACTTAATATTTAGAAAAGAATATCGGATCCATAAAATGATGATAACAATATGTAAAATTCCATTTAAAAAATCAATGATTATTTTATGATTACTCAAGTATTCAATACACATCTGAATGTTGTTGTCCTTAAAACTTATGTTCTTCAGCTAAATTTCTCAATTTTTCCTTGCCTAAAAGTTTTTCCAATAACGAATCAAATTCATTTTCTTTACTTATCATTGTTTTTCTAAATTGAATAATTCAATACTTGTTTAATAATTTGTCTATAATCATGTCTATGAATCCTTTTATTCCTTACTCTTAAGACTTTTCAGTCTCAATTAGGAATAATAAAAACATTCTTAATTTATCAGTAGTGTCTTTTCTCATTAAAACATCATTGAAAGCATAGGCGAATGCATTTGCAAAAGCAGCCCTGAAGTTTGGGTCCATACCTGCATTTTTTAAGATTTCCGCAACTCTCATATATAAGTAAAATATACGCTTAATTTATTTCAGGTTCTTATGATAATGATTTGCAAAATTCTTTCACTTCATATTTGAATATTGGATCATTTACTACTTGGATTATTAATTTTTGAGTTTATTCTTAAATTGATTTATCTTGTACTAAATCCAACACTAATTTCTTTCCAAAAACTTTTGAATCCTCTAAAAACGAAGGATCTTATATAGATTATTTTAATAATGTAACAATGCTATCTTAAACTTATTGCTGCTTTCCCAATCTTTACACAAAATCTACTGATTCCTGTTAAACAACAGGATCTTTAAGAATCGTTTAAACTTCAGTCTATTGATCAAAACAAGTTTACTTTAACAAAACTGTTAATAAAGACTTCAAATGGTTAACCAGGCCCCAGTTCGCTCTAAACTGTTGAAACGAATGAATTTCTAATAGTTTGAAACATATCCTTATATATGGGATAAGTAATTAATGCGAAAAGTGTCAGTATTTTTCCTTTATGAGGTCTCAAGACTAATTTTACATTTGACCATTCTTATTCTATATCAAATGATCTCTAAAATGTCTTAAAGGGATGTCTTATCGGTTGGTATATTAATGTTAGGAATTTCTTAGTTTTATTAAACATTGTTTAAAATTAAAATAATACAATTTTTCATAAAGTAATAGAGTGATAAAACTAACACAACATATATGTTCTATGAAATGGCTATTGGTATTTTAGTGATATGAATTACTTAAATACCTACATGATGATAAGTTCTATGAACTTTCTAAACATTTAATCTTATTTAAAAAATAATATGATTGACAAAATCGAAAGAAAGCCTCCCATATGGTCTATGCAAAACGACATCATCATTCTTAGATTGAACAAAGATAGGAAAATACATAGATTTATTATCAAATTATAAATCTATACAGTATTCATCTTAATAATTTGTGATAATTCAATTATCTGATCTGACTCTTCTTCCTTCAACCCATTCAGCTTCAACTTCTCTGGACTCTTTATCAACCAAAATTCCTCTTCCATGTTATTTTCCATCCTTCCAATATCCTTTATATTATTTGCCATCAGACCATTTAAAAATTCCGTAACCTTCCTTTTTATCTTCAACGTAATCCCCTGAAAATAGAAATATCTATTACCACTATATTACTTTCCATCAGGCCAGTTAAAGTCTCCTTTGCCATGCATTTTATTATTTTACCATTACCCTTTATATTTTCTGCCATCGGCCCAAACATATTCTCCAAAACCTTTTTTTGATATTACGTAAAGTGAGTACCTTCAATATTGTTATCTCGAAAGTCGCCCTCATAAGTTGCTCCGTCACTCCATTTAAATTTACCTTTTCCGTCTTTCTTTCCATTAACGTAACTTCCAACATATTAGGCACCATCTGGCCACATTTCAGTTCCTTTTCCATGCTATTAATCTTCCAACCAATCTCCCTCATATTTAGCACCATCAACATGAAAATAAGTTCCTTGGCCCTAGGCTCTGTCATCTACCCAATCTCCATCCTAAAGATTATTCATATGATTACATAGGCATCTCCATCTGCATGAATTAATCTTCCCTTCCCATTTGCTGTATGGGAACTCCAAAATCCTTCATAAACTGATCCGTCAGGCCAATACTGCTTGCCTTTGCCCCATCTTTAGTGGTTTTTCCATTAGCCCACATATATAGCTCCATTCTCAAATTGCTAGAGTTATCATCTGATTTTTACATATGGTCCTAACTCAATACAATCTTGGAAGTGCAATAAGGATGCATCATCGTAATGATAATTTCCGAGTTTTTCAAGCGTTTTACGAACCTATTCATTTTCAATAAATGGATCTTTGTCATATGGTTTAGCTTCATCAGGGTTTGGACCATGTGATGAAATCTGTTACCTTTATTTTTCTCTTAAAGCCTTAATATATTGAATTATTGTACATCATCTGGAGGATTTGCACTTTATGAAGGCTCTTCGACCTAAACTGGTTAGGATTCTTCTTGTTTTATTGGCTCTTTCTCTTAGTATTCATTTTTTGCCTCTTTTGGCTTGGCTGTTCCCATATGATCATTTTCTTCTATTGTAGCCTCAAGCTTAGCAGGAGCTGTTGAATTAATCTCCTAAGTTTATGGTGTTCCTGAACAACAAGTAGCTCCCATTACCTTATTATTATTTTTAAATAATATTAATAAATCGAATTATATAACTCTATTCCTTAAATAGTTATTCCAAGATGATATTAAAAATGTAAAAAAACTGTTCTAATAAAATCCAAACAACAAAGATCTTAAGTTTATTCCTCAAGAATAATAAAAAATTTAAATGATATTGTTATATTTAACTTATAAATTGTAATAGATAATAAAGAAATTTGATGTGTTTAACATTGAAACCAAAAATTATTGTATTATTCTTATCAGAATATCTAATCTTTTCTTTGAAGTGCCTAAATTTCAATTTATAAAATACTTAAATAATATTAAGTGCAAATTTTACTGATTACAATCCTTATTCTATTTGTTAATATACTCTAATTCCATGTAATTTTATCCTAATTGATTAAAAAACTGTAATTTTCTTTCACTTGTATATAATCAATTGAATATTGAAACATTTTTTGATTATTATATCATAAATAAAAAGATATATCTATATTGAATAATTAATACAAATGATTAAAAATGATACAATCTATGTAAGTTTATGTGTTTTGTCTGCAAATTAATAAATAATAATAATTGTAGTAGTGGGATTCGCTTTTATATCTAATTACTATTATGATATTACATTGCTTTAATATTCGTAAAAAAGAAATCAGAAGTCATAATCTTAATTTCTAGAAATAAGTTATTAACTTATATTTACAATATTTTAAGACTTTTATATGCACTTCTTGACATCTTTAAATATTAATAATTTATGGTAAATTGTGATAGAATAATATGAGACTAAACCTAAGATTTTAAAAACCTTTGAAATTCTGATAATTTCATGTTCATGTGAATTAATGAATACAATAATAATCGCCAAGGAACAAAGAACTAAAAGATAGATCTTATTTTATTTTAAATTGATATTTTATTTATTTTATTATTATAATCTAAGACACTTACTAATTAAGAATTCAATATTATAGTTTACATAATAATTTAACAAGATTAAGTTTATGTTTTTGTTTAATTAATAAAAATGAATGACTTTAAGACGTGAGCATTTTCTATAATTATAAATTCTTAAATATCTATTTTAATCTAATTATTATTTGTTTATTTTTTATTATATTAGATGGGAGGTAAAGTAACTACAGTAGAGTAAAAGAGTCAGGTTTCTGAAGGAATAAAAAAGGAAAATAGTTCATAATAGACTGCCAGATTGAACAATTATAGTTTTATTAGTCAAAAGAATGTGTAATTATGATGTTTAATTAGTTCAGAAAGATAACTACAATCACAGAGTAAGGAGTTAATAATTTAACTCAATATAATGAGAGAGATTCTTAAATTAGCAATTAAGTTCAATCTCAAGATAGTAAATATTATTCTACACAATAAGGTTCCCATAGAATTTAAGAGTAGCAAGTCTAAGAGAATGATGGTGTAAACCAAGTTTAGAATAACGATTAAAATTATAACAAAACTTCGCTTTTTGAAGGAGGTGAATGTATGGGTGAAGCCCCAGTGTTTAATGGGGAAAATACAAAAACAAACTAAAGCACATTGTCTGGTATCAAAGAGCATTATTACCCTTGGCTAATAGACAGGTTGGAATAATTTGGGTAATATGTACCTCCAGAAAAATTTGAAGATTTAGAATCAATAAAGGTAAATACTACAGATCTACCTGATAAATCAAAATACGAGGGATTTATGAAGAATGGAAAAATGCATGGTTATGGAACTAATTTATTAGAAAAAGAATTATTTGAAGGCAGTTTTTAAAATGGGATAAGGAAAGGATGGGGAAGAAGCATAACTGAAGACTCTTTAATAGTATACTGATTAATGATTATAATAGTCTGGATTTTGGGAGAATGGAAAAGTAGAGAAAATGATGGAAATGTAGACACCAGATCTGTACTATAAAGGAGAATGCAAGAAATAGATCCCAAATGGATAGGGAGAATTAAAAAAACCTACCTTATATTATAAAGGGGAGTTTCTTAATGGAAGAATGCATGGAAAAGGAGTATTAGAAGATAATTAAAAAAAAATAAAATATGAAGGGGAATTTGCTTTGGATAAATATCATGGAAATGGAACTTATTTTTTTTCCAGTGGTAAAAAATATGTTGGACAATTTAAGAATTCATAGTTCAATGGTTCAGGTGAGTTGTTTTCGCCCAACAATATTTATTACAAAGGTAATTAAATTAATTAAAGTTAGGTCAATTTGTAGATGGCTTATTTGATGGTTGGGGATACCATATAGATTAGGAACAGACAATATATGATGGATATTGGAAGAAAGGCAAAAAGAATGGCAAAGGAAAGTTAACTAGTAAATAAATAGAAGTGCAAGGAATTTGGTAAGATGATATCTTTAAAGAGAATGACTGATATTGATATAATTAAATTTTTTAAATTAATGAAAATAGCATACTACTATTTCAATTAAGTATTCAATAGCTTTTAACATCTGAATGATTGGTTCTCGTTCTCACTTGATATTTCAAAATGAATATATATCTGATTCTTCTCAAATGTTGCCTACTTTAATATTTACAGCCTAAATTAAAGGGTATGGCGATTTAGCCTTTTTTGGGTTGGCAAGGATAAATATTGTTTATTGATCAAATTTTTGATTGTAGCTTGTAATTTAATTGTAAATCAAATTTATGCAACTTTTTGATTAAATCAAGAGTGATGTGTTTCTATAGAGAACTTGAACTGCCAGTACTACTTAGTCAATCTTTTTTTGAAAAGTAGTAAAATAGTCACTTAGATTCAGATGACGTAAAACGATAAATAATTTTACTATTGTTCTGATAGCCTTTCCTTTAACATATAAATAAATCCTAGTAGTGATTCTTTTTTCTATATTAGCGATTGGAATGTTTTAGAATCCTAGATATGTTTTTATTGCATATTAAACCTATAAAGCAATTTCCAATTAGAAAACATTTTAAATTAACTCACTATTTATCTTTCTTTGCTACTCATTAATGGGTTTGTGTAATTCTTAAAAAGCGAGGCCTGACACTAATGATATACCTATCAATTAGAAACAGAAGTCAGAAGAACCAAATTCGAATGGCAAACTATTACTCGAGCAATACCATAAACTAAATATTTTGTTAGATCTTCTGGGCAATATAGATCTCTTGGAAAAATAAACCCAGGGTCATATCAATCTACTCTATACGATTCGCACAAATATTAAAATACTCATCTAGTATAACTTGAAGAAAATAATGAAAGAAAAACACATATACAGAATTTCTACCATCGAGGATGAAGAATGGTTATATACTGATTCAGTATTCCTCAATAGAATTATACCATAATTCCAACAACTTATTACTGTATTAGAAACCTTGTTTCAAAATGACGACTTCTAAAACGCTTTTCCTATTCTTATTCATAGTTTCTATTAAATTAATGAATCCCTCAAAAAAATCCCAATCTAATATACCCTTACTTAAACTAGAAATACAACCCTTTGATTTATATTTTGTATTAGAGAAATATAATATAATATTCATAAAATAATAATCTGCCAATTATTACCTTTCTAAAACCCTATTATTTAGAACCTATCTCTAAATAAGTAATAGCCCCAGTTTACTTAATTACTGGCATTTTCCTGTTGCCTCTGAACTAAAATCTCTGAATTGCTAAACCTATTTTTAGCTAAAATAGATGTTTGATTTTTTTTATGAATACTAACTAATAAACCTATAAAAATTCTCTGTGGATTCATAAATTAGTTTAAGACATTTATTGAAATTCTTTATTATTCTTAACCGTAAATAATTATAAAATAGTTAATATTAAAAATTAGCCATAAATGAAAGATCTTTATATTAAATCAATCAGAATACTCTTTTTATTTACAGGCTACTATAATAATAAAATGCTAGTTCATAAATAATAATGGTTAAACGAAGAATGTTTTGTCTTTTTTATGTGCAAGTATGAGAACAAAAAGGCTATATAACTTCAAGATATGTGTTAAATAAAGACAAAATTGATGTAACAAATCGGAAGATTAAAGTTGAGATGAATTTGATTACTGATTGCTGATTTGAAGACGCGAAAATAGAAGTGAAATTTAAATGAATTTTTAAGGCTTAGTTGAATTGATTGTTGATTGGGAATCCATTCCATTCTAAAATTATTAATTTTCAGTAAGAATTTATTGGGAATTAGCCAAGAATCTTTGAATATAAATAGAGGAAGAAATAAGCATCAATATGATAGATATATATAAGATGTTGATGATAATACAAATCAATTAATATCTGGAAAAAATGGTTACGATTTAAATTTTAGCATTAGATTGTTATTACTAAATATATTTTTTAAGGATTTAGTGCTTCTACTATACTTTTTACTTGACATAAGTTGCTAATTTCTTTTTTCATAATATTCTCTAATATCGATAACATATTGATGAAAATTAGTAGTATTAATCCGTTTTACTTCTTATGGTCTCATAGATTCAAAGAATCTCTACCTTGTAACTAGCATTTGATGTTGAAGTTCTTTCTTTTTCTTAAAATCCCAATCACTAGAACTCCAATATCTAAGATGGAGATGACTATTTTATTAAGCCATTTAATATTTATTAATAATAATATTAAAATGAATATGTTATTTTCAATCTTTTTATAAGACAACTACCCAATTAGCATGGTCATAATAATTATTTACTATCTTGAAGCCAGGCATTTCTGATAACAGTTCTTCGATCTCACCTTATTTAAATACATGATAATATCGTTTATAAACAACTGTTTTTTTTTAATCATCAATTTTAAATTATTATTACACTACCAATTATAATTAGTCAATATACCTTCCTAATTGATGACTTTTTCATCCTCATATTTAAATTGTAAATTCCAAGGCACAAAAACATCTTACTCATTAAAAGTCTTCTCCTCCTGTTCCATAGCCCACACATAGATTAAAACTAGACCTTTGGATTTACAAATCCTTAACAACTCTTTGATAGCTTGTTACCTAAGAATTCTAAATGATTTATTATGAATATATATTACTTATTAGAGAAATGATGAATGACTGCAATTGAAATGACTGCATCGAACATTTCAGATTTTAAGGGTAATCTCAATGAATCAGCACTAAATACCTAATAAGCATCTGATTTTTCTTTGCAAATTTTCAATAGATTTTCACTTCTATCAGTACCAACTATTTCAATATCTGGATTTGAACCCAAATATTTGCCATTTCCACATCCTACATCAGCAACTAGAGATCCTGGTTCTAATGATTTAAGAAATTGTTCTATTTTAGGCCATGGCTTATAACGAGTTGAACTAAAATGTGGTGCGATTTTATCATAAATCTCATAGACATATTTCTTTTCAACTTCAGTGGCTTTAGGTATTTAGAGTAATTATTATTGTTATTCTTCGAGCAATTAAATTTCCTCTTGAGTTTTGTTGGGAACAACTTTATTGTCTTATATAATTCCAATTTGATTCAATTTTGCTAGGTATTCTTAGAGCAATGGATTTTTGTTCTTCATGGTCAATGGATTGTAACCCTAAGATTCACAGAAAAATTAATATTCACAATCACATTTCAAATCATTTCTGATAGTTCTAAAAGTCAAACTCAATCTTTTAGATCTAAAGTGAGTTTCCCCTTCTACTTTATCGATTTTCCTTGCTGCAATAGAGTGGAACCACGCATATCTAACCTCTCCTGTGAATAATGCACAAGATCTAGGAGGTAGATATAAATGATATTCTTCTCCTTTGAAGGATTTAAATGACATTACTAAACCACTAAGTAAACTAATTGACACGAATTTCTCATGGAATGGAGGATGAACATCGAAATGAGGTGGAATACCCATTCCTGGTAAATATTCATTAACTGTAAGTTGATTTATTTCTGGTTAGGGTTTTATTAAATCAGACACTTTGGCTCTGACATCCTCAAGAAAGGCCGGAATATGTTTGTCTGCAGGCTAATTGATATTGACTGTATTATCTCCATAAATAAATTCATAGCCATAATGTTGAACTCTTCTTTATTTCAATTTGGACCATTCTTGCTTATCGATTAAATCCAAAATGTATTTTTCATATTCTGGAGTAATGAAATCATGTATCAAATACAGTCCTGGGATATTAACTTGTCGCATAGCATTTGGTATATCACACATGCCTCCTCCAATTAATTCTTATTCTTTTGTATAAAAAAACATGGTGGCTCTCTCCTTATTTTGGTACTTTAGATTTGCAAACTTGATATTCTCGAAAATTTGTAAGGACTAAGGGTTAGTTAAGTCATACTTATGTTAATTGTAAACTCTATTGGATGTTTTGGAATTCAATAAATGCATAATTTCTTACAGGGTATATCATTATTTTGTTCTGTCCGAACTATTTAACATAATTGCAGATGGTGTCATAATCATCTTGATCACCTACTCCGAAATGAACTGCTATTAATTTATTTGTAGGTTCCTAAGTGACTAATTGATCGAATGGTTTCTTTTCAGATTTAGTAAGTGCCTTTATTAAGTAAAATGTATACTGCAATAGCTATTGCTAATTTCTTATTCAATTTGATTGTGGGATTACGTACTTTCTCTTTTGTCTCGATGGCTATATCTAAATCCATTAATATTTTTACAAAATCGAAATAATTTATATACTAATTCTTTCATTAGTCAAGGATTAAAAAATAATTTATTTCATTTTTAAGCACTTCATTAGTCTTTCTCAATCATAAGTGAAGTTTTATAATTCATAAAAAACAAGATAACTAAAATCAATTGAAAATTGAGTCATCTGAATTCATATATTTATAGAAGTAATGTTCGAAAGTGAATATAGGACATAGGAAACACCCACATATATTATATGAAATATATATTAATTATTAATAATAAATGAAATCTGTATCAATTGCTAAAACAGGATTATCTTGGCTAGTCTCTTTGATTGACTACAGATCTTGGAACATGACCAGCATATCCTGGTATTTTAGTATGACTATTATTATGATGAATTGTTATACTAATTCTCTTTTAAATTAGTTTTCATAAAATCTGTTCTTGGTTCACTTCCACTTCCATGTTCAATAGCTTTAGAATTAGTAATAATTGATGGTATGAATCCTGTATATCCAGGTACATGCTATGCTTCTTATGAAGTTCCTAGTCTCAATTCATCAAATGTTCTTGGATGAGTTTCATCTAATTCATTTAATCTCTCTCTGGGATTCTCTCCTATTTACCCATACTATTTCTTATATTCAGATGGTCCAACTTTCCTATCATAATTTTCTATATATAATACGTTTCCACCACATATGGAGGTCTATTTTAACTCCATTCAGGAGGGATTGCTCTATTTTTTGCATAAGGATCCACTATTGATGCTTAATATGTAGATTTCCAATGCTCACAACCAGTCTTGAGTAGAGGATTCTCTGGAGTTATTGCTGAATTCCCTGTTTTTTAGAAAAAATTGCTAGAAGTTGCACTCTCCAATTGTGCCTATAAATAATTTAGAGGATTATTTCCTTACTTTATTGGCCTTATATACATTCTTATAATGCGGAGGTTATACAGTAGAATCAAGTGAAACTTATTTGTTCGAGTAATGATAGTTGGAATTCTTATAAAAGCTCTCTTTGTCTTCATTTCTAACAGCTAAGTTATTGTTGTAATCAAACTTACTTTGCTCCCATACTTCATTAGAGTCTAATGTCCTTTTGCCAGCTTTAAGAGAAGGGTATGGCAGATCTCCATACGATTAAAATGCTGCATAACCAACAACTTTAGGAATCATTAATTTTTAATAATATCAAAATCATCTCTTTATAAATAATCATAATAACTCTGAATTTTTTATTTGATACTTACACAACCATGTCTCTGATTCTGCTATTACATTAGCATTTTTGAAATAATGACATTATCTAACAATTTATGTCATTCCTATTCCAATTTCAGCATAAAAACTTAACAATTACAAAAAAGAGAATTAAAAAATTTCTCTCATTGCTCCTAACCCTCTGAGTCAATCAATTTATCATTTCTTCAAATGTATTACTATTTAAATTTCTATTTTATATACTTTCCTCTGGTATTTGTCAATTACCTATTGGTAATTTCAAACTAATATTCCATTTACAAATTATAAATTTTATTTATACTAATTTTTCATAATTATTGAAATTACGTAATCATCTTCTTACCTAAAAAAGCAAAAAGAATTACGGAAAGAAGCGAATGACAAAAATTTAATGATTAGCTAATCAACTAATTTAAATATATGATGTTTGTTTTATCGAAGAAAAAACTTGATTACTGAAAATAGAAAATGGAATTTTGATCAAAATAAATCAGAAATTGAATCCATTTACTTGACTATCAAGATGTAATCAATAATTTTTATCAAAAAGTTTTCATTTCCTGCCTTTTCACATTATACTATTTTTAGACTTAATGAATGAGTATTGGTTCTTAATTGTCAATGAGCAATTTAGGGTCCTTAAATTGCTCATTTACAGAATTTTAACCTCTACTCATTCATTTAGTAACGTTAAATGGTGCTTATGGACTTAGGCTAATATTTGTGGGTTTTTATAAAAATTCTTGTGACCATTGTACATATTCTTAATTGTAATAATATCACTGATTGCTTTCAGTAATGTTAGCCTATATTAAGAAATAAAATATAACTTCTATAAATAATGAAAATTTCAGGGATAGAAAATAATTGCCTTAGCAATAATTAATGAATTATTTTTAATATTTTTCAAAAAAGTATTGGAATCGAATAGTCGATTCATTAATAGCAATTTTTTCAACAAAAAAGCAACAAGTTTAAAATTTACAATTTATCAATTGGTACTTCTCTTTGATTTAAAAAATGACATGTGTTGGAATATTTCAGCAATTAATAAGGAATTATAAAAAGATTTTTATTATTGATTAAATTTGAATTAACATAATATAAAATTAAACAGCAAGAAATGATTTATAAAAATAAATTAATTAATTGAAGTCTATTACATTAATCACAGGATCTAGAAATTGCAAAGATATTAGATAATTTTAAAAAAGAATTAGATTCTAACATTAAAAGGAAAGTAACAAATTCAAGTTGAATGAAAATAAAACCACTATTTTTATATTATTAATTTGAACAGTAATGTTGTATTCTCATATTCCTTAACTTGCCATCTTTGGTTTCCAATTGCAATAGTTTTATCAGTGAGAAAACTTTTACAATTCATGATTTATAAACAAACAATAATAGTTGTTAATATTTTTATTCATTTTTAAATTTAAGAGGTCTTTTTCTAAATTAGGAAAAAAAAGAGCCTTTGAGTAATTGAGGAGAAGCTCATTTAACTGAATAATAGCGACGATTTGTAAATATATGAAAAATTGATTGACATAAAACATATATCATTAAAAATTGAATCAATCGAGTTATCCCAAAATGTCTTCTTCAACTGAATTTATTACTTCAAAATGAACTCCATTTATCAGTACATTAAACTGTCGATGCGGATCTAGAGTTAATAGAGATAGATACTAGTTGGATCATATTGACTGTATTCTATATTAGAAGGTCTTTTGGGGAGGAGTTTTGGTTGTGATTTTGTATCAATGCAATTCTGTGAATAAGAAATTATTTTATTGGAAAATTAACTTACAGGAGTCATGGCGGTATTTTAACTATTTAATTTTCTTTTATTCGTTTAGCAAGTGCCCATCTCAAAACAATATTTTATTTATTTATCTAAAATGATTTTAATTAAATCATGATTATATAACAATAAAATATCATTTGCTATCAATTGTACTATTTTTTTAACTATCATGGAATTGATTAAATTTTTCAGAAATTTGTTTGTAAAGTATTGTTACAATACAATTAAGATATTTAACACTGCTAGAACTCTGCATTTAAATATTGCATTAAGATTTCAGTTTGCCTGACTATTATGGAATGTGTACTAAGTAAAAGTACTTGATTCAGAGATAATAATAGAATCTTGAAAGCTTAGCTGAAAGAAAAAGAAATTTAATATAAAGAAATTTTGAAGAATTTTCTGAGTTTCCTAAAATTAATTAGGTAATATTTTAAGTTGAGATTTCCCACTATCATTTAATATCATTAGAATATCAGAAAAATCTAAAGTAGATGCATTTATATTTTTAGTTATATTACACATATAATTTATAACAAAAAAACTCAGGATTTTTCATTGATTAAGCATAAAATCATAAATTTTAAGTGGATTATATAATTGAGGTTTAAATGTGCATTCTTACATTACTTTTTATTCTTATTCTTGCTTCACTAACTCAAGTTTCTAAAATTAAATAATCGTTGATTACATTCTATTGTAATTTTGGACCCGATTTAACTATTTTCATTGAGTGCTTGCATAATTTAGGCTTGGTATAAATAAATTCTTACTTAGAAAGTACATTAATCGAGATCAATTATTTTTTTTTATCTTAATCCATTGATTAATTTATTTTTATCAGAAACATTTAAAGATTATATCAATCTATTAGCTGCTTCTATAAATGATTCTAAATCTAATTGAGCCTAAATAGATTCCATTTCACATAATAAGGGTGCCAAAATTTATAAAATTTCTTATTAAATTCCAGAAATTTCAATAGAAGATGCTGAAATTTACCCATCTCCATCTGAATCAAGTAAAGAGAATATCTCTTCTAAGACTTTCCTCTTCTTATCCTCAAAAATCAAAGTTGATTTTTCTGAGGACTTGGCCATGGAATTCATAATAGATTATCTTTCCTATTCAACTAAGTAATTATGATGATCCTCATGGACAGTTCTCATTTGAAAGAGATAGTCTCCTATGGGAAGATTAGAGTTATTTCGCTATGAAATATAAAAAGTGAATACCTCATTTGTAGGTGGTCTTCCAATTATGGGATGATATAACTTTTAACCAGTTGACAGATCATGTGTAGGTTCTTCAGTCATTACAGTTTCTTCTAATTTTTTTTATCTTTTTTAGATGGAAATTTGCATTCTTTCTAGAAATGGAATATCTGAAGGTTTTCGTTTTAAAGGAGAGGTCATATTTGATTAATTGATCATTTGGCTAGCCTCTTTCTTTTTCTTCATGGAATTTATGCCTTATTAATATAATCGATCATGTATCTGACTTTTTTGAGCACTCGAATAGTTTCTTTCTTTTTCCTGAGAAATCTTTTGACTTCTAATCAAAATTGTTAAAGTAATTTTACATAGGATTGATAGTAGGTTAAAAGGAGCATTACTAATTCTATGCAGCCATTCTGCTACTTCTTAATTGCTCCTTTCTCTGTGCCATCTATTTGCCTTGCATAATCAAATACTCTGATGTAGGCATATTCGGTCTTTTAGCCAAAGCCAAGCTCTTCTCACTTATATATGGTTTGAAGGAATATAAAACATCTTATTTAGTCTCTAAAACTCGACTTTGCCTTGATCTTTAATATAACTATTCTCCTGGATTGTATGGTAATGTTTTTTGAGGACTGAAAGTTTATGATAGACTGTTGGTGATAAATTATTAATGTTTTTTCTGGGTCTTAACGGCAGCTTCATTATGTAATCGATCGAAAATGCTCTATTTTGAGCAATGGCTGTCCTGAAGATTGCTGATGATAGTTTATTCAATTAAAATAGTTGCCTCTTCTCTTAACTAATGTTTGCTAACAAATTCCTTTGCAATCATAGTTATATCAGAATCATCATATACATGCAATGTTTCCTTAAATCTTATATACATTTGTATACATGTTTCTTCTCTCCAAGATCGAAGACGATTTGAAGCACTTCTTGTTTTGGTTTTCCAGGTGTTGACAGACCTCTTGATTGCATTATTTTATAATATAAATTAATCAGTTATGCGCAAACCTAATATTTTATCATTTACTCGAGATGAAACTCCAAAACCTTCCATTAATAGAGAAAGACATGTCAATCGATAAATGGCCATTAGTGTTGATTCACCCAAGGAATTTTAATTTAAGCATATCAAAGTCGAAGATATCCTCTTTGTTAAACCATAGGATGCTGCCATCCAATAAGGTAAACTTTATTTATCTAAAGACTTAAGAGTAGCAATACAAAAGGATTAAATGGTATGGTAAAGCTGTTAACCTCTAACATGATCTTTAAATGACCTTAAGACCCAATTTGAGCTTGTTACAAGACAAAAAAGTTAATGAGTCCATTCAAGAATCAGAGGATCGTATTATCAGACTCAAATCAACCAAATCTAGATTCAACGATAAAATCTCTAATAGATCCTATGAACTCGAACATAATGGCAGATATTTAGATTAAAAATGTGCTTTCCAAGAAAATTATACTCTCTACTCTAAAGATTCCTTTAAACTTAAAACAGGAATGTTTGAACAATTCAAAAATGCTTAACTCCTTTAAAAAAGAGGTAATCAATATGAATATTTCCTTTAAAAACCAAATTACTACGATTATAGTAAATAAAAAACCTTTAGGACTTCAAAACAAAAGCCAAATTTACTTAATCAGACAGATAATACTTTGGCTACTTTGTTTGATACTCCCATTAAGTATTAGAATGAACTAAATCTAAAGATTGCTCGAAATTAAATTCTACAATCACTTGAATAGCAGAAGAGGAAGAGAGCTATTTCAGAATATTGATTTGATATTTATATTCTAATTAAATAATAATAATATCAATTTTAAAGTCATGAGTAGAATGGGTAGTTTGGTTCTTCATTCAATAAAATTAAAATCGTTGTTTTATTTCCAATTTTCAACTTCTATTTTCTCTTAACTAAAGTTCTAACTACTATTTAAATAGCAGTATCTGCAAATTCATTGATCTCTTTTCCATAATATCGTATATATGGTTCTTAAAGGTGTTCCAAATTGATTACTATAGAAGAACCTCTCCTGCATTCACTAAAAATATCATAAATTAGTCTCACAAAGTAGGTTCTCACCATTTATACCTTTCCCTCAGATGATGGAATAATTTGATAACTAATCGATTTAAATTGGAAAAACTCCTTGAGCTTTAATAAAATTGGTTCTATTTCAAAGTGTTATTATTTAAACTAATGATTGAGGATTTTGTAATTGAGAATTTATTTGAAACAATAAATCCTTAGCAAATGTAATTGATTCAAATTATTTGATTTTAATGAAATAGACAAATTATTTACTATACATTTGAAAATCTTAAATTATACTAATCTCTCTTTTTCAATTGTATTAAATACATACCTTTTTAATTTATCCTAAACTTAGGAATTATTATCAAATTTTATTAGGAATGTTGGCTATTAATAATTAAAGAAACAGATTGTTATAATTTATTTTTATTTACAACCCTTTTTTATTTCAATTTATTTACTGTAAGATTTAATTTCTGAAGATTATTTACGTACAATGTCTTAGAAACAAACCTATTCGAGATTTTACTATTTGTAATGCCACTCTCTTAAAAATTATTTCAAGCTCTCTGAATTATCACAATTAAATTCTAATTATCGTGATGAAATTAATGAAAATCTTAATTAGCTGCTCTCGAATTGAAATAAAATATATGACTTATTTACAATAATCGGCAAAATTTATTCCATTAAATTATCCTTCAAACTCAATAAAAAAAAGCTGCGACTTTCGTAATTCAATTTATGAACATAAAAACCCAAAAAAAAAATAAGTAATATTGTTGCAAAATATACATTATATTATGGAGTTTTAGTTTCACATATTGCCAAAACCAATCGTATTACCATTGTGGTTGTTACCAGGAATATCCCTTAACACATATCAACAGCCAGAATGATAACAAAGTTACAAGCAACAAAATTATTAGCAAATAATGGAATCGCCTCTTGCGAGACTGTGCTCGTTAACATATACTAGTAGGCAAGTAATAAGTAATTTAATATCATCAAACAGCATTATACTGATGAAGGTTTCCACTTTACTATAAATATAGACAAGATGAGATAAATTTAAGTAACAACTAAAATGCTTAATTGATTCAACTCGTTATTCAATATTTCTGTGATCATCTTTACCATGCTGATAAAAAACAGTCCAATAGCACTGCATACATAGACTGGTTTTCTGAGTTAATTGATTTTCTATTCTTAATATTTTCTTTCAGATTCTTTATCTAAAAATATTAAACTATATTTGTTCATAATTATCTATTTTAATAATTTAAAATGTTGGTCTTATTTATTGATGATTAAAATAATCAGAATATATTTAAATAATTCCTAGATATTCTAAATCAATTAATAATCAATTAATATAATATGTCAAGATATATTTTACTAAATCAAATGAGAAAACAAATCTTTCTTCAGCCAAGCGTAATCAAACCCAATTCCATAACATTCTAAAGTATTGATGTTGATATAGTTTATCTTTTTGAAATTTAAGTCTTTGTCTGATGTATATAGTATATGATCTTTTTGCACTACCTAATCCTTCTTAATCCCAACAATGTTTCTTTTTGTTATTGTAAATTATTTAGATTTAGTATTATAAATCACTTTTTCTACTTAATATTTATAAAATTATCTCTATTTTATTATTCTAGTGAATATGAATCCTGTGGTTATGGCAACTTTGAAGATTTCCATGTTTTTTTTATACCATTACTCATCCCTGAATACAGTATACAATCCCAAACCAGCAAAAGTCACCCAAAAAATGTTCCATAATGTAGAGATTATATAGGCTCTACCCTTAGTGTCATACAAATTAATATCGACTTCTCTATTTAGAATTTCTTCAAATAAAATGGCTGCTCTGTATTCTTCTTTTGCCTTCATCTTACTTTTCTCTTTCAAAGATGCTACAATTGCATTTGTAATAACTTCCTCTCTCATTTTGGCAACATACCCTTATTTTTTTGAGGTCTTTTATTTTTCTAAGTTTGTTTATTCTTTTTCTGCAAATTCTCCTTTTTCTTTTTCCTCATTTGAAAATCCAAATTTTGATTAATTTATAAATTGAAAGGGTTAGCATCTTGAAAAAGCTAAAACATTTGATAAATTATATCTGAATTTTATCATAATTAAATTTAATATATAGTATGAAATTTAACTAAATCACAACTATTTCATATCCTAAAGTACTTTATATAATCGATCTCTTTCCTAGAATTGCTTTGACAACTTTAAGCAACTTTCTATTAAAATATCTTTTTGTTCTTAACTCCAACTATGGTATAAACATTATTCTAGATGAAACTTTAATGAATGCTAATATCCTTCCTTAATTGCTATCTCTATGGCCGTTAAATGGAACTAAAATAAGATTTAAATTTACAGTCTTTTCTATTTATTCATCGTCACTCTTCTCGTTCAAATCTCTAATTATTTCATAAAGCTAACAATTTGGTTGTATAATGTATAAACATTTTGCTATTTTTTAAAAATTACTATTGAATATTCTCTATTTCAGCATTTCATAATAAGTTTGTTCTAAAGCAAACAAAAATTCTTTGTGATGATACAATTTACAAATTTGATCAATGTATTAATTGCTCAACTATCCCTTAACTAAACCTAATATCTATTGTTAATATTATTTTACTTCCAATTACTATAACTTATATTCTAAGAAGATCATATTAGAACTAGCTTAAACTTCCTCCAATGCAGAATATATTTCCATTAGAAGTTCAGATTTTCGGTTATTAAAATTAATTTTATCTCTTAATTCTCCCTGTAAAACCACTAATATGAATTTGAATTATACAAGTAGTAAATTGTTCTACTTCTAATTACAAGATTGAAAAATTTCTTTGTTAATCCTATTAATCACATTTATTATGATTCAACATTTTGAATTTGCATATTGATTATAAGACTTACAATTCCTATTAAATTAGCAGATTCCTCGTTTCTTCTGAGTCTTTTTCATAATTGTATTATCTAATATAATCCAAAATTACATTAATACATAAAGTTTAAATTCGATTTCCAAAATTTGAAATTATAAGTGCTCTTTTTCCAGTTCATAAAGAACTCAAGTAGCTTTTTCTCGAAAGAATTTGAGAGTCTCTTTATTTTAAACATATAATTTAAATTTATGAAAGTTGTTAATATAAAAAGCATAACTAAATTATTTTAAAATAATAACAAATTTTTTATTTTCTTTAAAAATAAATGACATTATATTCCTCTTTTAATTCTTATTATTACTGATATTTTACTATTTTGAGATTAATCTCAATGAATTAACAGAATATGAATTCTAAATGGCCAATCTAAAACATAAATACTAAATAAAATAATGGTCTTTAATATTACCTTACACTAGAATAATTGTCAGAAATTAATTCAAATAATCGCAATTAGAAAATGGCAAATTGATATTAATAAACTGGATTACTATTATGTAAACATTAAAATGAGATAAAGAATATTCGAAAAACTCATTAATTAAAACTGAACAAGAATGCACGGTTATGAACTTGAATTTAACAAGTTAAAACCAATAATCTTATAGAATTTATTAACATTAAATCTCAAAAAAGAAAAAGGATAAAACAGTTTTTCTGAATCTAATTTAAGTTTTTTAGGATAAAATTCCAACTCTTACTAATATTTATTAATAACAAATACATCTGTAAATGAAATCATTGCTATTATTTTTGAAAAATTTGATTTTTGGTAAAAATAAAGACGAAATATAAAATAGATATTGTAATTGTATTGTAGTTATTTCATAAATATTTAATATTTAAGGAAAACAAAATAAAATGCATTATTAATTTTAGAATTTGACAGACTAAATATAATTTTGAACTGAAGATTCTTAAAAGTTAGGACATAATGAAAAAGTAAGATACTTTAAGTGGTCTGCTAAAAGGATAAAACTGAATATAAATAACTGAATTTAGATTCTAAATATAAATGTTTATTATTAATCAAAAATAGAAAAATTCTTCCAAATGTTACCTTGCGAATGGGAGCTAAGCATAGCGATAATAGGAGATACTGGAGTTGGAAAATCAACATTTCTATCAATGTTTATGACTAATCAATTTGTGTAGAGGCATAATGATAAAATTTCTGTTCATCAAAAGGAGATTTTGGTAGGACAAAAGTTGGTTTAATTAAAACTGATTGATATTGTAATGATATAATATGAATTAAAGTCTGGTAAGGAACCATTTCGTTCGATGGCATGGGTTCATTACAGAACTTGTGTTGGAATAATATTAATTTTCGATCTTTCCAGCAGGGATAGTTATGAGAATCTGAAAAAGTGGTATGAAGAAATCTAGTAGTATGTTGATCAAGATAAAATAGTAATTAGATTGGTAGGTAATAAATGTGACAAATTGTTTTACGATGATTTGGAAGAAGGGAAGGATGGTGGAAATGATAGGTAAAGAGAATTCTTATTTAGTTGCAAGGCATTACATACAATATGAGGAAGGGGAGCAATTTGCAGCCACTCATCAAATGCAGTATTCTCAAACTTCAAGTAGTGTGCTTTCGTTGAATCAAGATGAGAACTACTAGAGTATAAAAACAATTATCACCAAATTTACTGAAGAGATATTGGACTTTATAAAAAAATAAAAAGAAAGTGGTAAATTGGATGAATTGATTGGAATTCGAAGTTTAAAAAAATAAGTTGTTATTCAGGAGGTGAAGAAAAAAATTAATCGTAACTCCTGTTGTTGAATAGAATTGATAAGAAGGTTTATGATAATGATTATATTTTCCAAATTTCCTACGAATTCAGCGTTTAAATAGTAATATAAATTATTGATATGATTTTAATATTAATATAAATATTTTTTTTATTCTGATGAGTTCTTATGCATACTTGTTTAAATTTATTATTATTGGAGACTCAAGTAATTATAATTCTAAAAGACATTAGGTGTTGGAAAATCATGCTTGCTTTTATAATTTTTGGATAGGAAGTTTAAATTGGATCATGATACCACAATAGGAGTTGAGTTTGGAAGCAAGACTTTGAATATTAGGTAAAAGAACATAAAACTCTAAATTTGGGATACTGTATAAACTAATTTCATAATTTTAGGCTGGACAAGAGAGTTTTAAATCAATTACTAGATCATATTATAGAGGATCAATTTGCGCATTAATTGTGTATGATGTGACTAGCAGAGACAGTTTTGAGAATATCAGTAGATGGATGGAAGAAACAAAAAGCTATGCAAATGATAAAATAACACTAGTGTTGGTTGCTAATAAAACTGATTTATCAGACAAGTAAACATATATGAAAAATCTATTAGGAGAGTGATATCTGCTGAGGAAGGGCAAACATTCGCCAAAAAGCATGATTTGATATTTGTTGAGGCATCTGCAAAAACAGGATTTCAAGTTGATAAAGTATTTTCTATCACACAATATATATTAGATATTTCAAGAAGCTGCTGAGGCTGTCCTTAAAAAAATAGAGCAGAGAGATATTGATGCTACAAATGAGGTATGAAATTAAAATATGTTTAGTCTATTGGTGTGCGTATAGGATCATAAATGACTGAAGAAATGATTGAAAAATAAAAAGAGTAAAAAGCATCAAAATGCTGTTGAAATGATTATAATTTTAACTTTAAAAATAAGTTTTGAGTTTCTCATTTAATTCCATCAAATGATACTTATGTTTTCTTTTCATGTAAATAATTACTCTTTATTGTGTTTTATTATGATCTGGAGACATCATGTATTACCTAGTAATTCTCCCCTTTTTTGATGCTTGACATAAGAATAAATTGTAGAGTTCTCTTTATTGAAATTCAATTTTCCATAATTTTTCTTTTTACAATTGTTAAAGCAGAACCTCTTTGCAACAAGTTTTATTATAATACTGCAATGTAAATAGTTCAAAATGGATGTTGCTTTGTGATCTTCTTGTGATTTAGAGATTCTGGCTTTGTGAATTGTATACATATTTTAAGTAATTTCAGGGAGATAAAGGGAGGATGGGAGAGTGGTTTTGTAGGGCAAAGGGTGTGTTTTTTGTAAAGTTCGTTTAATGATTGTTTAGATCAGAATAATTTTACATATATGGATTTAATTAGTGATGCAATCTTATGCTCATTATTGAGATTCTATATTTTAAAGTGTGATGGAATGAATATTCATTAGATATTATTTTTCATAATTTATTGTGAATGGCTTAGTATCGACCATTGAATGATGGTTAGTAGAACTTCACATAGGCTACAAATCCTCAGATTATTGCGGGTTTCCAAGCTTTGAGAATTAGTGTCGATTTGGGAATGCAGCAAAGTGAATCTGCTCGTAGGAGCTCGATGAAAGCACAAGCTCTCGTTTCTACGCAAAGTCAGATGCTTAACCAGATGAAAGTAAGGCTCTAAATTTGTATTCCTAGGAATAAAAAATTATGGTAAAGGATGTCATAGTACCAGTGGATGCCCCTACTAATACAAAGCCAGATATTCTTAAAAAGGCTTAAAATAAGGGAGAAGAGTACAGGAACATGGATGAGCATAAGATGGATGTAATTGCATTAGCGAACAGGTAATGTATTGACCCCATAGTTTAGATTGGGAACAAGCAAAGAGGATGGTTTATCTGATGACTAAGCTGTGTAAAAGAATCTTTAATTTGGTGATAATAAATTATCAGAAAAAGCGAAGACTCCATGGTGGATCAAATTGATTAAAGAGATGGTTTAGCCATTTTCAATTTTGTTATGGATAGCATCCTTTGCATGTTTTGCATTATATGGTGTGAATCCAAATGCCCTCGGAGCAAAGTCGAACTTGTGGTTGGGTATGAAAAAGCATCTATTTTTTAGCAATCATTTTAATTGCGATTATTTTACTAACAGGTTCAATTACCTACAATTAATCTGCCAAGGCTGACGCTTTGATGGAAGGCTTTAAGAATTTCTTACCTCAAAATTGTATAGTAATTAGAGGAGGACAAAGGAAACAGGTTCCAGCAGAGAAGATAGTGCCAGGAGATATAGTGGAAGTGAAGATGGGAGACAAAATCCCAGCAGATATCAGAATCATACAATCTAGAGAGATGAAGGTGGACAACTCTGCATTGACAGGAGAATGTGATCCATTATTGAGAGTGACTGAATGTACAAGTGAGAATCCTTTGGAGACAAAGAACTTGGCATTTTTTGGTACATTATGCAAAGAAGGATCTGGATTGGGAATGGTTATCCAAATAGGTGATAAAACAGTCATGGGTTAGATTGCAGATTTAGCAACTGGAGGAGAAACACCAGAAACACCTTTGAATATAGAGTTGAAGAGATTCGTCATTTTGATTTCTTGTATTGCTGTAGGTTTGGGTGTCTTATTTTTGATTCTCTCATTGGTTGTTGAAAAGGCATCAGTAGATACTGCTGTGGGTTAAGCTATTGGTATTATTGTTGCAAATGTGCCTGAAGGATTATTGGGATGTATCACAGTTTCTTTGGCTATCACTGCTAAAAGATTGGCAGATAAATAGGTGTTGGTTAAGAATTTAGAAGCTGTTGAAACTCTTGGATCAACAAGTTGCATTTGTTCAGATAAAACAGGAACCTTGACTTAGAACAAGATGAGTGTTGAAAATGTTTGGTATGATGGATTGAAGAGGAGGGCGTTGAATAAGTTGATTGCAGGAAAGAATGCTGAATATGAATATGAAACTAGTGATCCAACATTTAGAGATTTACATGATTGTGCCATCATTACCAGTGAAGCTAAGTTTAATATTCAGGCTAAAGACAAATAAAATATCAATTGGTTAGATACTCCAACCATTGGAGATGCCTCTGAAACTGCTTTGATCAAATTCTTTTAACCAATCGAAGACATTGAATTAACAAGACAAAGAAGATAATTTGCAGAATTGCCAGATAAATCATTGGCTAAAATGCCATTCAATTCAACCAATAAGTTCTCTCTTTGTATTGTGAATTGGGAAACTCATGATTCCTACTATTGCGTTTACATCAAGGGAGCACCTGAGAAATTGTGGACATTTTGCAGTTACCTCTTGGTGGAAGGCAGAAATCAACCTATTGATGAATAAATTACTTAGAAATTCAAATAAGTCAACTTGGCTTTTGGTAGAGGTGGAGAAAGAGTGCTCGGATTTGCTAAATTGCACTTGCCAAGAGCTGAATATCATAAAGGATATTAATTCAATTTGAATTCAGTTGACACACTTAAATTTAAATTGGAAGGATTCACTTTCTTGGGTTTATTATCTTTGATGGATCCTCCTAAAGTTACTGTACCTCAAGCTATCAAAAAATGTTAATCAGCCGGTATTAAGGTTATTATGGTGACTGGAGATTAACCACCCACTGCAGGTGCTATTGCTAAGTAAATTGGTATCATCACAGGTAAGACTGTTGATGATCTCTTGGATGAGAATCCTTCAATGTCATATGAAGATGCCTTTAGATAAGCTCCAGCCATCGTTATCCATGGTGATTTGATTGTTTAAGCATTGGAGGAAGAGGCAGCACAAGGTGAAAATTTACCTGAACATCTCAAGGATAGAAAACTAAGAAGTTGGTGCAGTAAACCTTAAGTTGTATTTGCTCGTACATCTCCAGCATAAAAACTGATGATTGTCAGGGCTTGTCAATATTTGGGCCACGTGGTCGGAGTTACAGGAGATGGAGTCAATGATTCACCAGCTATCAAATAAGGTGACATTGGTATTTCAATGGGTATCAGTGGATCTGATGTTACTAAAGATGCTGCAGATATGATCTTATTGAATGATGACTTTGCTTCAATTGTCGATGGAGTAGAAGAAGGAAGAAAGATCTTCGATAATCTTAAAAAAACTATCGTCTATCTTCTTACATCTAATATTACTGAAGTGTTCCCATACGTAGGCGAAATCGCTATAGGATTACCACTTCCTTTGAGCAATGCCTTTATTCTCACTATTTGTATTGGTACTGACATTCTACCTGCTATTTCCTTTGCTTACGAAGAAGCTGAAATTGATATCATGACTCGTAAACCAAGAAAGAAGGATGACCATTTGGTGTCTCTCAGATTGATCACTCATGCCTATCTATTATAAGGAGTCATAGCCACATCTGCAGGATTCTTTAGTTATTTCAGTACAATGAATGAATATGGATTCCCTCCAAAACTCATTCTTAGTTTTATGAACACACCATATCAATAAATCCCTTGGGCTCCAATCACCCTTGCAAATGGACAACCATATGCACCCCCTCCTACAAGTTGGGTCTGGGATATGCCTAATATGAACAAGTAATTCGTTATTCTATTTTATTTAGTCCATTCTTAACATAGCAACCTTACAGTCCTAATTGGTAAATGGCACCAGTATTGGTTCCCCCTTCAGAAAGTCAGATCGCTAATACAGTTGGATTCTAAAACATTCCATTGAATTGGATCAATCCAGAACTTATCTATTATGATTTAAGATACATCTTCGTTACTTATAATTCCACAGACAACAGATGGTTCCCTGTGTTTGAAGAATGGAACAACCAATTTTCTGATCAATTGTGCAGATACTTTGATAGATCAGACTCACTTCTTGAAGGATCTGGATATCCCATCAATACAAATGCTTGCTTCAAAACTGCTGCTCTTAAATATGCTTAAACCTCCTACTTCGTTGCTGTTGTCTTGGTCCAATGGTCCAATGTGTTCTCGTGCAAATGTAAATACTTATCTTATATCTCTCTAGAACGTAAGATGTCTTTGATTTATTCACCCATCAACGCTGTCATGTTCTACGGAGTCATCCTTGAGACCATCATTTTCCTTTGCATCGTCTACATTCCAGGAGTCAATACCTGGTTTGGTGCCAGACCAGTAGATATACTCAATTTGGGGTATTGAATTAAGTGTATATCATAGAATGCCTGGACTCCCATATTCCATGTGTCTATTTTGTTGGGAAGAAATGCGTAAATACTTCATTAGAAACTTCTAAAAGCCCAGTAAATTAGAACCAAACTTCTTTGAAGCAAATTCACTATGGTGAGTGTACGGTAGTGACATTAATATAAATAATAAAATTTGTATAGAATTATTTATAAATTAATTTACATAAGCTTATTTCCATCTATTTCAATGTTCATTCGATAGTAAGTCATCGTATTCGTAGGTGTAGATATCAAGATTAGACGAACATAGAGGCTCTGAGAATAGAATAAATTGCACCACTACAAAATTATAATTATAAGATTAACTTACATTTTGGAGATATATATAAACTCGAAACTAACAATCGAATATGATACTTCGTACTCTAATAAATCTTCAATATTTTATGCGCCTAAAAGTTCCCATTGAATTCAATCATTACCTCCATCTCCTCCTTCAAATTTATCAGATTACATTCAATCAAATCTTTGTCACTATTCTCAAAAACACTCAATAATATCATGAATAGAGCATTTGGAATTGTAAACAATGTTTCTATTTTGTTTGCATTTTAGAACTGTATATTTTTGTCAGGGTACAAATTCTCTATTTATCTTATTACGAATTATAAATTGACCGTGTTAAACTGATATTGATGGTCGTACAACTCCTCTATCAATTTAACTAGGATTAGCTTTCTTCTTGTCTCTTTAATAATAATATTATTTTTAGTTTCCTATTCTATCTTTGATAATAGATTTATTATCGTATTGTTGTATAAAATGAATCTCTTCTTGTATTTCCTCAGTTACTTTATAGAATGCTTATTTACTGAATTGATCCTCAGTAAAATCATCGGGTTTTTTGCTTGAAATATAGACATTTCAATCTATAAAAGCTACCTTTTAAATCGAACTCTCAGGATTTAATTGAAATGTTCATAGCAATTCATTTGGAACTTCTTAATACTCCCATATATGTATTCTGACAAGGAGGTTTTACCCAAAGATGCATTCTATAAGAAATGCCTTATAGTTCTTTCCTCCTGATCACTCTACTGTATGTCTTCGTCGAAGTCAAGGCAATTCTTAAAGGGAAATCTATTCTGCTTTTAAACAGTAAAGTTTAAGTTGGAATAGGAGAATTTCAGCAAGATATAAGGATCTTTAACCAATTCATAAAATATTTTATCCCAACCGTTCTCCACCAAGCCTAATAAATATTGGGATCTCTTGGCTCTGTGATACGTGTAGGCGTAAAATAAAAACGATAAATTAGCTAATATAGTGCTTGTAAGGACCATATAATTTTAGTTATTTGTAGTTATATACGGCAATGAAATTCTTAAAGTTGTTATTACAATTAATTAAATGACTGAATCAAAAAACTCCCCAGACAACACCAGCATAATGTTAACAGTCATTTGATTTGCTCCTTTTAGATTTTGAATTTCTGGAGAACTCTCCTCTTCAATTACTAGACCCATAGTACAAATATTCGTTATAACAAATGCCATCCTTGTTAATTATGGTTAGCACTACACGATTATATATTGCACGATAATATATAGTAGCATAGCAAGCTTGTAATAAAATAGGAAATCGCTCTTCTCAATTAAACAATACATGACTCTAATTGTGAAAGTGATCATTAAACCAAAAGACATCAACCTAAAAACTCCTGATCTTGAACTTGATTATTATTATTGCTAGTATAAATTCTCTATTTTAGGATCTATGAAGCCTAAATGATATTTATTCATTAATATGAATTTATTATATTGAAATATTATAAGAATTTGAGGTTTAATTTATAAACTATTGTATTTTAAAAGATAAATCATTAATTAAGAATTATTTTATAATATTATATTGTAATGCTTAAAAATATTTTATGCTTAATAAAGTTTCAAAGTACAATTTCTAAGTGAGAAATTAGGACAATTTCTTTTTAGAGAAATTAATAATTGGAAATCTCTCTATAAATTTCTATTTCCAAATTGCTTAGAGTTTTACACAGGAAAATCATTAAATTTATAAAATCTCCCTAGTGCATAGACACAAAAAGATACAATTATATTTGGATTTTTGTTCTTAAAAATATTTATAATTATTTATACTTTGCAAGAAGATAAGTAATTAATAAATTATGTTCATTATTGAGTTCCTTTAGGTAAATATGATTATTGAACTTAATATAATAAATAAATTGATTCAAAAATTTTTAAGGAATTTCAAAAATGAGGAGGCTTGAGAATAAATAGTAGAATATAATAGCTATGTTTTGACATCATTTATTAATCAGTATATTGTATGATAATTAATATGAAATTGAGTTTATAAAATAAAATATAAATATCTAATAAAATTGATATGGCTTCTTCTAAAAAATAAAAGAAAAAGATAAATAATTAATTGAGTTAAAAAAAGACGATAAGGACTAATATCAGAAAAACAAAGAATGATTAATTGGCTCAATATGTGAAGAAATTCTAGAATTAATTTAAGTTAAACTAATTAGATTCTGACAAATAGGAGATCATTCCTTCATATTAGAGCATTCCTACAAGTTATTAGCTTAAAGGGAAAAAGAAGTTTCAAAAGAAGGAAGCAGTAAAAGGACTGGTGGGATTGAAAAACTTGGGAAATAAGTGTTATATGAATGCGTCGATATAATTACTTAGTAATCTGCAGCCATTATCAGATTATTTTATTGAAGTATATTTTGGATGAGCAAAACAAGGATTTCCAATTAACAGAGATTAATCGAAAGAATCCGATCTCCACGTAAGGTTTAGCAACTGTTGCATTTGCCAACCTAATAAAGAGCATCTGGCAAATGGACATTCAGAAACTCACCGTTAAGGGAACACCAATTATTATTCCTGAGGAATTCAACAAGATTATTGGGCATTGTAATAAATCCTTTTCGGACAATACACAATAAGATGCTTAGGTATTGATAAGAATTAATTTATGAGGAATTTCTGATGTATTTGCTTGACATGATACACGAGGATCTGAACAGAGTGACATTCCCAATAAAGAGTGTGCAATTGAGAGAATACTCTGGAGATTGTAATTAGAGAGAGTTAGAGAAATAAGCAGCAGAAACTTGGGGTGATTACCTACAACGAAGCAAATCGATAATAGTAGATCTAATGCAAGGACAATTCAAGAATTCATTGAAATGTTTGAGTTGCGATAATTACACCTATAAATTCGAGCCTTTGATGTACTTGAGTGTTCCGATTCCAGAATCAGAGGAATGTTAATTAATCGAATGCATAAAGGAGTATGTCAAAGAGGAGTAGCTAACAAATGGTAATCAATGGTTTTGTGAGAATTGTCATAAGCTAGTGGATGCGATAAAGAAGATAGATTTGTGGAAATTACCTACTATTCTAATAATCCATCTTAAAAGATTTAAATTTATAGAGAATGGAATTAAGAAAATTGAATAGGCAATTAACTTCCCTTTGGAGAGTTTGAACTTAAGTTAGTGCTTACCGAAACTGTAAAAAGAAAAGCCTATCTATGAATTATTAGGAGTTATTTGCCATACCGGAACAAGTGATAGAGGACACTACTACACATATGCAAGAAGCAAGGAGAATTTCAATTGGTATCTATTTAACGACAGGTAAGTAAAGTAAGTGAATTTCACTGAGATACCTCAAGAAGATGCCTACTTATTGATGTATGGCAAAAGCACAATCCCATTGATAAAACGTCAAACTATATCATTTCCTGAAAATTGGCCTCATGTAATAAAATGAAATCAATTCCATTATCTAATTATAATCAATAACTCATGAGTTCCACATCAAAGATATCCACATCTGTTTTGCTTTCGTGATTTATGACTCCGATTAAAATGTTGAACCTCCCATTTTATGGATTCTCTGTAACCCTTAAAATGTTAACCTTAGGTCCCACATCAAAGTATTTCAATGTTGTATACTCCTGACTTTCCGCAATCATTTTCCCTTTGATTATACTGTGATTAATAGGCTTTAAGAAATCTTCCAAATCCTTTTCCCATAATTTGATATTCTATTATTATTTCCTCATATGTTTACCTAACTCATAGCTCTTCTCACTTCCCACAATTGCAATTTGTTATTTTCCCCGACAGCCAACACCCAAATCTTACTCATTTTCTTCCTGGGCTCCAAAACAATCAGATCTTTGACTGAATTCTAAACTCCCAAATCTCTAAAATTGGATATGCTGCCTTCTTCAACCAAAGACAACTTGGAATCATCTTTCATCATCCTCAGAAATCTCAATCCTTGCTCTTTCTAATCGCCTCCATGATATTCCTTTCTTAATATAATTCAATTTAATACTATTCCCCACAAACAAAATGCATTAACTTTAATGTACTCTTATCATCATTTAATGCATCCGTACTTATGATTTAAAAGGTATTGTTGGCCAACATCTTTACTTGTGACACATTATGCACAACTCTTTCTGAATTTATACTATTAATCATATGCAATCTGCTTTTATCTTATGAAAATGTCATGAACAGTTTTCCAGGTTCCACAATACTTATTCCTTGTACTGGCTTCTCATACAGAAAATTCAGAACTATTAAATTCATTCTAAATACCATGCAAAGCCTATGGATTCTATATATGATATATCGAAACACTCCCAGTAGAGTATCCTGCCACAAAAAACTCACCTGAATATAATTCCGCAAAACAAGTGGCTGCAGATTATTGATCAGGTTTATGAAATTACCCTGCTGGCTAAGAATTAATTGTGTATCGACCTTCATTTCTGAAAATCTGCAACTGATAAGACAATAACTATCCAGAGTCATAATATTAACCAACTACCAACGTTATCTCACTTTCAGCTGTTGTATTGGTGTACAACAAAGGCTTACTCATTGCCAATAAGCATTTCACTCCTTATTGGCTTTTAGTGTCAATCTTTTGGATTATTTTCTTGTCCTAAATCCTATACACTTCGATATACGGATTAAACCGAGCTCTACATTTAATTATAGTAATACGCTATAGCTATTAGCTCTGAATTCAATGGAACAAAACAACTGACTTCTGATTACGTGGATTTTACACTCCCTAATTTCAATATAGAACAATTGCTCAATGTCTCAAACAACATGCCCAAAATACACTTTTGTCGAGAAGGATCTATTATGGTATTTTGGGTCTCTTTATGTAGATAATCGTTTAAAGTAGGAATGGCAGAAGTGTTTAATTTCACAATTTGTTCTTGTTCCTTTTTTTGAGGAGCTGGAGGAGGTATTCCTTTGAAAATACTGAATGCTCCATCTACTTGGAATTGCTTTTTAAATTTTTAATCGAATTCCTAGAGTTATGCCAACTCAAATTTTGGTATTCGAGGTGACAATTTATTCAAATCGACTTCCACTGCCAAATAATCTTAAGACTTCTTTAATATTGTTTATAACTTTTAAGCAACATTCTACATGATATCAATGTAATCTGAAGTCATCTCAAATGCTTTTTCCTATTCATTAATTATAATGTTTCCGTACTCTTACTTAAGCTTTTCTTCTAATCTAGTGGGTTTACTTTAATTTAAAATATAATAATCGTTTGAAACTGTTTTCTTGGGTTCTTGGTTTTAAAAAGAGACTCCTTTTATGCCTTCTCTTACAAATTTTTCAAACTTATCCTTTGGTATGTGTTTCTTGTAAATTAAGGAATGCGCTATTATATGACTTTTTATTATTGTAGTTTCAAATGCATTTTCGAAACTTGTAAAATATTTATGCAATGAAGCAACTATTATAGACATATGCTCAATGATGTTATTCAAGTAATCCCTCAATATCGAAATTACCACATCTCGATATAGGTTACATTTTTTTCTCTACTCTTCCAAAATAATCTTCCTACTAGAAAGTTGATTGATCAATTATGAGACAAAGGTATGTAAAGGATAAACTGAATTGGGGTGAAACCTATGCTTTTGATATTGACATCTCACACAACAAAGTCCCTTGTACTTGCATTCAGAATCCAAACAAACTTAATCCAAAGCATTTCCCTAATGACCAGGTTCTTCACAATCAAAAAAAGGTAGCATCGATTAAATTTCATGATCGGATATTTTTTTACCCAAAAAAGCAAAGTAATCTGCAGCATAGAGTAAATTTTCTTCAGTCATAATATTTATAATTCGAATAATAATATAACTCTAGAATTGATAAACTATAATTCTTCATTACCCTTTTATTCAAATAGAGTTTAGGGTTAATACTTTTTGAAATCACAATGTTTAAACAAGATTCCCTACTTATTTTGTACAACATTAAGATTGCAAATACTTCAATTATGTGATATCTATAAAATACCTGATTCAAGAATAATTAAAAGTAAGTTGTATGAGATTATCAAATCTTTATACAATCTTACTAATATTATTCTCATAAATCTTAATACATATCATTATAGATAATATGTTCTAAGAAATTGTAAATAACAATAATTGAGATTATAAATATTATTAAATAATAATATTATCAATTATCTTAATTTAGTTTTTCTAAAAATTATGATGGTCCTCCATATTTTTCTATTAGTTTTTCAAAATATACAGCTCGTTCTGCTGACATAGATCTGATTCTGGATTTCTTAGTATTAGATTTGATTGAGTAATATTGAGTTCTAATACTTCGTTCTTAAGCTTATTGTTGTAAATTAAGAATATTATCAACTCTATCGTTGTAATTTTTCATAATTTCATCGATGTTGAATTGAGTGAAGAAGGCAGTCATGATGTGCATCCTCTCAAATTCATCTTACTGTTGATTTTTAATTTCTTTTTGATTTTCCATCACTTCGAAGCCTTCTTAGGTTGGTTCTTCTTCGTTACGCCTAATTTACATAAGTTAAATACTATTAAAGTTTAACCAATCTATCCTCATCTCCCTCTTCTTATGCAGAATAAACTTGTTTGATTTCATTAGCAACTTCGTTAGTTAATGTGAAACACCCTCTAGAATTGTACCTAATCTTTTCAAGTCTTTTAAATTCTTTAGTGAATTTCTTTTATTTTTATTATAATTCCTATATTAGTTCCTACTTTCTGTCATAATTGGAGACAAAATGTAACTTTGGACAAGTTGAAGAAAAGTGATTGATTTGTTAACATCCAAAACAAGGTAATCCAAGAGGAGAATAATCTTCGCCCAATTCAATAATATGTTTGTTCATTTGAAAGAATTGGTTTTGAGTTTAGTACTTCTTTAAAATCTCTGTGAATTTCTTTTTTTTCAATTTCTAAACGTAGACAAAATCAAGAGTGTAAGCAGATGCACTTCTTGATTTATTACTAAAGAAGCCGAGTTCTCCAAATGTGGCTCCCTTATCTAATGTCTTTAGACAAGTGAAGGTTTTTTAAATACAAAGCATGACCTGCCCTTTATTGAGAAAATACAGGCATCTATCTTCAATATTTTATCCATTTTCTAATTCAATAGGATCATCGCCCTCTAAAAATATGCATTCTTCAGGACCAAAGATCTATTCTTCTAATTCAAATGGCAATTGCAATAGCAGTTCTTTTTCGAATTTATTCTATTTGAACACTTTTGAGTTGTTGATCAAATCAGTGTTCACCGCAGCCAATACCTCAACTCTCAAAGAATAGGACAAGACATCCAAGGCCTCCTTTTCATTAACTTACGTAGATTCCTTTTCATATTTGTATTCCAAGTATTTTCTTACTCTAGCTTATAAATCTTTAGGAATGTCATTTGATTTCAGAAATTAATTTGCTTAGCCCATCTTTTATCTAATCAACTTCTCATTGTAATCCATGGATACAAATATACCTCCAATACTGTTCATAATGTATGCAAATATACAGCAAGCCAACAACATGACCACTATGCCAAATATCTTTTCCACTGATGTTACTGGAGTGATGTCTCCATAACCTACTGTTGTCATTGTTGCTGTTGCCCAATACACTGATGCTATATATTTCACATACCAATCACTATCCTATAGACCTTGAGCTCTAAGCCAACTGTAACTGTCTGACGAGTTCTCCTGATCTGCTATGAAATGCCAAATACAAGCCAACCAATGTGCTACAAAGAGCATTATAAATGTTAGTTTTAACACTTTATAGAGGGAGATCATGGAATTCGAAAAATCAACGTAGTCTTCAAATTTAGAAAATATCTTCTTTAATTTTAATACTCTTAGTAATCTAACTACTTTTATAAATCTAAAAAATTTCAAAATTCTCAGCAATTTTAATGTGTTAGCCAATTATTCGGATTATGATTTATTACCATTCTAATTGTCCTTTAATTAACTTTCATCAATCTCATCAGAATTTATGATTTCTTGTGTAGAGGCATTGATAATGATATCAAAAGGAAAGGTTGAAACTAGCATTAGTTAATAATATACCCAAGTCTATCCAAAACCAGGCCATCAAATAGTGTTTGGCTATGAGTTTACGATCGATTATGTATTAGCCCTTTTGTTGATAGGAGGTATTGAAATTGATGATAATGTCCAAACTAAATATTGCTATCGAGGCATAATTAAAGTTATCGAAAAATAAGGATTCAATTGTAAAACTAATATCGAGAGGTAAAATTAAGATTGCAAAAAATATGATCAACATGGTGAACAAATCCCAAAATATTCTAAACTTATCTTCAGGTTTGAAGACTTCTAATTGAAATCTAAATTTATTTTCAGCTGGCTTTTTAATAATGTAAATGGAATGTCGTTTCATACCATGTTCCATTACTGTTTACAGTTTTTTATTCACTTCTTGCCTCAAGGTTGTAACTTAATTTTATTCTTCATAATTTCCATTGTCATTAGCAAGATCATTCAAAATATTCAACTACCTTTCATCAAATAATTAATTTATATCCTCCAACTCTTCCTTCCTCTCATTCTATTAAAACTTCCTATATATCAAAGCCTTCTTCAAATCACATGCCTTGGCAGTCAACATCCTCTCCTCCTCCTCTTATTACGCAGATTGATATTTATTCTCTTCCAATATGATAGACGATTAATTCATTATTTTAATAAAATAATTATAATTTCTCAATCCTCCTTATTGTGTTTGTTCTTAGCCCTTTTGTTTTTGTCCTATTTTTTTAACTCCTGATTCTTTATCACAATATTCCCTCTTCCGTCCACTTGTTACTGAGGCAATGCTGTAGTGTTTTTCAAAAAGGTTTCAATGGCTTTTTCAGCAGTAATAGGATTTCTCCTATCATAATCATCCCAAAACTTAAAGCATTGAGTCTCGTAGAACTCTTGAGTCGAAATATCCTCTGTCTTCCAAAATATATCAAATATGGTATCTATTGGCACCAAGAAATTCAACACAGCTATTGCAAATTGAACCCATGTCAAAGGAAATATGGCATCATTTAAAATTGATTCCCAAACCAGGCAGCCAATCTAATATTATTAATTAATTCAATACCGCATATAGTAACAATGTGAATTCTCCAAAGAAGTCTATCATCTCTTCTGCCATCTCACTCCCTGTTGGTGCTGGCTTGGAATCTCTCCTCAGTAATAGTATTTTCTCCACCCAATATATCACCAATAATGAACCCAGTGAAAGGACAGGCCCAAGGGGTAGTAGATACGCATAAAAGAAGGTAAATAACAAGGTCTTTCCCAATTAGGCATACTTTTTCGACAAATCAATCATAGGACCAGCAAAATACCTAAGTTGTAAATACAATATACTCATTTGCTTCTTATTAATTAACATTGCATGCTTAACCTTATAATTGAATTTGATATCTCATAAATAACCTGTACAAATAAAATGGATCCAACAAGGTCATTAACCATGGCATGATTCCATTTGTAATAAAAATCAACATGACATCCTAGTTTAAACCTCCCTGTTTAATCACAGCATAATAGGATTTTTCTCCTTCTTTTACAATTACCAAATTAACAATTAAAGTTATTATGGCAGTGTTAAGAAACTGAGCAAATCCCAATTTCTTCGCAGCACTAATATCGTATTCTGTCTTGGTTGTTGGAGCTTCTAATTCTGCAAATTTTCTAATAATAATTGCCAAAATATTATTTATAATAGAAATCAGAACTGAAGCAACCACTCCCAAAATTGTAATAGCAATAAGTTCTGCTTAACTCAATTATTCGCCTTTTCCAGTATCAGTCAATGAGAATTAGCCATAAGATAATCCAAATAAAATCCCAAAGCAAATTCCCAACAAAAATATTGTTGCCAAATTTGTTATCAATTTTCTTTTGTATTATTCTAACAGAGTGACTCCCAAGTTCCCCCATAAGATATCTCCTGGTTCAGGTGCTTTCGATACGACGATAACATTATCTCTAAATCTTCTGATATCTTTCTTTCCTATTACTCTCATAACTTAGGATAGGATAAGATGCAATCTGGTGGCTTTGAAAAACTTGCAAACTGCATTAGCTTCATCCTCTGTGTTGTATGATATGATGGCAACACCACTAAATTAGAAGGAATTTTAAAAATTATCCTCATATTAATCCAATTGAATTGCTAACTAATCTAATGTTTTAGTTAGATCAAGTTTATTTGGTAATCGAGGAGGAATTGGCTTACCCAATCTCTCACATTCTAAAATCTTAGTAAATGTCTTCTCTTACTCTTGCTTTTATTTCAGAATTCTCAAATACTCTTAGATCTAATATCCCATACAAATCTTTTGTATTTTGTAATCAACATTATTGATCTTACTAAAGAATTGCCTAATCTCTTCTTCCTTTGCATCTCTAGGGATATTCTCAATAATTATAGAATAATCTGATGCCAATATACTTTTTTCATCAATTTTGTTTGCCAAAAGATTAATTCTTTTTCTATATAAAAACAACAGTATTATTAAGATTAATGTTGTGATAAAGTTTAAGACACTCCCAGCTATGTCTGGATGTTAATTATCTTGATTTGCTTTTGCAAATTTGCTATAAAAATTGTCAACACATTCTAATTCTCCCATTGTATTCAACTTATGGCATGTGTCCCCCAAACTACTTGCTATCAAATCATATATTCCACAAATTATTCTAATAACTTTCTTATAATCTTTACATAAACGTTGAAATCAATACGGCACTAAACATCAAGAAATCAAAGTATAGAGATACTCCAGGTCCGTTGAAACTGAAATCCAGGATAGATGCTGTCAATGGTAATTAAGTAAGAATGATGGGTTAACCACAACAAGGACATAAGTTGTTTTTATTTAAATCAACTTTAGCATCTGCTATGGCAAATTATGTGGCAGACTAAATTCATAAATTTCACTTACCTAATGTTTAAGACATATCTCCAAAATGGGGGGTCTTCGAAATTCATCATAGTCTTCAACCATAGTCTCATTAGGCTAACTGGATGCATTAAGTTAATGTGCCTCTTGATCAAAAGGAACAACTGATGTCATGTAGTAATTTTAGTTAATTTATATATATATGTATATTATAAGTTGGAAAAATCATATGATAAAATAAATTTAGATTTTAAATATTTTGCATTAACTTAAAGACATGTTATTAATATTATTTAATAAGAAACTTTATATATAAATTGAATTAAGATGTGCTCATTGCATTTTTTCTTGCTGTTTTTATAAGAAGTTCTTCATTTATCTCGTAAATTATTCATCTTCGCAGTTTAACTAGAAGGAAATATTCGAAGATTAAGACTAGGAACTACCAGGTTCTTTTAATTCTTTTTTCTCCTCTTTAATGTTCTCTAGAATATTTTTCCATTCAATTTTGTCTACATTATCCATAAAAATAGTTGAAGCGAATTTCATTTCAGTTAATTTTTATGAAAGGAATGGTTAATTTACTTCTTCTTTTTAGCATCCTTTGTTTTCATTTAAACTAGGCTTACGAGATCCATCTCGAACAAATCCCTTTTTGAAATGAAACAAATTTGATTCGTGCGGTTGCTCGAATAATTCTGATTCCATGGGTTTTTCATCCTCATTTTAATTATTTTCACTACAATATCTATGAATGAAACACAATTAACTAAATAATCCTTAAGGAATTAAACACATTTTTAAGTTGTTTAAATGTAGTAATTAATTCTCAATAGAATGTCTATTATACCCTTTTTTTATCTCATCCTGAGAATTTTACATTATCATGATATGTTTCTCCAATTTGATGGTGTTTCTTATCATAAATAAAGGTATCAGGTTTTAGAGTTTGAGTTACAAGAGTTCTGATATTTAAGTATGGCTTTTATCAATAGTTTACAAACAATTGGAACAAAATTAATTCAAAGCACCAATTTATAATATAATCCTTTCTAATTTAAATATCTATTTTCCAGCGATTTATTGCATAATTGAGGATATTATCCAACTATCTTCTTACAATAGATCCTGAACTATTGATAGTAATAAGATGATTTCAGGGTGAGATGAAGTGATGTCTAGGTATTGACTCCATTATTTAAATAAATCTTTGGCATCTCCTTGTTTTAGAAGTTTTTCCATGTCTACATACAATTATTTATTTTTGTTTATTAACGGGAATCTAACATAAACTGATTAATTTTAGTACTATTTAATAGAATAATAAATACATTTAAAAACACAAGTTTCATAGAAGCTACCAATAGGTTTGATTTAGTTAGCTCTGATTCATCGTTTTTCTTGTGCATTTCATACTTTTGATAAAGCTTTGAGAATTTAGTTTAGTCACTTCGGATTAGATCCATGTTTTTTTCATATTTGTTTCTCCTATTAATCTCATTGATTAAATATTTGATCAACACTTCATGAGCTAAATTGTCAGCAATTCTTTGCTGTGAGTTTCTTAGAATAGACATTTAAAGAGTGTTAGATATCTTTTAAGTATAGTTGTTAAAAAATTCTATAAGAAATATTTAAATGTAATTACTTTCTTTGTTTAAACTCAAACAATTCAGGTAATCCTTCATTAGAATAGGATTACTGTGATCTGGAAAGTATTGATTATATTGGACAAATAAGTATTCTAACTGAATTATATGTTCTAATAATTCTTTGGTTTCGTTTTCATCGAATCCAGGGGCATTTCTATTAAAGGTTTTGTAGACTGATGGGCTATATTTTTGGAGATCAGCTTTTAAGACACTCCTTGATTTTCTAAATTTAGATAATTTATCGTGGTTTTTTCCAGTTTAACATTTTTAAAAGTTATAGATGGTTTTATTTAAGTTGTATGCAAAGTCATCGAAATCTATTAGATTTAACTTATATTGAGAATGGGATCTGGTTGCTCTGTACTCAGTTAATTCGACTAGTGAAATCATAAGTAATTAAATAATTGAATTGATTATACGATAACTCTAAATATACTCTATTTAATACGCAATAATATTCAGTATTATACTATTCAATATAACATTTACTTGATTCACTAATTTTAGTTATATTAAAAGTTATTTTGATTATTAATTTCATTATAAAAATGGAAAGTCTTATATATTTAACTCATCATCTTTTGGTGAAGAAGGTTCTTCTAATTACTACTGCTTAAGATCTTATTATTATAAAATCTCTTTATGATTTTCCAATTCAATCTACTTTTGCAGAAAATCCGGAGCAACGAACTCTCCAATTACCCTAGGTTGATCTGGTTCATAAAAGATCAACCCATTCAATTCTTATCCCGATTCATTAAATAAATTAAGGTAGCTCTTCATTTAATTATTCAAGGGAACTCTCTTGGGTGGAACTAAACTTTTCGTAGTGTTGTCTTATTCATCATAAGGTGGAGTAGTGACTTCGAAATTATGAGGAATTTTAAGTTAATGATTTCCAAATATTTTCATTCTTTCACGTTTCTCATTTAAGAGCTCTTCATATTTGTCCTTTTTCATTATCTATAACCTAAGTATATCTATATATTATCATACTCCTTCAATGCAGGATTATACTCAAATAATTTTGGAATCTTATCCCAAATTGTTAATAATTTATAGGTAGTATGGACTATGGAAAGCCATTCAGAATCATAAAATAATTCTATTGGTTCCTCATTGTAAGCATACTACTCATATAAATCTTTCTTATCCTTAGTATATGTGAACACTTGAAGGAAGTCTCTTCCTGCTATACATTTATCTAAGGCTAAAAACCTATTGATATTGACAACTTTTCAATACTTGGTTTGCTTTCCTGTTTTATGTTTGACCAAAGCTTCAAATTTAACATGCATGTGTGCAGCAAACCAAAAGTCAGGTTGTAATCTTTCTAATGTGAATTTGTGAGGCTGACTACCCAGTCTGCCTGATTTAATGTCAGCCTCAAAATTTTATTTCTTCTTTAGCAGTTCTTTAGTTGATCCATGTTAATGTATCTCTATAAAATATTTTAGTTTTCTTACATTATGGCCAATCATGAGATAGAAACATATTTACTTCTCCTTCATATAGACTTAACTTAAAAAGGTCTATCTGTTTTGTATGATAAACATTTCTCAGTTATTCACTTTTAAATGGAAATGGCTCTAGTTTAGGGTTATTGAAATCAAAAATTTTAAATATTCCTGAAGTTCCTCCCAATCGAAAAGTGGTGTTTCCTTTTTTAATTTAAATGACATTGGAATCTCCAAGATAATAAATATTAGGAGCTACCCATCCTCCAAAATACCTAAAATTAATCTACATTAAAAATTACATTTCCCTCAAAAAATTTGAAGCTTCATGATTGCCACCAATAAAAATCGTTAAACAAGGGGCTGCCTCTTTTCCCTCATAATATTTGTAAAATGTCCCCATTGATAAATATTTTATTGGACAAGCCATATTAAACATGTCATGTTTATTCCTATGGGTTTGAACATCCCCACAAACTAAAAGCAAATCAATTTTTATTTTTTTCTATTTTTCAATTTCTCTGATTGTCCCAAATATTTCATCAAAATTTCCATGAAAGCATCCTTCCACCGCTATATTTATTCCTTCAATCTATTCAATCATATTAATATAAATTTATATATATAAATAATATTTTCATAAAAATATATGATAATTCTAATAATAATAATATATTTATGTCTCAAATGCAAAACTCAAATATTAATAAAGCCCAGAATGCAAAGGCTAAGTTCTTATTCTTACCTAGTAAAAGGCTATAAGGTAAGAAATGAATCAATTCAAAATTGAGTCCTTTTGAAATCCCTAATCTTAAAATTTTCATCAATTGCATATTTTTATATTTAATATATTAATAAAGGAAATAATTTAAAAAGAATATAAATATTAATTCCTTTCTTATCTTCAACAAGATATAGAACACTAAAAAGTTCACTCATTTAATAATTTAACCATAATCATCATCCTTTAAAACAAAAATATCTTTTTATAAGAATTATTGAAATTTTTGAAACCCTTTACTCAACATAGAATAGATTGTTTATAAATTATTTACTATAGAATATCATATATTAAAATATGGTTTCTTGGGTTTCTTAGGCTCTCTACTTAGATATTTGAGTTTCTCATAGATATAATCATTTTTTTCATGTCGAGTATCAAACTTTTCATATTCATGTTTATCCAATATTCTCAATTTATAGTCATGCACTAACATATCAATAAATATCTATACATCTTAAGACCCTTTTTAGAATGCCTATTTCTATTAGGTTTAAATTAGTTCTTCCTAAATAAAATCTATCCGATAGACAAATAACAATAGCCCTATCTTATTCAAAAACATATAGAAACTTCCATATCAAGACTTGTTTCATATATGTATAGTGGTATTCCTCCTTATCAAGATATTTTTTAGTATCAGAAACAATAACTTCTGTTTCTTTTTGAAGATATAACCAATATTCTTCAAATATTTATTTATATCTGTCAGGCAATTCTTACACCTAAATTGAAGGGAATTCTATACGCATCAACCTAAATAAGTGGAAATAAATACTCATAGGCTTGATAAAAGGCAATTTGATATTGTTTCTCCAAATCTTCAATCTTATGTAGATTTTGATGTAGAACATCAACTAATTGATTTGTAATAGCTTTATCTATATTAAATGATATTTGATTATAAAATAACAACTATATTGCACATTTTGTTAATTCTTCCAAACTTAATTATTGTAATTGGTTATAATCTATTACATATTAATAAGATTCAATCATGAATATTTTATCAATTTTAGCCAAATAATAGAGAAGATCACATTATTTAGAGAAATCGAGTTTTTGAAAATTAGCAGCTAATTATTTGACAATACAATAATGAAAATACATTCTCCCTTATTAATTTCTATTAAAATAATCTCCTATTTAATATATAAGGTGTAGATTAGCTGAATCAATGTCAGCAATAATAATTGTCACTTAATCATCTTCTTCTTTCCATTTCCCTGATTTTTGCTTCTAAGTTTTGAGCAGGTCAATTGCGAATGGATCTTATGTGCCATCCAAATCAAGTTCATATTGATTTTTGCAAATAAATGAGAACACTTATTCTTCAATAATTTGATATATTTCATCAATTGGATTATTTTGTTTCTTCTGTAATTTAAGTTGTTTAAATCCATCAATTGATGCTAAAAGTCTAATAAATTGATTTAATTTTTCAGTTTATGTCTATGTAGTCTCTTCTTTAAAATAGATTAACTCCTCTTTTATTAGACCTAGCATTTCTAAATGATTATTTACTTAAGTAGTGATAAATAAAGGAATCGTTTGATGAATCAATATTTATTCTAATGATTTATCTATTTAAAGTAGCAAAGTCATCTAAACTGCAATTAGTTAAAAGTGTTTCAATTTTTAGATCATTTAAATTTTCTAAACTTCTTTGAATTTCTTCTAAGATTAAATTGATGTATATAATAGATTGTCTCTCCTTGTTAAGGTATTAATGAGTAAGGTCATTAGCAGTATCACTTGTAAGTAAATAATAGCGTTTCAAATGATCATAAACAAACTATTACTACGATAGATATGCTAATTCCAACCTTAAAACTTCTTCTTAGTATAATTTCCATAGAGTAGATGATATGTATTGATCTCCAACTGTTTTAATTATTATGTTTAGGTGAGTAATCTAAACAGGAACTTATTTCTTTAAGATATTATGAATTTTATGAGATTTTAGAGTTTTACGAATAAAGTTATCAAGATTTATTGATTCAGAGGCAATTAATATTTGATTGAATAAATGAAAATCTAGTTCATTTTCTTAGGAATTGATTTAGTCTATGCTCTTTTTAATTTGATTAATGTGATCTTAATGAACTTGAGACCAACAATTTCTATAATTGATAGATTATAACAATTCGAATAGATCCTCTTAATTGAGTGGATTCTAAAGAGCTTTTTCAATTATATTATTTAATTGTTCTTAATATTTTATGATAATTCCTAGTTATTTGGTATTTAATTGATCTAGATTATTGCTGTAGATCAATGAAAAGAGCCTATACACTTATTCCTGTTCAGCTGTAGATAAATAATAAAGCACTTTTTTTTCAATTTTTTCACTTAAGTTAACTAATTTTTTTTCTGTAAATTATTACATTTTGAGACTCTCCATTAATTATGAATAAATAACTGGGAACTACTATTATTATCTGGCCTAAGCATGGCTCATGTCTTTGAATTGTTTAAATTGTTCAATAGACTTTTTTAATGCTTTAACTTAATTACCATACATAAATCTGATAATCATTTTTATGAATAATTCAAAAAAAGAAATAATAAATTATTATATATATATTTGGATTATCATAATTTTATCACAATCCTAGTGGATCAGGTTTGCCTTAGACTAACCTGCATTTAAATCTCCAAATATCTAAGTAATTGACATGTCCAAATTTCTTTGAGGCATATGCAATAATGTCCTTGGCCAAGTTTTCATGGAAAGTTCCTCTGATATCATGATACTGGCAATTGGCTGAAGCAAAGTGACAACAAATGGATTTCCTGAAACTACTTGACTGAAATATATAGTTTGATATAAATACCTTATTTTCTCCTGAACCATGAAATAGATACGGATGGAAGAAAACGATGTCACCTGCCTTCATTTCTAAATGGATTCTTGGAGCTGATTCTGGTGGCATATCTTTAACACCCCAATAGGCCTTGTTCACTCCTTCTTTCCAATCGGGATAGCAATGCTCTACAGGACCAGCTAGTAAGAGTACAAAAGTATAACTACCTTTATGAGTTCCAGGATACACAACTAAACATCCATTTTCTCTATTGGCATCTTCGAGTGCAGCCCAACCAGCAGCTATTCTGTCAGCTGGTCCAAATGGAAAATACACTTGATCTTGATGGATAGGGTGTCTAGAGGTTTTCCCCATATTTGGTGGTTTGTTGATGAACATTGTGTGAACTGATTTTATATCGGGTCCACAGAAGCTTGAGAGATATTTGATAACTTTAGGGTTTCTGCAAAATTTGAATAGCACTTCATCCTCTTACCAGTCCTATATTTTTGTAATAGCCTCCTCTCCCCATTGTTTTCCTCCTCCTCTTTTTACCAATGAAATGTCTCTAACCACTTACATTCCGTATTTGCGTTCCAATTATCCATCTGCATACTCTCTGAATCTTAGAGTCCACTCCTTGATTTCTTCTGGGGAGAACATTTATCTCACCACTAGGAAACCGTTTTCTTCGTAAAATTATCTTTCTTCCTTTGTTAAAATGCCTCCGTCAACTGTATATTAAAAAGAAGGCATCTACTTCTGGAGCAACTCAAGTCTTTGGCTCATTTTTATAATGAATCATTTCTAAATTATAATGATTTCATAATGCAGATTAAATGATGCGTCACTCAGCACAATCTTGCCATCATACGAAACAAATACAATTCGAATTTGAATATCATTCCATTAGATTATTATATTGACTTGGAATTGATCGTAAAATTTATAGCTATCTTACTCATATGCAAGAACCAATGGTTAAAATCATTATAATAATAAGATCGAGAACAACTCAATTTGTTTTTGAACTATTTTATTAACATTATAAATCAAGATTGATTATTTTGATTATTGTAATACTTGTGTATGAGTACTCAAAATAGAACAGTTCGATCAATTAAAGGCCTTTAGTAATAATATTTGCATATTTATTTCAAAAACACAAGAAATAAAACTTTTAAAGTTAGAATAAAATTACATTACATCAATTTTTATTCTAATTTATTAATAATTAATATGGAAAACTAATTTATTTAGGAGAGTAGAAAATTAAATAAAACTGGTCTGTACATTTGTGATTGAAAACTTCTAAGATGAATAAATTTTAGTAATTTGAAATCAATCAGAGGGAAAACAGAGAAATTTAATTTTTAATAAATTCTACATTTTCCCTCTTGATTTAATATTTAAGATTAATATAAATTAAATCACCAGCATAATTGTTATTCTTCTAAAAATGAAGGATAACTCTCCTGGGTTAATATGTATTAGGATATTGATTACATCTCTTACTCTTCTGATTGGGTGTCATAGAAGAAGAGATTGAATTCTAAATTATTTGATGGCAATTTTGATGATGTGTTATTGCAGATTGACCCAACCTTTTTGATGACTCCATCTACTACCTTCTAGTGAGTTCTCTTAGAGAAACGAGAGAAAGGTTAAGGAAACTGGTTTAAAACAAGTTCTGAAACCTCTTTTCTCATTTAAGTTTATTCTGTGGAATAAAAAAAATGGGTTTTAAATTCTAGAATATAAGAAAGAATAGATGATTTGGTAATTTATCTATATTCTGCATATTTTGAATTTCTTTTGACTCTTTTGATGCTCTCTATTGTCTTTGGACTTATCTTTGAATTAAATTTATGACTCATAATTCTTGCTATTTTTACATTAGAGAAGCCTTGATTTCTATAATTGATTATCTCTCTTCTTGTTTTCGACTTTTGTGTGAATTTTTAATAGGAATTCCTCTTCATTTAGTTTCTTAAATGTTTTATTGAATAATTTTGCTTATTTTATTGGAATGTAAACCTTTATTAATAGAAATTAATATTGGGGATTATAAGAAATTTATTAATTAATTAATGGATAAAAATTTAGAAGTTGCTGATATAAGTTCAATCAAACCTTTGAAACTGAGCAATAACAGTGATTTGATTTATTTCAACATAGCGAAAACAGTAAATCATTCTATCTAGTTAGATTGATATCAACATTCTTCAAGGACTAGAGATAGATTTACAAAATAAGGAGGTTCAAGTATTTCAAAATGGCGACGTCTCTTTTGGGGTTTAAGTGATAGAGGATATAACATGCAAACAAATAGTGCCATTATTCATAAATCATGGGAGATTCGAAAGTAAGGAAAGACATTATAGTGTTAGAGAAAGAAATCAGCAAGATCGTGAACATCTTTGAGACGGTTCCAATGACTGGGATAAAGAGAAGGGCGATCAAAAAAATATAACCTGTAAGAAATACGATTTCAATTTTAGAGGAGCTTGATGAACAAGAATTGATTAATGGATTGGGGCTATTCTATTTTGTTATTAAATTATCTATAATACTTAATAATTAATTATCAAATATTTGAATAGAACCTTATGAATTTCATATTTCTCTTAGCAGGTTTATTATAAACTCTGGTGGCATATTATAAAGGAAATTACTTATTTACGGAGACAATTAAAGGAACGTGCGATTTTACTAGAAACAGTCAATATATATATGATTACAAGGTAGTTTAGTCTTTAAAAGTAGGATCTAGGAGGAACTTAAATGGATGATGCATTATCGATTGGGTTTGGGTTTTGGTTATTTTTTGATACTTCAAGACAGGAACTATTGTATAATGCAAGTAATCTATTTCATTTAAGTGACAATGATAACACTTACAATTATAGAATAGTGTCGTTTGGGTTAAAGAAATATGGAGTAAATTCCACTTTGGAGTTGTTTTAATAAGATTAGCTTCTGAAATAAGGGCCATCTATTAATGTGAATACAGAAACCCTTATGGATGATAAATGGCTATTTGTATATGTGTCCTACGACTTCCTGTTCTTGAAATACTCTTTGGGAGTATTTGATACAGATTAAACTGTCATTTACAATGCAACATACTCCTGTCCAAATTAATTGAAGTATTGCACTAATGAAACATTGCCTTAACCTTTCTTAAAAAGAGACAAGATGAAATTGTATATAGCTTAAAACGGACCCTATAGAAACGACACTATCAAAAGCAGATCTTGGTGTGGGAGTGTGTCTGGTTTTTAATACTACTTGGATGTGTAGATGGTGAGTGATTACAATTTACGATCTCTGATGTATGGTTATGATAAAATGGGAGTTTATTTGAATTACCCACTGACATAAATGAGTGGAAACTAACTCTATGATTTTAGTGGTGCTGAATTGGATGTTCAACATGACATAACAGTTGATTGGACAGATCAAGCCCTCACTATAGGATAGCCTCTCTCTATAAATGTTCCCTTCAAAAGATTTCTATATGACAGATTTACATTGGCTTTCTGGGTGAAGGCCGATGCTGGTATTAACTTTGCTATCCTGTAAAGAATGGTTGACAGTGTTGTTATGTTTGAATTGGACCTCACTTATTATGCTATAGACAATTATTACTTCTTCACTGTGATGAGGGAGAACCTTAAGTCTTCGATTAATGTATAGTTTAGTGTAAGTCAATGGAATTACTTTGTTCTAATTTTCAATTACGATAAAATGGCTCCTGAGGATGGCACTTTGACTAAGTTGACAGTATACAAGAATAGTGAGGATCCACAAAGTTTTGAGTTGACTGTTCCTGTCTATTATCCTGTTTAAGATGGCGATATACTGATCTTTGGCAAAAGAGATGCAATTCCTGTTGGGAAGTCTCTAAAGATTGTCAATCTCTAATTGCATTAAGGTGCTAGAGTGTTTAACCATAAAAGCAAAGAAGTTGGAGATACGTCCTGTTTATTATCAGCTCCAAAAGCATTTAAATACAATTGTTTACTTTGCGCAGATGGCTATTTCTTGTCTGGCACTAAGTGTATTACTAGTTCTGATTGCACGACTCTAAATGGCGTAACGGACGCAGTTAGGAAGATTTGTCTACCAGGTTGTGACATGAAGTGTAAGACTTGCAACAATCTAACACCAACAGTTTGTTTGCAATGTATCAACAACTTATAACTTAATAGTGGAGTTTGCAGTTGTCCAAACAATGGGTATATAGGAACAGGGAAACAACTAAGATGCAAGGAATATGATGAAGTTGAAGGCACTGAAATTGGTATTTACTATGCAATACTCAATTATGTCAAAAGTGGAACCAGCTACAGGAAAGATGAACTCCAAATATCCTTCAAAGATATATTCTCTAGCATCCCTTCTGTTATCGTAGCCATTAAAGAGGTCAAGTTCTCTAAAGGCGATTCATATAGATTGATGGCTACTCAGATCACTTAGGAAACATTTGTACTTTAAATTGAAGTTTGGGATCAAACCATCGTTGAAAATTTAGTAATTAACTACTTTGCTACTACTCAAACTGATTTGTTTGTTTTAATACAGGATGAATATGATACAACTAGTACTTTCGGTACTGGTACTGGTAATAGAGTGCATTAGATTTAGATCCTATTGAATGAATGGAATATGAAATTATAGTATCCCTAAATCATTCCATTTTATAATGGGATGCAATTTAAATAAGGACTTAGCAATGTTACTCTTACTTATACTACTACTATTGATACCATAAATAAATATTTGCTTGTAGATTTCAAAATCAAAGATGACCTTCAAATAAACAAAATTTATTATAGTTTCATGTTAATATCTGAAGAATTTGAAACTTTGACTCAATCATTTAATTCTCAAACTAGTGTTTTGTGGATTACATAAACTGGAGAACAGAAATAAAATTATACTCTCTATTCTTTCAAAAACTATTAACCTAATCATTTTTATGGATTGTCTATTATGGGATATAAGAGTGCTGACATTAAAAATATTGCTATTCAAAGTGAATTAAATTCTCAAACTAATAAATATAAACTATATGCTACCGCTGGTGATTATACTGTAGTAGACTAATTATAAATATAAATCATTGGAATTGGAGTTAATTGCTAAACTTATGGATGTTCTTAGTGTCAATCATCTCCAGTGGATTGTGTGCATTGTAAAGATAATTTGTTGGATCCTGCTAAATAGTGTTTGAACTGTGCAAATAATTAATATTTAGACAATGCTTATGCATGTTAACCATGCAAATGGAATTGTCAGACATGTTATGATGATAAATAGTGCCTCACTTGTCCTACTGGTGTTAATAGATATGATGATCCTGTTAATAACTGTCCTTGTTAAAATGGGTATTATGATAATGGAGTTACACTTTGCCTTTCATGTGATTGGAGATGTGAAATATGTGACAAATCTGCTACTAGTTGTTCATAATGTAAGGGAGCTAATCGTAATGCTGACAAATCGTGTTTATGTGATGATAAATTTTATGAAGTCGGAACTGATTTGATTTGCAAAAGTACAATTATTACATCTATCTAGATTGTTAGGAACCTTGTGATTTGTGTGATGTTCTGGGTTGTCTCACTTGTTTAGGTAATAGAGTAGTTGATAGCAGTAAAAAATGTGTTTGCCCATCAGATGGCACTCCAATACCGAAAAGTCAGTATTGTGAAACTTGTGACACTGCTGAAGTCCTTGTCACATTGAATGAAACTACTGAATCTTTAAGTGTATTCTTTGTCAAATCAAACACCTCTTATGTATCTTTAGATTATTAATCCTTAAACCCACAAGATCTATGTATTAAAATAATTGCCAGTTCTCAATATCCAAGATTTGGATTAAGTCCTAAATGCTTTTATAATGGTACCAATATTGATATAGAATTTGGAAATGAATCCTAAATCAATCTCATGGAGGAAATATAATTGTCGGAGAAAATATTCATTAAAGATGGTTGTAAGACTCCAATCAAGAAATATGTCCTGAGTGTACTCCAATTACCTACTGTAGATATATTCTAACCCCAATTTACTATTGATGGACCACTATACCCTGTTTACATTTGTAAGGCAATTACTTTAAGTATAACGAACATCAAATTTGCAGGCAAACGTCAATTGTCTAAGATAGACTGGAGATTAAAAGAAAGTGATGCTAATTAAACTATTATCGATAGCATACAACTAATTTTGAGTGATGTCAATCATAACAATTTGGATACTTTAACTTTTAATTCTAAAGTATTCTAAAATTTCACCAATTATACCTTTGAAGTAACTGCATTATCATTTGCCACAAAAACAAACACCTAAACCTTTAAATTATAAACTCTTGGATTGGTTCAACCAGTCATCACAGCTAGCATAACACATTTTAACCATTATTTTAAGTAGTCATTAATCATTCCTGTAACAGTATATTACTAAATTTGCCAATCATCTAAGATTGTAGAGTAATTTAGTAATCTAACTCTCTATTGGGTACAACTTGAATCCACCCCAGCAGATAATAAACCTTTGATTGGGGATACCATCACAGAGTAGATCTCAAGTAAATAACACTATTTCAAAATGCAACCCTAAGATGGATACCCAGATACCAGTTATCTAATTTAGGCATAATTAATGTATCAAGATACAATTGAAATTTTTGATTAGTAAGTACCTGATCAAACAGATACAGGAACTGATACAGGCACTGACACAGGCACTGACACAGGCACTGACACAGGAACTGATACAGGCACTGGAACTGATACTGGTTCTACTGGAACAGATACAACAGGAACTGATGAAAATCCAGATGAAGAAGCAGTAGAGGAGGAAGTTCATTTCTATTAATCAGTTGATATTTATACTTACCTTAATTTTACAGTTGATATAGACTATGTCGGAGTTTCAGTGATTATATTGGGAGGAGATCGATTTGTTTCAGAAGGCTAATCATTAACCTTAGAAGCTCAATATTGGGATGGTTTAGATGAGGGATCCTCTTATAATAGTGATTCCAATATTGGATTACTTTGGAAATGTATTTAAATATCCACTAATAGTTCATGTGTGTTAAATGACGGAACTGCGGTTGTCTTCGAAGAGAATGCAACTAGTATCACTTTGGAAGGGGAAATATTCAAAATAGGTCAATAATACTAAGTTTCAGTAACTGCCTACAAGGATTTGATTAAAAGATATTTTACTTATGTAAGCAATGTGATTTGCTCATTTAAATCAGTTGATGAGTTGATTCCAGAATTTCCAATTGCAGCTTAGACCAGATATATTGATCTCAAATAACCCATCACTTTTACTTTTATTCCCAACTCAAATCTTATACATTATTACAATTACACTCTAATAATCATTTATGATGATTAAGAAATTTCAAAGCAATCTCTAAGATATCCTCAAAAAACCCTGAAATTAAGTGATTATCTACCAAGTGCATTGCCAGTGTAGACATGTACAATCTAAGTTATCCAGCAATCCTTATCCTTTTACTAAATGGCAATCTTGCCCATCATGTTCAATTATCCTCCCTAAAATGCTAAAATAACAATATCCAGCTATACTGGAGTGGCAATTGAAACTGAATACAATATCACTATAGATGATGCAGAGGACCAGGATCTACCCCTATAATATAGATTGAGCATGTATACATCGCAAGAGAGTTACCAACAAGATCTCATACAATCAAATAACCTAAATCAAATTGTTTTGACTGATTATCAATTCTCTAATTCATTCGTATGTAGATTACCTTCTGGGTTTGATTCCTCCTTAACCTCAACACCATATATAGTACTTATGGCGAGCATAAAGGACTCAAGAGGAGCAGTTAGCAATGTGACTGTGATGTTAGGAAATTCACCTTAATTTAAATTATGGAAGGCCTACTTAATATCTGTCAGTGATTTCAAGACTTCAGTTACTCAATATTCTGGAAAAGTGGAGGTTATAGCTTCAAGTTTAGAATTGCTTTCCTTCTATTACGAATTCTAAAATAGTAATTTCAATTACACAGATCTTGCCCCTACAATGAAGATATTGTATGCCAAACTCAAATCTTAAGTAATAGAGGATTTGGAAGCCATTTATTCAAGAAATAAAATAATTAACCTTTATGATCGAACTATGTTTTAGATGTATTTATTAAATGAAACTGAAAAATCTAATCTCATTCAAACTAAATTGTAATCCATTATAGACATTTCGTTCTAATTTAAAACAAAGCTTTTGGCTGCTTTAGCCTTATCATAATAAAGAGAATACTATGGTGATCTGTCGAGTTTAATTGATATTGATTATTCCCATTTTATGTTGATTGAACAATTGAAGTAATTCAATGCAGTCCTTTCCTTTAAATTGAATGTTACAGATATTGAATTTGCATATAACACGTTGACCAACACAACCCTAAAAATGTGGAGATTGAATCATACTGAATTGGCATTAGAAATGGATGCCAAAGAGGAAGAAGAGAAAACAAACGGTCTCACAATTGAATAGCAACTTATCAAATATAACGATGTCTATAAATTCATTCAACCTTTCACAGTAGAGGAATTATTTGGATTCTCTAACTTAACTATTTCAGACTCTTTGGCCAAATATCGAAGTCAATTTAACTTTACATAAAAATAGATGATTTCTATTACAGATTCTTTACAAAAGTTGTGCAAAATCAATGAGTCTCCATTGGAGTACAACACATCCTTTGTATCTATTAAGTTGTAATTGCTCTCTTATGATTATTTCAAAGAATAATTCAATTTAAATGATAACAATAGACTGTTAGCCTAATTGAATTCAACTTATCAATATCTGATTGTAGTGCATAAATATGCTGTCAACCCTTACATGGTAGATGATGAATTCTTTAATTTTACTGGAACTTATGCTTTTGATTAAACATTCCCTCTTTACATACCCTTCATTTATGAGGTCTAAAATAAGACGATAATGAATTTAGTTGATGAGATAGAAGCAAATGAATATTCTGCTGACTTCCTTGTTCCAAATTCGAGTTTAAGTATTCTCAACCAATATTAATGTGCACAAGTAAATTTCATAAGATATTTCGAATTAGAAAAAAACCAAGTGGATCAGTGACAACTCTAATTGCACTAGAAGAGTTGAATATCTAACAAAGAATTTCCAATTCAAAGTATGGTGCATCTGTCCATATTTCAGTGAAACCACATTAATTAGGCCTTTCTATGTCGAGGAAATCGCCTTACTCAAACCTCAACTACTAAGTAAAAGCAGTCTTATAGATTTTAGCTTATCTTAACTTCATGGAATTCATTATAGGAGATTACTTAGTTGGATTGACTGGAGGCTTGTTATTGTTATCGATACTTGGAGTGATTATGGACAAGTCAAATTCTGATAAAATAAAATTGGAGGAGGAAGAAATGGAGAAGGAGAGAATTCAAATTATATTTTCTTATAGAGTCAAAAAAAGAAGAGCTTAGTAAGAAGAAGAAGCTTCTAAAACATTTCTTTCAGAATCGAAGGCCTTTTAAAATAATACAACTTAAACAGAACCATAACCTATATATGGGAATAGTGACATTGGGATCTAAGATTTAAGTATAAAATTCATCGTGATTGGAATTTTGGTATGATTGTAATTAATATGTTTAAGAAACTGGAAGAATTGGTCTCAGTTTTCTTGTACTACGATGATTATGTTTTAAGACCTATCAGGTTTCTAGCTATTTATTTGAAACTAATCGTGATGCTGTCAATTTCTGGTGTTTTGATGAGCGAACCCAACATATACTATTAATATGGGATCATCATTTTGGTTTCAGAGATTTCTGCACTTGTAGTCAAAATTGTAAAAGCAATCTTTTCAGGAAAATTACTCTAAATTATTGTAGGAACAATAGCCTCGCTTTGTATATTGACGCTATCCTTTTTCAGCATAATTGACAGAGTAATTGATGTTATTGATTTAGGCAATTGGAAAGGAGAAGCAATATTTGGATGAGTGGATGCAATTCTATGGAATTTGTATTGGCATTTACTTCATAATCTTGGACCCAATTCAAAGTATTGTAAAAATGTTATTGTATCCATGGTGCAGAAAATAAATTGAGACATAACAAGAAACTCCAATTTTACATTTAGTCTATTTCTTAATTACTTAGAACGATCTCAACACATATTTCAAGATAGCAAATGAATAGAAGGTGGTCGATGATTAGGAGATCGTGGAAGCAGAGAAAGATTAATTTTAAGATAAAAAAGAGGAATAACTGTAAGACATATGATCATATCGGATAATTATTAAATAAAATAATTTTTAAGTATTATTTTTAAACGAAACAAATTGAAGACATTTAATACTATATTTCTTCTGAAAAAAAACTCAAAGATGCAAATATTACTTCCATTATTATTATGGTTTTATTTAAAATTATAAAAATGTTGAAAAACCAAACTGGGTATTTTTCAGTAGGTAGAGATGAAACTTGCCAAGTTTTTAAGTGTTTTTGGATGGGTACTTTAAATGCAAAGAAGGTAGACAGGTAATAAATAATTAAATTCTAAACTTCAATTAATCAATTATTCCTTTGTGAATTAAGTTTTCTAGTACCTTCTTAATTCTTTCTGGTTTCTTAGTTATTCTATATATAATCAAATGAGTCAATACTCTTTAGGTGGAATTTTAATTTTATTATCCTTTGGCTATTAGGAGATCTTTTTCTACTTTTAGAGATTTGTGTTAAGAATGGGAAGGTAACTTGTAATTTTTCTTCTCTGGTCCTAACTTCTAAATAGTTCCATCTTCTAAATTAATCTAATAGAACCCTTTCTCGACCATGAAGATTTTCTTTGGGGTCGTTGCTTTTGTAAATTGAGACATTTTTTGCTTATTTTAAGAAATTATTATTAATTGAAATGAACCCACAGCAGTAATCAAAAACCAAAGTGTTTAATAACTAGTATTCCATAGTGAAGAAGCTTTCTTCGGGATCATTTGGAGTAGTGTTTCTCGGCTAGGACATCATTTCGAAATAAGATGTGGCTATAAAAGTGGAGAAGGAGGAGAATGAGGAGGTCAAATCTTTGGATCGGGAAGTGCAAATAATAAAGATTCTAGATGGAAGTGAGGGATTTCCAAAATACTATTGGTCAGGGGAAGATCTGGGTTACAACATACTTGTTATTTAATTGTTAGGGAAAGATTTGGCATTCCATTTCAAATAGCTCAAGAAATTCAATCTAAAATCAGTTTTAACTATTGGAATCCAGGCTGTGAATCTTTTAGAGAGAGCTCATTCGAAAGGAGTAATACACAGAGATTTGAAACCTGAAAATATGATGTTGGGAGTTGGCAATGAGATTTCTAAGTTATATCTGATCGATTTTGGAATCAGCAAAGTCTACAGAGACACCAATGGAAGACACATGTACCTATCCAAATCCAATGTAGCATGTTTAAAGATCAAAAGTCCTTTTTAGGAACTACTCGATATGCCTCGATAGCAGCTCATTTAGGACATGAGTTAGGAAGAAAAGATGATTTAGAGTCACTGATGTATATTTTACTGTATTTCTTGCGTGGGTATAGAACAATTATAAAAAAGGTAGTTACCTTGGTAGAACATGGTCAATGTAACAGACGAGGAAAGAACACAGAAGGTTGGAGAATTGAAGTTGTCTCTTGAAAATGAACTGTTTAAAGATCAGGTTCCAGAGTTTCAAAAGATTTATAGGTAGATTTAACCGTATTTAAAAAATAGTACGATTCGAAGATTGCAATTCAAACAAGAACCTGATTACAAGATGATTGTGCAGGAGCTTAGAAAGGCAGCAGAAAACCTAAACATCGTTATTGATGGAAATTATGAATGGTCAGAAATCAAATAATCTACACATTATCAATCAGATACCAATTAAAATTTAAGTAAATAAAATATTTAGTTCAACAATTCAAATGAGATGAAAAAATCTATTGAAAAGTAATTATCCGGTGCTATTTAACATGGGTAAAAGGATTACTTAAATATGAGCTCTTAAAACTTTCTAGCACCGCCTCCATTATCTTCTAGGAATAATACTTTTCAAAGGGATGATATTAGGAAGAATTCTAGCTTGACTTAACAAAGTAGCATTGGAAATTACTGTTAATCATTGAATCCTAATTACTAGAAGTCCATTTGCGATGATCCTATAGGGAGCAGACAGGATATTTTATAACACAAATAAGAAAGTTTTGATGATGAGAGAGTTTCCAATTTTGAAAGCAATCAAATTGTTGAGAATGTTGAGGGATAGGAGTCCTTGCTTTAGAAATATGAGAAAGTCAAAAAAGGAATTATTATGTAACTCTTTATTTTGTATTTTTAGTCACCTTATTTAAAGTGTGAAAAAGAAAAAGAAATGATAATACTAATATCCAATATGGATTTATCTTTTTTCTAATCTTCATATAAACATTTTTTATTACATATTGCCTCATTATCGAAAATTATATAAAATATCTCTAAGATTTAAATTAATTTATAAAGTATGTAAATCATAGATCAAAAAGATATATAGGACAACGTGGAGAAATACAACTTGGACTTTGAGCATGATTAAAGTGAAGTATTTCCTTTTACAAATCATTAAATGAATATCCTATCTAGAAATGCTGTAGATAAATTATAAGTCAACATTTAAAGTTCCATAACTAAGTTAAATCAATTACTGATGAAAGCTTAAGATATAACCTTAGAAAATCATAGGAATCAGGATTTATGCTCAAAAGCTGTATAAGTAATATAAGTAGCTTCGATCGGATTGATGTAAATTCTGAACATTAAATAATTGCTTGAAAAAAAAGATCTAGCTGTGGAACAAAGTGTTAGTTGTCTAAACATAACATGCACAACAAATTAATTGAATCAATACTCAACTAATTTAGTTCTTGATTATATGAATCATATAATCCTTGAAAAAATTCTAGAGCTAATTGAAAAATTTTCATAACTTCAAAAAGAACAGAAGCGAAGTCTTGCCATCTATTTAGCCAAATTTTAATCATGTATTGAAATCTTACCTGGTGCTACAACAGTTAAACATGATGATTTGTATGCCATACCTTAGGATCATTAAAATTGGTTATTGATTAATCCTTATATCGAAAAAAAACAATTGGCAACAGAAGAATAGATTAAGAAGTCATATGAAAAAGTCTCCTTTGGAATCTTACTTGGAAATGCTATGATTTCGAAAGGTTCTGAATATAGCGGTGAATTACAAAAATCCTTTATGGAAGGATTTGGAGCAATATATTATGGATTAAATAAAAAAAAGATGAAAAGCAGAGCTGATCATTTTCTAGTAGAAGCTAAATAAGAAGATGCTTTTAAAGCCTGGAACTTACCTGAGACTGGAATAATAAAGAAATTCCTACCAGCTATTTTCCCTTCGATTTCTTTTAATAAGAAAATTTACATTCCTAAATTATTTAGAAAGATTACTAAAGAATATATCTTTGATTAATATAATAAAGGAACAATCAATAAAATAAATAATGATTGTGGAGTATTTTTCCCAGAGTAAATGATAACAATGGATGAATTACTAAAAAACGATTTAAACTAAGATAGAGTTTAAGTCAGAGTTCTATGCCATGAATCCTTAAAATTAAAAGGACAGGATGGATTTATGTCAATGTTCAAAAGTACCAGAGGCAAGGAGTTTAGTTTTGATAAGATCGTTATTCATATACGTAATTATTCATAAATTATATCCAATAGATGGAGGAGGCTTTGTGGCCATGTCATCAAGATCACATCAAACTTATACTAGAAAATGGGCCAATAACATGAAAGTCCCAATTTTTTCTATTGATTACAAAATGGCACCTGATCATCCCTACCCTGCAGGATTGGATGACTGTTGGCAAGCCTATATGTTTATAATTACTTTCATTCACAAGTATTTCAATATTGTCCCATCAAAAGTTGTGTTAGTGGGAGATAGTGCTGGAGGTAATTTAGTTGCTGCTTTGACTATCTAAGCTATAAAGGCAGGAGTTAGAGTACCTGATGGTATCTTGTTAGCATATCCTGCTCTATCTTTAGATATAAAGACTTTTACTCCTAGTTTCTTAGTGTCTCTTGATGATTCCTGTAAGACTATTTATAATACTTAGTGTTGCATCATACTGTCTTAAAATTATGCTTAAATTCATATGTGATGAAAGAATTTAATTCTACAATTGATCCTATGTTATCGCCTTCTGCAGCTAGTGAGGAAATCTTGAAACTATTTCCAAAAACTAGAATTGTTGTAGGAACTTATGACCCACTTCATGATGAAAGTTTGAGATTATTACTTAAACTTGTCTAATAACAAAAGGATGTCAAGTTGATTGAATACTAATCTATGCCACATGGATTTTTATCTTTTGATTTTATTAATGGAATGAAAGAAGCTAAACAAACTGTAATAGATGCTTAGAATTGCTTGCTGGAAATGCTAAATTGAACAATTAAATTAAATTAATTATTATTATGAGTGCTAAAAATTATAGATTAATTCACAATAAAACCTTACCCACATTCTAATATCAAAATGAGCCCCTGCAAGTCAATGACCAATATCAAGTCTATATGTCCATGCAGCCTAATGCTGTTGAGTAACTAATCTTAAAAGACTAAGCAAAACCGAAGACTTCGATTTTAGATAAATTTATGGATACAGACAAGAGCAGAAGCAGAACAGCATATAACCCAGGATTTCTGTAATAAAACTCTTTAAAAAATGAGAAGCCCAATTAATCTGTCTAATTTGCTGAGAATATTCAGACCCCTTAATAAAATTATTAGAATTAGAATTAAAACACTATAAATCAACTTAGCAAGAAAACTGTTACATTAAAAAACCTTCAATAAACATTACTATTTGATGAAAGGACTAATTCTGTACCCAAGGCAGCTATCTAAAATCATATTATTGATGACATAGTAAAGAATGGAGATATAATCCTCAAGCAAAAGGGATTGTTGAATCAGGTTTAAAACCTAAAAAGGTTAAAGTTGCTTAAATAATATGAATTTAATCAGTAACAATCTTATCTATATTCAGTTATTGCTTGCCAGGAATTGGAAAATCGCCTTATGTTTTTAATGATGCTCATTCAAAAAGCACAAATCCTGGTTATTCAAGAAATAAAGAAGGCGGAAAGTTTTTTACAAGATGATTTATTTAAATAATACAATTACATTTTTATCTTTTAACATATAATTATTTAAGAAATAGAAAATCTCTCTATTGTATTTCATTTCGCTTCAAATTTTATTAATTCTTCCAAGATTCTCTAAAATAGGTTTAATTAAATAATAACAGAATTTCATCACAATTTTAAGTTTAGACATGACATAAAGTATAATTATTAGATTTAATACAAATAATTCACCCCTTTTTTAAAAACAATGGGAAAAGTTAAATAAAAGTACTTTTATAAAACAAAAAATTTAATCAATTGCGAATAGAAGAATGTAATACATATTTTTGTTGAATATTTATTGAAAATCAAAATTATAGATGCTTCTTCCATTATTATTTGTTTCTATATGAAATCTTGTATATATTGTCATCTCCTGCATCAGTTTTAATAGGATAAGAAATATCATATATTTTTTCGATTTTTGCTGTGCTTTTTGTACTACTATTTAATGTACTTCTATGCGAATTCTATGTAAATTGATTCAATTGATCTGTCTTAGAATCTTCTATTCTTAATCTATAGGTTCTCGGCTCAAATATATTTATTTTTTTATTTGTAATTGGCAATTCGAGTTTAAAAGGGTTTTGATACATATTAGAATGTTTTATTTAGTTAATATATTGGTTTAATGTGAGTTTATTGTTAAAGCTAGTTTAGATACTATTTTACATTTTAGGTTTACGAGACGATAAGAGGTTTTAGATCTACTATAATAGGGGAATAGATAATTACAAGAAACTAATACCTTTTGCAATTATTCACTGACTGTCGGTACAGAAGCAGCTAATTTTCTTCTATGCGAATTGGTAATGATAGCTCTTTAGATAATTTTTTATTTCAAAATAGCTGGATTTATTTATTGTGATTTATTCGCTTTTGTTATGGTAACAGAAGTACTTTCTCTTCTTTATCCATAAAACTGCCGACTCAGTTATAAATTATAGTCCTGATCATTGTTTTACTTTAAAAAGGTTTCTTCAGGGTTAATTAGTAAAGAATCATCTTTTTCCAACATAAAACTCACAAAACCATCTTGTTATTCATCTTATTATTTTTACATTATTAAATATTTATTACAAATAAATTTCTTGTTCATAACTAAAAAAGTGCTATTTAACTGAAAGATGCTAAATTATTCCGGTTAAAGAAATCAATTCACTGAGTTATAAATTATCAAGTATACCTCTGAAGCTAAAAATATCTGTACATTGTATATAACGAATTATTCAACCCCTTTTTCAATAAAAATTATAAATAAGGACCTCTTACTCTTCTTAGAATGATATAGAATAACTTATGAGTCATAGAATATCTTATATTCTTAGATAACATATATTAAGTAGAAAACTATAAAACTTAGTTTTGATTTGAATGAATATTTTTGCATCTTAATTAAATTAAAACTTATATTTTTATGTCAACAGAATTAGATGGTTTGAAATCAGAAGTCAATGAGTAAAATAATCCTATATCTCTAGTCTTAAAGAAATGGTAGAGATGCTTGAAAGTGAAGTTTAGAGCAAAGAAGATGAAATAAAATTGATTAAAACAAATCTCTAAAAAAAAGATTAAGAAATTGCATCTCTTAAAATTAAATTGGCAGGCACAGATTCCCAGAATAATGAAACAGATCATAATCAAAATCAATTAGATCAACTTTAGGGCTAAATTGTTTCACTTTAATAATAATTATCAGAATTAAAGTAAGAATATATAGAATAAAATAGACATCAAGTAGATGACAAAAATTTAGAAATTGAAGTGTTAAAACATGATCATGATGAAGAATTGAACAATTTAATAAACCAGAAGAAAGAAACATCAGAACAAAGCTAAACTGATGGTGAGATTGAAAAACTATAAAATATTATATCCCAACTCCAACAAGAAAAAGATGAATAGACAATTTAGTATAATTTATTAATATCAAAGGCATAATTTGGAAATAGATTAGTTGAAAAAATAGATAGAAGAATATTCAAAGTAAAATTAAGAGCTTTTATTAAATTCTTAAGTATTTTATTAATTTAACTTATATAGAAAATTGAGTCTAAAAATAATGAAAACAGCGCAGATCTAATTTAATAGCAATAAGATGAAGTAAAATATTAAGTTAATAAGAATTCGCAATTAAAATTTAGTGTCGTATAGAGAGAAGCCCATGAATAAGAAAATCATCAACTAGAAGGAGATGCTGTTAAATTGAAATTGAATTAAACAAACTAATTGGATAATCTAGGGACACTTCTGAATCCAATGGAATCACCAAGATATGATTAAAATTCTTAAAATAATGAAGAACTTGAGCAAATGCAGAACACCATAATTGATTTATAAAAAGAAGATTAGGCAAATAAAGCCAAAATTGAAGAATTTTGTGAGGAAATTAAATAATTAAAATAATAAATACAATAATTAAGTCAATTCAACTAAGAATTGCAATTAGATCTTGAATAGAAAAAAATTGAAATTAATGAAGAATCGGCAAAATTATCATCACTTGAAGACGAATTAATTGCATATGANTGTACATTGTATATAACGAATTATTCAACCCCTTTTTCAATAAAAATTATAAATAAGGACCTCTTACTCTTCTTAGAATGATATAGAATAACTTATGAGTCATAGAATATCTTATATTCTTAGATAACATATATTAAGTAGAAAACTATAAAACTTAGTTTTGATTTGAATGAATATTTTTGCATCTTAATTAAATTAAAACTTATATTTTTATGTCAACAGAATTAGATGGTTTGAAATCAGAAGTCAATGAGTAAAATAATCCTATATCTCTAGTCTTAAAGAAATGGTAGAGATGCTTGAAAGTGAAGTTTAGAGCAAAGAAGATGAAATAAAATTGATTAAAACAAATCTCTAAAAAAAAGATTAAGAAATTGCATCTCTTAAAATTAAATTGGCAGGCACAGATTCCCAGAATAATGAAACAGATCATAATCAAAATCAATTAGATCAACTTTAGGGCTAAATTGTTTCACTTTAATAATAATTATCAGAATTAAAGTAAGAATATATAGAATAAAATAGACATCAAGTAGATGACAAAAATTTAGAAATTGAAGTGTTAAAACATGATCATGATGAAGAATTGAACAATTTAATAAACCAGAAGAAAGAAACATCAGAACAAAGCTAAACTGATGGTGAGATTGAAAAACTATAAAATATTATATCCCAACTCCAACAAGAAAAAGATGAATAGACAATTTAGTATAATTTATTAATATCAAAGGCATAATTTGGAAATAGATTAGTTGAAAAAATAGATAGAAGAATATTCAAAGTAAAATTAAGAGCTTTTATTAAATTCTTAAGTATTTTATTAATTTAACTTATATAGAAAATTGAGTCTAAAAATAATGAAAACAGCGCAGATCTAATTTAATAGCAATAAGATGAAGTAAAATATTAAGTTAATAAGAATTCGCAATTAAAATTTAGTGTCGTATAGAGAGAAGCCCATGAATAAGAAAATCATCAACTAGAAGGAGATGCTGTTAAATTGAAATTGAATTAAACAAACTAATTGGATAATCTAGGGACACTTCTGAATCCAATGGAATCACCAAGATATGATTAAAATTCTTAAAATAATGAAGAACTTGAGCAAATGCAGAACACCATAATTGATTTATAAAAAGAAGATTAGGCAAATAAAGCCAAAATTGAAGAATTTTGTGAGGAAATTAAATAATTAAAATAATAAATACAATAATTAAGTCAATTCAACTAAGAATTGCAATTAGATCTTGAATAGAAAAAAATTGAAATTAATGAAGAATCGGCAAAATTATCATCACTTGAAGACGAATTAATTGCATATGAGTAAAAGTACACAGATGCTATTTAAAATAAACAGAAGTTATCTACTGAGTATTAATTAGCTTAATAATCTCTTCAGCAATTCGAAATGTTGTAATAAGATAATGTCCAGTTGCAATTGTTACTTAACTCAAAGAGTGAAGAATTGGAGGAATTGAAAATGCATAATAAATTTGAGACTCAATATTTAGAATTAAAGGAGGATTTTGAATAATTTAAAGAATTTGTACAGGAATAATTTCATTAGAAAGATGAAACATTGACTCAATAAGCTCAATAATTGCTTGATTACGATACATGCAAAGAATAATTAATTATGCTAAGTTAACAATGCGAATTGTTATAAGAACAATTGAATAAATAAAAGGAAAATAATGAATAGCTATAAGATCAATATCAAAATAGTTTACAATAAATTCAATAGTTGAATACTAATAATTTATAATTCTCGGACATCCAATCTTAGAATCAATTTTTAAAGCAAGAAATTGAAACTATGAAATTGGATAACTTAGAGAAACTAGAAGCAATTGCTGATTTAGAAACATAACTTAAGATATAACAATAGCTAGGAGAGGAATCACCATTGAAGTTGTAGAAATTATAATCAGAATTTTCTGAAAATAAAAGTGAATATCTGAATCATAAAGAATAGTGTTAAAGAGAAATTCATTAATATAAATAAGAAAAGGCCTTATTGTAATCGGATTTGCAAAATTTGAAAGATATGATTGATGCATTCGTATCTTAAAATACATAATATCAACCAAAAGGAAAGACTGTTGAAGAATATTACAAAAAGCTATTAGATCTTACATCTGATGATAAATAGGTTCATTAAGAGTATGTATATTAGAAGTGATTATTATAGGGAAGAATTAGTTTAGTTAAAACAACAATTGTAAATATTTTTAGACAAGTCTTTTGCTGATTAACAAAGCCAAATAAAGCCTGAAGTAAACGAATAAGAAATTCTGACTGACTAAATTGAACAGTAAGAAAAGAATACTTAGACTGAGCAAGTAGAAAACAGCTTATCGGGATCAATGTGGCTCAATAACGACACAATTAATTCAAAGGAGGACTAATATTAATAGATGAAGTACTTAGTTTATTAATGCAATTAGAAAAAAAAATGAGGATCTAGATTAACTTTTGAAAAATTACGAAAAAGAAGTATCAAGTTTAAAATAATAACATAAATTACTACAAAAAAAGTTAGAAACCAATTAAAAACCAAATCCTTAAGAAAGGTTGGGTAAAAGAGTTAGTTTGTTTGAGTAATCTTAACCTAGAAAATCGAAATAATTGCAGTATAAGAATTATTGAGTATTAGTTTAAATTTATGCGAGTCATAGCAGATAGATGATCAATAGAGAGAGAATGTGTTTATGAAAGAATTGATAGAAAATTTAAAGAAAGATAATAAATAGCTTTCACTATAGAATGAGGATCTTTAACATTAATTAAATGAGATAAAGGAACTTTAGGAAAAGAATTAAGAAGAATAAAATCGATTAGAAGAATAGCTGCAATCTTAAATTCTACTAAATCAAACAAGAAATAAGAGTGTTGATAATAATTAAACAATAATTTCTCAAATCAATAATACTATGATTTAATTGAATTAAATTGAAATCTTTTTGGTTGTAAAATCCTAGAAGAACTTTTAATTCCCTTATATTGAATTTAATAGAAAGTATTTATTTATGGAATTATAAGATAAATCAAATTTTATTCATAAGGCAAAACCAGAATAGAGAAATAGATTTATGAAACATTTACATTTGACGATGTATTTCTAGACATACAAAAAGTGAGACAGTACTTCTAATTTTATGGCAAGATAAGTTTAGATTAAAGTAGAATGTTTCTTATCGTTGGCTAATAAAGTATTAATATAAATCTTAATTAGAAACATAAAAGAAATTCTTACTATTAATGTTCCTTGATTTATATTATAACTCTATAAAAGAGCAGAAACTTAAATAAAACTTAAAAATTAGATTATAAATTTAATACTAAGAAAGAATAGGAAATAATTGGTCAACTCTTGAGTAATTAAGTAGTGATCTACAAATATCAAATGAAAATGTAAATTCAAGCTTACAATAACTGGACTTAACAATCTAAAATATTAAGTTTTATTTGTATGGCAAAAACCAATAAGCAAAGATTTTAGGGAAAGAGAAAATTAGATAGCTAACAATAACATACAGCATAATTTTTAAGGAGTAAACATACACGCAATAATTCATTATAACTACGATTCCTGTGGTCCCAAGATGTCAATTTGCATAATTTTTAAAAAGACTCTGTAATCATACAGCAACAACATAATTTAAATACTATTGTTTATTAACTGTTAACCCAATCCTTTTGCATTACAATCAAACAGTAGATATAATGTATTTAGCTAAAATGGTTTATGCTCAAAACAATTAGGAAGATCTTAATAAATAAATGAAGATAGATGATGAAAGCGTTAGATAAGTTAGATAAGCAAATGGATAAGTTATATTAAAGAACCAAGAAATTGATGTTTTAAAACGATAAGTTGAACACTTTAAGAAATAATATAATGATGTGTTAACCAAATAAGAGACTAAGTAATAACTAAATCAATAAATATAAATGCAACTTTAGAATGTTGTTGTAGATATCAAATTAAAAATGAGTCAATCAAGAAATCATAAAACTAATAAAACACCTTGTCCAGAATCATAATTTTATGAAAAATTAATCGCCTAATTAGAAAATCTATCAAGAAAACTTTCTCCGATTTAATAGGTTTTAAATACTGATAGATCCATTAGCCCTTCAATATAAAATTAATGATATTTATATATTGTATTTTAATGTCTGAGTAATTTTAGGGTTTTAACTCCTTAGAAAATTAAAAAAAACAAATGTTACATTATAAGATGATTGAATAGATTCATAAATTTCTAAACATACTCATTTTACTGGTTGGTGAAGAACTTCCATAAGATTTGGGAACTAAAACATTTGCTCAGCATGTTGAGTATTCCCATAAAATATCCACTTATTAACTTCTTTAAATTCCCCTTTTATTACTCTTGTACCATCCTTTTGTTATTAAAATACGTATAATGGTTTTGGCGGTACAATAACATGTTTAGTTAATTCTCTTCCATGAATGACTACCTTGTCGTCTTAAGGTTTAAAATATTATTCGCTTGGACACTCTCCACCTTTACTAATTGTACAAGGAAGAAAGTTTATTCCGACTTTATCAAAACCATCGAATTATTAATAATCCTTTACGAATTTTCTTTATTACATTTAATATATTAAAATTTAAATATTATTTATCATTATTTATTTTACTATTTCAACTAGTTTACAATTAATGAATATTTAGAATGATATTTATAGAATATAGATTGAATTTCCTTCTATTCTAAAGTATTCATCGAATTATAATTAATCGATAGATATGGAAAAGGATTGTTAATGCAAGGTTCTCTCCAAATTTAATTTTCCAATATACAATCGAAGATTGCATGTTTCTCTAATAATTGCTCATCTGTTTCTTATTTTTCTGGATCTGGATATTAAAATTCGTAGAAATAACTATTATCGCATTCACTCACAAATTTGTTCTTTTACTATTGAATTGCACTTTTCAAAGGGTCAAAATGTAGTGAATCTATAACAACAGTAACTTCATCTGCCTCTTAATATTTGAGAAATCGATTAATACTATAAAGCATATAAAATTCAATAGCTTTTTCAATCTATAACATTGTTGTAAATTCAAAAAAGTAGTTCAAATTATTGTATTAGTTTAATAATGATTCTTGGCAAAACTCTTTGAACATTTCTTGCACATCTGGTAATTGCATAATTATTCCGATATATATTCTTTAATAGATTTATGACAATCCAATCATATAAACCTTAGAGCCTTTTAAAACTGACATATACAATGCCTGAAATAATCCAAATTGAGAAAAGTCTACATTGCTCTATTAGTTTGCATATAAGAGTGTAATTTCTAATAATTGTGCAAGCTTTTTAGACATTTCATCACTCTAAGATAGTAGCTCAGTTGTCAATTCTTATTATTTGTTCTTTTGTTCTTGCAGAATTTGGAACACTTATTAAAAATACCCTAATTTTTCCCCATTTAGAAATCCCAATATATCTTATTTTTATTCTGGACTCAACGTAGGATTAGACCTTATTAAATTTATGGAATCAAATATTGGTAAATCGATTTTCAATTCATTTGTATCTATAGGTAAAGTTGGTAATTGTTCAAATAAATTCTTTCATAATCTCGATTCTTACATCATTTAATATAGGGTCAACTTTTGAATGATATTATTTATAAAGCTATCTTTTGGCAAATAAATATGGAGATGGATCAATTTATATTAAAAAGTTTGTTTTATCCTTATCCTTCATTATAATATTAGACATTTTCTGAATTAACTCCTGTTAATCTCCTTGACGAGGAAGTCCGACTAATCTACAAGTTTTATTGCCAATTTCTAAAATATTATCGTTCATTAAATTTACTTAGGCTTTCTTCTTAAATATTCCTTTGGTTGAATGTATTTCCGTAATTGTTTATGTAGTAATTTTGTCCTAACTTATTTAAAATTGATGTTGCTTATGTAGAAAATTAAAAACAATTAACTTTGCCTAAAGTTTTATAAATGTTCATAATTAATTATTGTAAAAATGTAATTAAAAAAAACAAGCCAAAAATATTTTGATTAAATTTCTTAAAAAATAGGCAATATCAAATATTCCTATGAGCTATTACATGATTTTATTATTAGTTTTCATAGTAAATCATAAAAATGTATTCTAATATAAAGGAAGCTATTTAATAAAATAAAATAAAATTATTCATTATAGATAATAATTTATGTTTCTTTTATTTGAATTCATAATTTTTAAACAATTTTAATAATTGATTCATTCATCTCTTTCTTATCTGTGTCTCAAATACCACATGCTTAACAATCTACTTTATGATTTGCATCTGTATTAATAGGTTTGAAATTCCCAATAATAATAATAGCAATTTTTAAGAAGAAATTATTTTATATAATTCTATCTGAATAAAATAGCCGTACTATTAACAAAATTAGATAATAAAGCAGTGATTTAATAATATTATATCATATTTATGTTCCAAGTTTAGCTAAACAATAGAAAAATGATATTGGAATGATGGTAAGTAGATGTGTTATATTTTTTGTGATTAACATTTATATTGGCGTCGTGATGTTATCCAATATTGAGATCTTTCCTCAAGCCTACTTTAAATAGGTAATTTGCATGGGATGTATTTTTTCATATTTTTCCTGGAAATATTTTTCTATTAACATCAATAAAATTTGATATTTTTCTAATAAATTCTAGTCAACTTATTAAACAAATTTATTTCATATAAAAGTTTAAATTATTGATTAAATAAACTTACTGATAATTTAGTCGAGGAATTGATAAGGAAATGGATGAGATTGGCAATTTTTCAACTTTATTCTTTAATTAAATAAATTATCCAATCAAATTCTGATAAAATAATAAATTTGATTCTTATTCTCAACATGTGATATGGTAAATAATAATAATAATAATAAAATGGGAAAACCAAAAGTTACTAAGAAGGCTGCTAAGATCGGTATTTTGTTAAGTTGATGATGATTTAGCTAAAAAGAAGATTACAAAAAAGTCAACTGGTCCAAGACCCACAAGAACTATCCAAGCAACAGTTGCTTAAGCTTAGGCTACCACACAACCAAGTGCTGGTCAAAGAAAATTGCCCAGATAAAACAGAAGAAATAAATAAGCTAAAGGAAAATCAAATAAAAAAGCATAAAAAAAGTGAATGAAATATAATTAATAAATATTTAATAATATAATCTAATTCATAGATGTTTTTCAAGTAAAATTTGAAGTTATTGAAAGCTTTGGCCGATTTTTTGGATTTGGGTAGCAGCCAAAACTTGATAATTTGTTGAAGATAGAGAATCTCACAATTGAGTGTATTTTTAATGAAGAGGATATTCTCCAAGAATTGAAAGGAACAAGTTCTTCTAAATTTGCTGATTTGTATTACATCTACGTAATTTTAGTTTAATTTAACATCCCTAAGAATATCTGAAGATGATCAATTATATAGTTGAAGAGATTCCTGATTCATGTACAGAAAAAAATAGATGTATAAAGTATGAATATATTTATATAATTTAAGATACCCATTTTATGGAAGTGAGATACTGGGATCCGAAAATGAAAAATTAATAAACTTTTTATTTGAAAAACCAACTGAATAGCCATCAGATGATGTACGAAATCCAATTGAAGATGAAGAGACTGAATAAGTAGAGTAATTAGAATAGAATAACAATGCACAAGAAAATGAGATAATAAGAGCAGGTTTGTTGGAGAATTTATTAAAATTGCTTGAGAGTGATGCTATAATAGTAACAACAGCAGGTTATTTTGCAAAAGTTGTGAATGCAATTATCCACAAGAAGGGACATTGTGTAAATATTTATAAATAACAATAAGTTTTGGGAACACTTGAAGCATTATCCAGATATCCTTTCGAATTTATTTAAACATGCATATTTAAAACACATAGTGGATATTTTTGAGAAGTTAATAATCTTGGAAGAAAACTATGAGCAATCGACTGAATATATGAATGAAAGGTCAGCTTTACTCTAAAGATTAGTAGTTTTCCTGAAAGGCAAATAACATTCTTAATTGATAGTTGGAAACATTTGTGAATTATTTGTGGAATTATACAAAAAGTCTATAAATCAGTTCGATACTCAGAGTTAAGAATTAAAAACAATGTTAGCACAATTTACAATTACAACAACACCAGAATTTTTCATGAAGTTAGCCTTAGCTACATAATAGAGTGTAGTCTATAACGTGTTGAATGTGTAATTTGAATTTCTGAACAAGTATTATCTACAAGACTAATAACTTGACGTTCTTACCAACATAACCCAGCTTTACAAACCAGTAATTTAGTCATTTGAAAAAGCATTAACTTAAGTGGATAGCTTTAAGATTCCATTCATATCTGCAGATGGAATTGAAATTACACCTTTGGGAGATGGAAAATTGCTAATAATCTAATTTATTGTTTCATTAGTGAATAAACCCTAATTCTATTCATATTTCACTGCTGAAGTATTTTCTTTGATAATTGATCTTGTGAAATTGCATCCAACTAATAATTAGTTGCATCTATTATTTGAGAGGTTGATTGTCGCTCTTGTTGAGACTAATGATGAATACTTACATAGGTTAATATTCGAAGACACCAACCTTTTGCTCTTTATTATACAAAATAATGAAGAAAAAGCCAGATAAAATAAGTTTGGATTTTAAGGAGTATTGACTAGACTATCAAACTATTTGGATTGCAATAAAAATAAGTCATCTTCATTCCAAGTCAGTTTATAATTATGTATTAAATTGATTATTATGAATTTTAGTATCAACAATTCAAATGGATTGGGATGAATATATGAAGGGATTAACTGGTGTCAATAAGGTAGAATAAGAATGGATTTTGGGAATAAATCCAAAGCAAAAAGAATAAAAATTTATAGAAGAGATAATAAGTCCAAATGTCAAAGAGGAAAATTAAGAATAGAATCGTGGAGTCCAAGGAATCAGAAAATGCATAAGTTCTGATAATAATGATGTTGTGTAACCAAAAGATGTTGATCCTGATGGTGTTGAGATTGAGGAAGATATTGAATAAGATTCTGAAGAAAAGTAAAATGAAGATGGAACCACAGAAGAGTAGTAATAAGTATAGCAAGTAGACACAGAGAAATAGAAAGAGTTCGAAGAAGAGATTGTCAAATAAACCATAGAAAACAATAAGGGTGGTTAAGAAATTAATTAGGCAGATGTTGAGACTTAAGAATAATAATAGGTAGAAACAAAACAATAAGATGAGAAAAATGAAGAAGAACAAATTAAAGAGTAAGATTCAAATGAGTAAATTGAAAATGAACCTGATCAAGAAGTTCAACATCAAGAATAACAAAATGAAGTATTAGTGGCTTAATCAGATCAATAGGAGGAGACATAGAAATTGGAATAATAATAATAATAGGAATCAGAGGAAACTTAGGAGATCATCTAAGAAAATGCAGACTTAAAGGAAGACGAAGGGGAAAAGGAAGAAATTGAAGAGGAAATTGCTTGTTCATAGGATACCTTAGAAGATCAGGCCATTAAGAATGAAGAAGTGCAACAAGTTCAGAAGATAGAATAGGAAAATGAAAATGAAAATAAAGAGGAACCTAAATAGATAGAATGATATAATATTATTTTTAATATTAATGTCAATGCCAAAACTAGCTATTAGTCCATAGTTATACATTTTCCTTATAATCCTTAAAACTCTGCATATACCTTTCCAACTGATTTTATTTTTGAATTTATCTCAGTTAAAGCTTATCGTATGATTTCATTTCCTTCGAATTTAATCTTTTTAGTACAAATGACCCAAGGGCTAAGGAACAAAATATTTCTAATTATGGTAATTATAATAGTGGTTATTTCTTAAGCTTTGTTCTTAGTAACACTCTAACAAGTCCTACTGATAAATATGTTATTCCTGATATCTTGAAAGAATACAGAATGTTTGATTGATGTAAATCATTTCTAAATATGTTCATATTTTAAGAATTTATTTGTATAAAATATATCAATGAATAACCTAATCATCAAATTTGCTATTATTACTAAGGCATTGTCATACCAAAACCTTGCATTTCATGAACCGGCGGTGCTCCAGGTTTAATGCCTTACATTTCCATATAATTCACTAGTTAGTCTGGCAATTCTTCGAGAACTTCTTTTGCCAATAACATTGAGTCTTTAAAATCTCTAAATGGCACAAATTGCACAAGATCTCTTTTGTATTGAGACTACACCATCTTTCCATCAACTATTGTTAAATATAAATGATACTTTAATCTCCATCCAATCTTTTCATTAAAGTAAAGTCATCGTCACCAACTCCAATAATAATAATAGAAATTGGCAAAAAGGCTGCTTATTCTAAATATTGTTCAACTTAATCCATATCGTGAATAGCACCGTCAGTTAAGATCAATAATATTAGATATTAATTGAGTTGCTATTATTTTATCATTGTAGCCTACTTCATGGCTTCAACAATCAGAGGACCAAAGTATGTAGGACCAGAAAATTGTACATAATTTAAGGCGTTTTAATACATCTACATGATTCCATCAAGTCCTTGAGCACTTGTATAATTGGGATCTCCTGATAATGGGAAGCAATGACTAACAGTGTTTAATTTTAAATTAGGAAAATTTAACTTGGCACCAAAACCATAACATGGGACTTACTTATCATAATCATATGCTAATAATATTTCTCCGATACTTGTTAGTGCCTAAGCATACTGATTCTTGGAATGGATTCTGTGTAAACTATTATACTAATCCTAGTCTCCATTACTTTAAGTGAAATCGATGGCTATGCTGAGATTCAATTAAGTTCCACCTTAGATATAATCCATAAAAGTGAATTTAAAAATTGTTTCAAATTGAGAAAATGTAATTGAACCACCGTTATTGTTTAATACGTATTCTTTTTATTGCTTCTTTAATTGATCAATTCCGATATAACTTGATCCTATTATGTTATGGATTGAATTATAAACTTCTAATTTAAACTTATCGCCAATCTTGAATTGCTTCATTTAAAAGGTTTTCCATTATGGATTTGACGTCTTATGTATATGTTCTGATTCATATGCAAAAAATTCGTTGTTGTTTGTGCATTTAAATAGTTTAAAGCTTGGATTTGGAGCTGAACACCAAGATCCTTTTATCCTAGATCCGTGTATTTGCATTATATATAATTCATTTAAATCTTGATTTTTTTCGCACATTGTTATCAGTTTTCCTCCCAAACTCAAATCAAGTATGCAAGTTTAATTTTTTGATCCGAATATTATTCCAACTGTAGACTCAACAAATCCCAGCTCATCAAAGTTATCTCCATCAACATCTCTTACTTCAAACCTTAATGGTTATTTGACTTCAAATATATAATCTAAGATTAAGGCTGTTTAGAAGGTTGGATTAAGGTTGTTAATAATTAATTCTGTCTTTCCTAGTAATGACCAATTATTATCAAGGCAATTGTTTCGAAACTGTTTTCCAAAAACCCAAACTTATGGATCTGATTTAGAAAAAGTATCCTTGTCTTTCAGCTTTCTGCAAGCTAAGTGAAGAGTAATTTTGCATCCAGCCTACATTTGAGGATTAAATAAATTAAATATATACTTAAATGCTTAAGTTTAATTATAAAGCATCAATCTTAAAATAGTCTAACAATTTCTAATGATTATTACATATTATTTGATTTTTTTGTTTTTTTAGATAACAGATAATGAAATTTTGACAATTAATTTGTATTTTATCATAAATGGGTTCAGCATGTTAAAAGGTGCTCTCTGAAAAATCTTAAAATTAAGAAATTGATGATATTGAATCGGATGACTTTAAAATAGAGAAAGAACAATAACCTTTAAAAGTTCATAAAGGAGGTAGAAAAGCCTTACATAAAAGTAAAAGACTGTCCAAGAATATCGAGATGGATTAGGTAATTTAGGATTCTATGATTTATTCTTTTGATCAAAAGAACTAATAACATAAGTCAGACCTCTAAAAATCGACATATTCAAGTTCAGAGAAAAATTTGTTTGTTTAAGAGAATTAAAAACAGTTAATTGGCATCATGAAATAACATGGATCCCATTAATTGATTAAGACCTCCTTAAAAGGCTTGTCAACTATCAATAGCAAACTATAATTATCTAGCCCAAAAATTAAAGACCATCAAGAAAAACATGTCCGATTTAAATTACCAAAATCACACAAATAACAATAAAGACCTCATTCAAAAATAAGAAATAGAATAAATTCTTAACCTTCTTATAATCTATGAATAACCTGAAATGAAACAATTAGTTTATTTATACGTTTTATGATTTTAATCCACCATGTATTAATTAAAAATAAATGTGCCCCCTTCTATAATAATTAATTTAATATAAAAGATAGTTTTTATATTAAATTATTACCCATAGACCTAATTTAGTTTCAAAATTTGGTTTTATCTAGGTTTTTTTTTTTAAAGAGGAAATATATATTTCATTAAATTATATTGATATTAATATATTTAAATATTTTCCAAAAATAGTTTATTGAAATTTTTACAATAATTAATAAAATTTATATATGGGAAGTTATAAAACTGAAATTAGAATGTATTTAGATTTGAGTTGAATTGAATTAGCTATTTGATTTTAATAAATGAATGTGAAGTCATAATGTCAAATTAAATCAAAGGATGAAACTAACTATTATTAATCATTACAATAAAATATGTATAAAAATATAATGAAATAATTAGAACAAATAGGAAGTGAATGTCTCGATTAAGTACAATCACTCAAACTAAAGGCTTTAATAGAATTCATTTTTCAAAATATAACTTATATGGCAGATTACATTAAAATCGAATCATTCATAAATATTCAATTTCCAGACTTAATGTATTAAGAAACATTTAATGGTTTGGTATAATACAAACTAATTCTTTATTCTAATAAGCCATCTTCTTAGTTGATAGGAATAGCTTCAGGATCATCTTGGTTAGAATTAAGATCAAGATTATCTTTTTTAGCTGTAGGGTTAGGATCACCTTGAATCTCTTATTTTTCTAATGTAAAAACCTTCTGCTACTATTGTTCTAATTCTTATGGTTACTGTAGCTAACTAAATAAGGATTTTTATTATAATAATTTTGAATTTAGTATTTTGCTTTCCTATTATTCAATTTATTAGGGTTGATTTTAAGTGACTATTGAAAGTTATTTTTAGGACACGCCATTAATTGACGCTCTTCCATTTTATGGTGATACACTTTCTTCAGGTTCTCTTTAAAGATTTCTTTCTGGCGATTAAAGGATACCTAATTTTGATTCCATTATTTTAGTGTCAATAAATCTTTGATTCACTTGATTTTACGCCTCCCTCTCATGTTCATCTATGATTTTTTCCAAATGTCCTTTTTTCTTACTTTCTAAATCATCATATTTCAACTAAAATATCATTTTAACTTATTACTGTAATGTATTTATCTACTTTTTAGATCTCATTATATAATGCTTCTAGTAGTTTAATTTAAGGTTCTTCTTTAATTTTAAATCTTGAAAGCAATATAAAATAGCATTCTTGAAAGTAAATAAATTATTTTACTTGCTTTTTTATCATATTTTGCTTTATATTATCCAAAATTGCCTCTGTAATCAAATTGTTCAGGAGGTTCCTTAGGTTTTGCTTTAGGATCATTTGGATCTAATTATTTTGCTTTGAGTTAATTTTCTAATTTAACTCTCTCTTGACTCCAGGTTTTATCAATTGGAAATCCTCTTCGAATGAACATAAAAAAGAATTGTCTATTGTAATCCCACATAAGAAAGCATCTAAATATTTTAATGAGAGTGTCAGAACTCAGATCTTTATCAGAATTAAATCCTTAACTTTAATTGTAAATAGCAGATGTATTTTGAAGTTGGGAGGGTGGTCTTTGATTTTATTTTCCATTAATTTAAGATACAATTTTTGGTTATGATTATATAATGCTCTACACTTGATTAAGTCATAAATACTTTCTATTGATTCTCATCATTAACTTTAGATTCATTGGACTCTTCAAAGGGCTTTACTTTTCCATATTTTTTAACATATTCATTTTCATTAGTTTCTAGCAGATTCTTGATTGTTTCACTCTCCTTTTATTCTAATTCCTCTTTTTTAATCTAGTATTTCGATTACAATATACTTTTGAATAATTGGGTGCTTTATCTATGATTTTATAAATTTCATCTAAAACTGAATTTTGAAAAACTTCTTGAACTTCGTTGCTGCTCAATAAAATGAAGTAACATTCTTGTTTATTCTAAATAAGTTACTGTTCTTTTTGTCATATTTACATTTAAAAACTCCATATGGTGAAGATTACTCAAAAGTGTCTTTGGGTTCTTTGACCATTTCTTGAAGTTTTGTTTCTAATGCTTTTCTACATTCATTCCATTTTGGAGTAACTTAGAAACCTCTTCGTATGAATAGGAAGAAAAAGCTTCTTTGGTAATCATAAATCATAAAAGCTCTGAAAGCAGACATTTTTACTTTAAATAATATTTTTTTGCCCTTGATTAATAATTATAAAAATCAGTTAATTACGTTATTTATGGAAACAAACTCTAATTCTAAAGAATGCTTAAAATGATTTATGTTATGAAAAATTTGAGGGAAATAACAACATCACATTAAAATTTATTTAGTACTTGAATTTTGTGATTTTTGATATTGATAAACGAGGATTTTATGTGTGAAAGGTGATAATTTAAAACAGTATATTTTACATTTAGAATTACTATTTAATATTCATAAATGTATAATTATATAATTAGGAATTAATAAAATATATTGAAATAAATTTTGAAGAGCATTAAATAAAATTTAATTATGAGATAGCTATAATAAATTCCGAAAGTAACTAAAAAGGTTATTATTATAAATCAAAAGTAAATTGTATGTGGTGAATACTTATAGGTCGAATATGATTAGTGAAAATAATAATCTTTAGAATATTCAAAATGTTTAAGTAAATAATACTGACAGAAAGAATGTTTCTGTTGAGGAACAACTTCCAAAATAATTTGAGGGTATTTGATTAAGTTAAAATAGATAACATGCAATTTGAAAGTCAATAATCCATTTAGGAAATGATGATTTTGTATTAAAAAAATTGTGCCTAATTATAAGAATTCTAATCTTAAATACACGAGTTAAAACAGAGAGTCTAATTGATTGAGTAAAAATTTTAAGAAATCGAAGCAACTAATAAGAAAAAGAAGAAAAGGAGAACTGCAGCTGAAATAGATAAGAATTTTAAAGTGTGTATTAAATTTATTAATTTTGTAGTGCCCTTATAAAAATTGTGAGAAACTCTATGGATCAGATGTTTCATTGAATCTACACATCAAATTCAAACATAATGGAGGTAATAAGAGCGAACGTCAGAAAATAATTGTAAAATTTACTATTGTTATAATAGAAATAATTACAGGCTGGAGAAATATCTGAAAAGGATATTCAAAACATTAATTTACCACCTGTATGAAAAATACCATTTCAATCCAATAATAAATTTGATTTCAAATTAATTTATGTGTTTACAAAAATTTATATTCCGCCATTTTTTTGGAATTTAAACTCGGCATTTTTAACGAAATTTTAAATTTGAATGCCACATTATTTTTATTATTATTGTTTATAAGTACATTAATATGTCTAAATTATATGATACAAATAGAAAATTCAATAATACAAAATAAAGATGGGTATAATTATTATAATATAATTTTCTACAGGAAACATTAACAGCCAATATTGCAAATAAAGAAAATATCCAAGTCAATAACAAAATAGCAGCAACAAAAACCATCAAAAAGTGTACAACAGCCATTACTCTGGAGAAAAAGAAGCCATTGCCTCAAAGGACAATAACAAAATATTTCAAATTGACAAATCTGAAAAAATATCCTAACCTACAATTATACGACTCCAAAGGGAATGTAAGAGAGTTCTTATGTTATGATGACAAGGTGCTCAACATGCCTTCAGCATATAACTAAACTATATCACATGTATAAACTTTAATCATTATTATAGTCTATGGATAATGATTGTCAATCTGATAATGAACAAGTTGAATCTGCAGTTAGATAACTTACCTACTTTCTCGAATCTACTTTAAATTAATACAAATAACACCCTTAATGAAGTCTATCATTGTGTACTTAGGTTTTAGATAATAATGATAATTTATATTGCATTATTCTATTTTTCAATATACTTGTAGAGCCTATGTTCAATGCATGTCCAGTCTTGATGATAAGCTCAATTGTGATTTAAAATCTATGTAACTTTCAACATACAAAAATGATTTGCCAATAATATAATATTTTATATCATTTAATAATGAATCCGTATAAAGAGAATGCTAAATTATCTTTGGATTAACTGATAGAAAAGAGAGTAAACCTATGATATTATTAAGTAAGTGTGGAACAGGGAAATATTAAATTTTGGCCTTATCTATTTTGGTTTTTATTGATTTAAATGATGGATGTGAATTGATATTGATGAGTTTTCTTATGCCCATCTTAAAAACTGAGTGGCAATTAACAAGCTTATAAATCTAAACCTTAACCAGCATTTTTTATTTGGGTAGAGTCTTCTATTTCAAAATAGTCAAGGAATGGTATTAGGTTCTTTATTGACTGGATTTGTTGCAGATCGAAAAGGCAGATTGAAATGTATTTACGTATCCTGCATCATATAATTTTTTATGGCAAACAGCTTTTTGCTTTGTACAAATTTTTATCATATGATTTTTGCAAGATTAGGATATGGTTTTGTTTATGGTATTATGTACAATTAATTGACAAGGATTTTCAATTCCTTTAACTACAACTATGATATCTGAAATTACAGCTCCTGATGTAAGGGGAAGATTTTTAATTGTTATAAATTTCTTTGTATCCGTTGGCAAAATTTATGCATTTTTATTGGCATTTTTATGTCTTGAGAATTTCAATCAAGGACACTGGAGATTAATGATGACTCTCAGTTCAACGACTTCCCTAATAGTGGGCATTTTAGCATGGGTCTTTTTGATGGAGAGTCCTCGATATTTAATGGCTAGTGGTTAAGTAATAGAGGGTTTAAATATCATCGAAGAAATCATCCATAAAAATGAAAACAATAAAGGTCTAATAAGTAGGATATTTAAAAGTGTATAACCAGAAGTATCATCAGATCCATTTAAAGGATCTAAGTAAAGTTATTATTTATAAGTTTTAGATATGGTTATATTTCAGCCAAAGAGAGAATAGCAATAGAAAAATGGGTAACAAAAGTATTTCGTTCTCAAAATAGAGGAACACTGAGAGAATTATTTAACAAAAGTAATAAAAGCACAACTATACGATTGTGGATAATATGGTTTTGTATTAATTTTGTAATTTGTGATATAAATATTTTAGATGTATTTTGGATAGTTACTGATTTTGCCATTCATTTTAGGGTCTAAATAAAAAACATTTGTTGACTATCTAACAACTGTTTTAGGTGAAATTCCATCAATAATTTTATCATTACTAATAGTAGAAATTCCTTTTTTAGGAAGAAGGAACACAATGGCAATCTCATTTTTTTGTGCAACCATTATGCATGTTTGGTCTTATTATGCTTCTTGGCCATATTTTTTTGCTCGATTCTTTATGAAAGAATGTTGGGCTATGTTATATCCATACTCTACAGAAATATTTCACACTTCAAATAGGACTTTGGGATTTGGAAGTAGTGCTGCTGTTGGAAGGATTGGAGCTGCTATTTCTCCCTATATTCTTATACCCTTATTTGAATAGGAAATACATTTGCCATTTTTGGCTTTTGCTGTGAGTTCTGTTATTTCAACATTGGCTACAATCACATTACCATATGATACAGTTGGCAAATCATTAGATTTTTAGAAGTAATTATAATTTTAGAGATATTTAGTTCGGATGGAGAGGTTGAGAGTAATAAAGAAGATGAAATTAAAGAAATTATGATGGTTTTAATTGAAAAAAAAAATTAGAACTGAAATAAAATTTATATTTATTTATTATTAAATGGATCCTAATGCTTAAATCAATGAGAGATACACAAAATTACAAGAAAAACTGGGAGCTCTTCAATTCGAAGTTGACAACACAAAAGATGCAAAAATTGATGAAATTTATGACAGAATCAACAAAGCTTAGAGCGAATTGAAGGATATTGTCAATAATTACAGTGAATAACTTGTACTTAATCTACATAAAAATAGGGATAATTGTCAGGTTAATTTCAAGAGCTAACAAAATAATTTGAAAAACAAAATGATTAATATAGTTCTTCGCATGAAAAAAAGTTAAAAGAAATCAAAAATTTAGAGAATAAACTCTAAAAAAAGCTAGATGATGATGTTAAAGCCAACAGAGAGTAGAGTGAATAAGTATTGTCCAGCTATGATTAATAAGTAAAATTAAATTGAGTAATCTTAAAGGTCTAAGACTTACTTTAATAGATTGGATAAGAAATTAAAGTGAAAAACTAATAAGTAAACATTATTAACACAACTTTGCAAAATGACTTACCTGCATTATGGTAATATAATGTTTAAGAAAATTAAGAAAGAGTTTAAGAAGATCAATCTATTGTGAAAAAAGCAAGTTAGGAAATTTCCAAATTATTTGATTAAGCTAACCAAGGGAAATCATAAAGGTAATCATAATCTATATTTATTAACAGAGAAGATGCTGAAGTTGGTATATTCACTATGCTCAAAGAGGTTGTAATAAGAGTCAAAAGCGAATTGGAAGAGGAAAGATAATTAAGAATGGATGGACATGAAGCCTTATTGTCAATATTGGAAGAAGCCTATGATAAAATGGAAGAAACACATGCCAAAGTTTAAAAATAGAAGGCTGCCTTATAAGAATCAAAATGATATATAATAGTCAGTTTAGTTTATCATTTTTCATAGAAATTGTTTTAATAAATAAGTTAATGATAATTTAGATATATAATAGCGATGTATTCAACCTCTTCGAACATAAACATTGCGATCTAATCTTTTATTAGTTTGTTTTGCTTAATCCTATTTTTAAAAGCTTTCCAGAGTCTTCAAAAAGGCATCATCATTTATTTTTATAGTCTCTTAATTGTTTTAATGATCTCTATCACCAACAGTCATTCTGGTTTGACTTCCGTGAATGGCTCTACTGGCCTTTTTATCATTAGTTTTATATAATTTTAATCTAAATGAATCTTCTCCGCTCTTTTACTTTAACAATTCATAATTATATTATAGATTTTAGTAATCTAGCCACAGTTCTTCAAAACTTTATTTTAACTTTTATTCTTGTTCAGCAAAATTTTAAGCTTGGCTTTCAATAATAGTTTAAAGTTCGAATTCTTTATTTGATAATAATATATTTGCTTTTCTCTATTCGTCAGCATGTTATTGAAAATGTTATTCAACGGATGAAACTTGTAGCCTCAAATCTTAAACTAATTCTTGTAATTATTAATTTTCCTATAATAAATGAGATATTTTTTAATCTTTTTGATTAAGTCTCTATTAAAGATTAGTAGTTAAATCGATATATTTTGTAGCTTCCTCCAATTAGATTTATAAGGCTTAGATTTCCCTAATAATAACTATTTTTGTTTTACAATTTATAATTTCTCTCTAATATTTTCTTACTGTCTTCTACTTATTATAATTCTTTTCTTGTTTGATCATGTAATGACTCTGTATCTTGAAGTCTATCAATTATTGTTAATAGTTCTAAAATAATTAATAAAAAGTATACAATTGATTTTCACATTTGCTATTTCTGTTTCACATTTTAATTTTTAATTTTCATCTTAAATTTAGGAAAATCTATCTTTTTAATTAAGAATGTGATCTTATAATTGTTCAATAACTTCTTTTGAAGTCTTAACTTAATCCTCATAATTTGATGATATGTTGTTTATTTAGGAAGAGTTTTACTTCTTTAGATGCTCAACTTATTTAATTAATTTAACTTCCTTTTCGCTTTAATAATTTTCAAAGTAGTTTGACAATTGCTCATTCTATTTAATATTTGAATTCATATTTACTTTTTCCAAAGCTTGCTTTAATTTAAATGTCAAATCAGCCTCTCTTTTTTACAGGTCAAGAACCTTTTTATTAATTACTGCTTCTGTTTCATACATACTCCTGTCTTTTGAAATTGAATTTTTTCTAAGTTGATTAACCCTTTCTTCTGTGTCCCTTATTTACTATTTAAGTTGCTCTATTTCATGATCCTTTTTGTCATTTATGTCAAGCAAGGTCTTTATTTTGTTGTTACTTTCTAAGAATGTCTCTTCTAATTAGTTTTGCAATCTAAAATAATTGATATTAAAGCATACAATTCATAATTTATATGAAGCTATTCAATCTTTTTTTATTATTCATTATCTTTTAATAAAAATTAGATTATGTCTTATTTTAATCCGTCTTAGTCTCTTGCAACAGCTAATTAAAATGCATTTAATCTCTCTTAAAATTCTGTTTCCATATTTTTAATTTAAACATCTTTTTATTTAATCACTTTTTTTAAAGTTTCTAGATTATCAATCACTTCTATTGGGTCTAATTATTACAACTAGTTGGAATTATTAGCTTATTTCATAATAATAATAAAATTTATTTTTATTTAATAAGTTAAAATACAAAATAGTTTTTAATTATAAATTTTGTAAATAATAATCATCTCATCTTTAAGCACATTAAGAAAATTTAAAATTTGCCTTATGTTTTTAACTTTAAATGATCAAAATAAGTTAATTTTCATTAAGCGCTCTTTCAATTTTGCATATTCTTCATGACTTTTATACTTGAATTTTAAGTAACATCTCTTGTTCAAATAGCTGTAATTCCTCTCTTATTTTTATTGTTCAATGTTAAGTATAGTTAATAGACCTGGTTGTGGTGAAGAATTTCAAAAAAAATAAATGAAACAGTTCATATATAAACTTATTCTAAATAATCATAATCAGATTATTCAAGCCTTCCATAATAAGAAATACAATTCTTTATGTTGATAAAAAATGTATTTTTTTGTTTAATGAATTACGTGACTTCCAAAGTTTCTACCAACAATGCAATTCCAACCAAATTAATCAAATTTATCAAATTCATACTTAATATGATGAGCAATTTGTTTCTCTGTTCTAAACTATTGCATAGCTGATTATGTAATATCTGTAACTTTTTTAATGAAATCCTCATCCATATCTGTGGCCTTTATTTATAGCTTTATTTGTTCCATTCTTATTTTTATATTAATATATTAAATAAATAAATATTTTGAATAAATTAAAAAAAAGTGTTTTCAAAATTTGTATAAATTTTAGATTTCAAAAAATAATAAATTACTTAAAATCCGTAAAATATTTCAATTATCTTTAATTGATACATTTTATTTTCCTTATTTTCAATTAAATCAATGTCATGCAGACCATCAAGAACATTCTATAGTATCAATACTCTTATTCGCTTAATTGCAAAGTACTATTTTAATAATAAGCTTAAATACAGATAAATAAATGGTTGTCTCATTATTAAATGGTCATGTAATTTTCCTGTAAGTTATGAAAATTAAATGCTACTTACTAAAAGAAGAGCAAAAATTAAATCACTAATTCTTAATAATAATATTAAATATTCTTTATATGATTAATCAAAAATCTGTGATGAACTTAAAATTGTTAGGATAATTTTCCTTCTTTGAAATTTAGCCGAAGTAATCTTCATTTTTGGATGGGTATACATTTTATATTTTAGTTGATCTAGAATCACAAATTTGATAAACTTGTGAATACTAAAATGGCGAAATTACCATATTCAATGATAATACCTATCTTTTTTTAACATAATAAATTAATTTTTTTGCATTTTTCAATTTCAAAATAACATGCAGGATGACGATCATTACAAACTGGTTGTATTTTAATAAGACAGAGAATTAAATTTTGAAAATTTAGTTACTATTTAAATTTCAAAGTGTATAACCAGTTTTTATTAGATATATTTAGGTGATTTCTTAACGGAATAATAATGAGAGGGCTCAAAAAAGGCTAAAGAGTTTAAGGGATTTGTTATTGATTGAAATTATATTAATGATATTATTAATTAATTTTGAAGATGCTTTGTGATTTTATAAGGACTTTTTAGAACTCTTACAACAAATTCATATCAGAATAATATTAATCATGGAAAAAGTAGGAATTCTAAATGGAGATGGACTTGATTCAAATTCCAACTCTTTTCATATCGTTTATGATAATCTTAATAAAATTGATCATTAACAAAAGTGATTAGGAACTTTATATTCAACTAAGTATTAACTGCTTTTCACATTTATTTTTGGGGATACTCATCAAAAAGAACCATTCTTGTAAGGCTATCATGACTCATATAATTAGAATTTGTTAAATAATTCTGATTAATTGGTATTGTCTATATTTTTATATGTCGAACCCATCATTTTTATTAATTTACACCACATTTAATGTAATTTAGTTTAATATGGCTTACACAATATTAGTAAAATTGATAACATTAGGAATATGCATGGGAGGGTATTTAGTATCAGTTGAAGATAAATCTTATGAATGTTTGGGATTATTTATTCTTATAATGATTATACACATGATACGAAGAGAAGGGAATCTAATGTCATTTTATTCAAAACTTTAGGCATTGTTTCTTATTATAGATACAATTCCGTCGGCCATGTGTATTGTCTAGAAAAACAAAAGTTAGTTGCTTTATTCAAATAAAAGCTTTGAAAACCTATCATTAACTCTAGAGGGATCGAATAATTCTGATACTGATCAATCACCTGATAGATTCATCAATTATTAAAAATTATAATTGCATTTCTTATCTAATCTCTAATTAACTGAATTGAATTAATAAGGAATATCAATAATAGATTTTGATGATGAATTGCAGATCGATTAGTATAAGATAAGAAAAGTGAATTATAAAAAAGAAGCTCTTAGTCCTGATTGTGGATCTAGGTAGTTGATTTTCAATTTGAGCGATAATCCTCCAATCAATAAAAAGATATAATATAAATAAGAATTCTTTTCATCATTTAAAATGAAGGATGATGAATAGGTACTCAAAAAGTAATATACTGCTGATATATCCTTATAAGTTGAACTTAGGCATCAACCCTATATGTGTACATTGAGTTCCAAGAAGAAACAAAGGAAGAGATCATCAAATAGACTCAGTATCAACAGGCCATCAACGCCTACAAGTGGTAAGTTATCTTTTGAGTAGATGTTGAGGGAGAATAATAATCAAAAATATCAAAATTCATCACCATCAACAATGAATCATGATATGAAGTTCTTGATACATGTGATAGAAAATTATAAATTATTTGATGAAGAAGACGATTTCCAAATATTTTTTGTCCATGAATTGAATCCAGTTCTTCTAAAAACTAGTTTGAAAAAATTAGAATCAGTAAAGAAGAATTTATTAAGATCAATTTCTCACGAGATGCTTACAAATTTGAATGCTGCATATGGTTACATAAAACAATGTCAGGATAGGTTATTAAAAGGAGAAGAGATGACAGAACTATTGGCTTGTGCATTGAGATACACAAAATTGCAATTATTCAAAGTGCAGGATTTTTTTGATTACAGATATTTATTAGATAACAAATTAAAATTGAGGGAAGACAAATTTGAATTGATTAATGCTATTACGGAATGTGTAGATTTAATTAAAGATTAGATATATAGAAAATAGTTGAGTTATTAATTAGATATCCCTGAGAATTGCGCATATATAGTGAAAGGAGATCGATAGAGGTTTTGTCAAGTTATATTGAATTTATTAACGAATGCGATAAAGTTTACTATTTAAGGTGGAATTACTGTAGAAGTGAAAAAAAAGAAAAACTCTCCGTCTTGTTTTGGTATAATTGACGAGGTCTAATCTTAATTGTCTTAGGAAGATTCGAATATTTTGGAAATTTACATTAAAGATAGTGGTCTAGGTATGGATGAGGATGAATTGGTGACTCTGAGAAAGAAAGTAAGTTGTATATAATTAAAGATAGTTACATGTTGCAGATGAGGATGAAAAGGTATCGAAATATTCTGTTGGTGTTGGTTTAGGTTTATCAGTTTGTAAATCAATAATTCGATAATTGGCCCCAGAAAATTCTAATCTATTATTTGTTGATTCTGTGAAGGATAGTGGATCATCATTTTATTTTAGTCTAAGATATATTGAAGAGAAATCCTCCATTCAAAAATCGTAATAATTGACTATCCCATATTAAGATGCATAAAGTGCATCTGTGAAAGTGTTAAATTACAATAAAGGCCATCAATTGACTGCAATCAATATATTTAAAAGAAGCAATTCTAATGATTTGTCAATTGAAATTCCTAAAAAGAGATAGGATCAATGTAATTGTGAGACCATTTTGATAGTCGATGACGAGTAATTTAACATTGATATTATTTGTCACATCATCAGAGAAATGGGATTCTAAACAGAAACTGCCTTTAATGGTAAATAAGCAATAGAAAAAATCTCTAAGAAATTATAGGATAAATGTAGTGGAAAATGCACTGGGTATCATTGTATATTGATGGACATAAACATGCCTTTGATGAGTGGGTGGGAGGCTGTTTAAATCATTCGGTAAATGGAATGTGAATTATAATTGGTAAAGGCAATTCCTGTAGTAGCTGTAACTGCTTTTTGTAGCATATAGGACTAAGAAAAGAGTATTAATGAAGGTTTCGACGGAGTAATAATCAAGCCAGCTACTAAAGAGAAGATTAAAGGGTGCTTCGAAAATCTAAATTTATGACTATAGAAATTGTATATGAATACATAATAATATGAAAATTAAGTTAGATGTTTCTTAATTCATTATTATACATATTTTTCAATATTCACAATTTATGCTAGGTAATCCTTCAATTGTATCAGATAGATCAATCTATAGCAAATCTAACCTTCTTGGTCAGTCTTCATATAGTCAGAAACCTATTGAGTCTATTTTGATCCTTCGCTCAGGAATCGAAATGAAACTACAGACTTTTCCAAAAAGACATAGTCCTCGAACTTTTAGAATATCAAATCATTAAGATCTGAAGTAGATTTCTAGGGTTTAGAGTAGAGTTTACTTTTTGTGTTTGTTTTTGTTAGTCATTATCCTTAAAACACTTAGTAATGACGAGTAAGTAATCTAGGTTGGTGAGGGAATTCGAAGGGTTTTCTTTTTATAACCAATTGATGTCTTCTTTCTAAAATGAAATAAGGGATTACCAATTGATTGTGTAAAATGGGGACGAGTTGTGGAGCCAAATTAAGAATCCTCTCATTTATAAATAAACCTATTTTCTTCGGTGTTTGAAAGATGTGTTACAGTTGTTGATGTTACTTATTGTATTGTTGTGATTTAGTATCGACATAATGCAAGATTTCACCAATGGCATTGCTCCTATTGATGATTAAATTCTAAATTACTTAATTTCACCAATATTTAATATTGTAGTAAACCCAAAAACATTGTCTTCGTCTTCTTGTCCAACCATGGTTCCCAATTCAACTTGATCACATATGATGTTGGCCAACTCAGAGGATTTAAAGCTAATTCCCTCCAGATAGCCATTGATGAATGATTTAATAGAGTGAAATTATTTTTGATTTGGATCGAGGAAGACAAAGTCCAGATTGATTTCCTCTTCCATATCTCCCTTATTATGCACATTTATTGGTTGTTCGATTTCCTCTTCCTCTGAATCCTCATCTTCATAATCTCTTTATTTTCTCTTGTCTTAATTACCTTAATTCATTAATTTTAATAGTGATCAATAAATGGATCAAACCAAGAAGAAGATAAAACCTAATTAAATTACTCTGCTCCCCCCTGATACAAGAGTATTTGTGACTCTATTTAACCCTTATGGAGAAGAAGCCCAAAAATCCTTGGAACTCTCAGTGAACACAACCAAAGAAGAATTGCAACAAATTTTATAATCATTGGTCAAAACTGAGGAAGATCAAGTTTACTCCTTCTTCCACAATAACATTGAATTAGTCGACACATTAAACTAGTTAATCGCTTCAGATCCTGAATACAAACTGGAAAATACCTTTTCTCTCACATACCATCCCCAATCACTCTTTAGAATTCAGCCTATCACACGTCAAACAGCCGCTCTAGAAGGCCATGAACAACCTGTGCTATGTGTTCAATTCAGAACACATGGAGATGTCTTGGCAACAGGAAGCGGTGACACAACCATAAGATTATGGGATATGCTGACAGAAACTCCAATTGCCACACTCAAAGGTCATAGGAATTGGGTATTATGCTTAGCATGGAGTCCTGATTGCAAATACATAGCCTCTGGTAGTCATGATGGTTAAGTTTGCATTTGGGATGTTGAAACCAATCAATTAAAAGGGTAACCTTTAATAGGACATACCAAATGGGTTACTAGTATAGCCTGGTAACCAATGCATCTAGATGAAGAATGCACATTGGTGGCTTCCTCATCTAAAGATGGTAGTGTAAGAATCTGGAGCAGAATTTCATTGTCTTGTTTGATATCCATCAATGCTCATTAAAAAGCAATTACAAAGTATATTTCTTGTTAATTCTAGAATGCTCTGGGGTGGTTAAGGATATATCTATACTGCATCAGAAGACACCACAATCGGTGTATGGAATAAATCAGGAAAAAGAGTCCAAGAACTCAAAGGTCATGGCCATTGGGTCAATTCTATAGCCTTGCATACTGATTACACATTAAGATGTGCTTGTTTTAGTGAAGGAAACACTGAAATTAACAGGAAATAGGCTAAGGGGCTTTATGATAAGATGTTAAATGGTAAAAACGAGAGACTTGTCAGTGCGAGTGATGATCAAACTTTGATGCTCTGGGAGTATACGTCATCAAAACCAAAGGTTAGAATGACTGGACATCAATAATAAGTGAATCACGTATAATTCTCACCAGATGGAAGATATATCGTCTCAGCTAGTTTTGATAAGAGCTTGAGAATTTGGGATGGGTACAATGGAAATTGGATTGCTACTCTGAGAGGTCATGTAGGCTCAGTTTATTAAGTTTCATGGTCTAGTGATTCTCGATATATGTTGTCAGCTTCCAAGGATTCTACCTTGAAATTATGGTCTTTATAAAAAAAGAAGTTGGCCTTTGATTTGCCAGGACATGCTGATGAAGTCTATGCTGTTGATTGGGCTCCAATTGGAGGAGAAAAAGCTGGAAGTGGAGGCAAGGATAGAAGGGTTAAAATATGGAGACATTGAACTTCTTTTTTTCTTGTTAATATTATATTAATGTATATATATGGATGATATTAAAATGAGTTTATAAATTCTTAAAAAACATAAATATCTTTATTATATTAATGAGTCATCATAATAAGGCACATGATATAGCTAAAGTCGCAGCCGCTAGGTTGAATGCAGCTGCAGCTACAAGAAATTATAATGTGACTCCAAGAGTGGATTATAGAACAGTGGTGAAGGTAGATGGGCCACTAGTTATTTTGGACAATGTCAAATTCCCAAGATATGCAGAAATTGTTAATGTTTGTTTGGGAGATGGATCAGTCAGAAAAGGGTATTAATCTATTTAATACTTTTAGATAAGTGTTAGAAATAGCTGGTAAGAAAGCAGTCGTACAGATCTTTGAAGGTACTTCAGGTATCGATAATTTGTACACACATTGCGAATTCACAGGTTCAACACTTTAAATGCCAATTTCTGAAGAAATGCTTGGAAGAGCATTCAACGGATCAGGAGTTCCAATTGATAAAGGCCCCCCTGTTTTGGCTGAAGAATTCTTAGATATTCAAGGATAACCCATTAATCCATTCTCTAGAGTCTATCCTCAAGAAATGATTCAAACAGGTATCTCAGCCATCGATTGTATGAACTCAATTGCCAGAGGATAGAAGATTCCATTGTTCTCTGCCAATGGTTTACCTCATAATGAAATAGGAGCGTATGATTCTACATCTATATTTCTAGTTAAATTGTGCGTTAAGCTTCATTAGTCAAGGGTAAAGATGTGCTTGATCATTCTGATGAAAACTTTGCAGTTGTCTTTGGTGCTATGGGTGTCAATATGGAAACAGCTAGATTTTTCTAAACAGATTTCGAATAAAATGGTTCTATGGAAAGAGTCGTCTTGTTCATGAACTTGGCTAATGATCCAACAATTGAAAGAATTATTACTCCCAGATTGGCATTAACAACAGCAGAATATTTGGCTTACGAAAAGGAGTTGCACGTGTTGGTTATCTTAACAGACATGTCAGCCTATGCAGATTCATTAAGAGAAGTCTCTGCAGCCAGAGAAGAAGTGCCAGGAAGACGTTCTTTCCCTGGTTATTTATATACAGATCTTTCAACCATTTACGAGAGAGCTGGTAGAGTGCAAGGCAAAAATGGATCAATCACTCAAATCCCTATTTTGACAATGCCTAATGATGATATCACACATCCAATCCCAGATCTTACAGGATATATTACAGAAGGATAAATCTTTATTGACAGATAATTGAATAACAAATAAGTTTACCCTCCTATCAATGTCTTACCCTCATTATCAAGATTGATGAAATCTGCTATTGGTAAGGGTATGACCAGAGAAGATCATCCTGAAGTTTCAAATCAAGTATTTATTATTCTTAACATCAACTATAGTTATATGCTAATTATGCCATCGGTAAGGATACAGCAGCCATGAAAGCAGTCGTAGGAGAAGAAGCCTTGTCTGCTGAAGATCTTTTGTATTTAGAATTCTTGAAGAAGTTTGAAAATAACTTCATCAGTTAAGGAGCTTACGAGGTTCGATCAATTTTCAAATCCCTAGATTTAGCTTGGAGATTGTTAAGAATCTTTCCTCCTGAAAAATTAAAGAAAGTAACAAATTATTTTATTCTGATTAGATTAACAAAAGAAATCTTGAAACTTACTATTACAGAAGAAAAGAAGATGAGGATGACTTTGATGGACCCCAATAATAGTAAGAAAAATGAGTATGATATATAGTCGTATCAAATACAATCAATTTAATCTATATAAAAATTATTGTTAAATAATTTTTATGAATATTTAACATTTGCATTTTATCTTAAATTATTAAAGTTTATAGTATTTTCAATTAAAATCAAAAAGAATACTCCTATTAAAAGAGATTTAATTATAAAAATAATAAGTAGAGTACTAGCTTTTTTAAAATATCTTTATTAAGATTATACAAGTAGTTTAGTTTAAATTTCTAATTATTAACAATAAAATTTTAGTTTGAAATGAAATGAAATGAAAATGTTATGTACATATCTAAGAAATACGTAATCCAGAATTGACAATAAATGATTTTAACAATAAAGTAAATTTTATCAGTAGAAATATGCATTAATCATTAATAAAGCTCTTTAATTTTATTAACTTATTTTTTTTGTAATATACTGATTTATTCGATCAAATAATTTCTACAAATGCCTTTGGATGTTAGAAAGTTGTTTATTTTGGAATAACAACTGCTGCACCTCTTGGTTGAACTGGTTATCGCTTTGTTGAAATGACTTGCTTATTCTTCTTTGCCTCAGTCTTTTTCTTATCATTTTCTTAGACTCTCTTGACAAATTCTTATCTGCATTTTGATGGTCTCAAGTGATCAGCTCTAACATGAAAACGCTTTTCGACATATCTTCCTCTGACTCTTCTTTATAATGAGACACCAATTCCTCTTGGATTGACATTGAATACTCTTGCAGTTCTGCCGTGATAATATTAAAATGGAACACCTTTGTGTTAAGCACCATCAACCAAAATATCAACAAAATCACCTTGAGATTATTAACTAAGACTTACCTCTTCTGAAAGTTTAAAGGGTTTTTCTTATTGATATGTTTCCATGTCCTCTGAAAGGTTTGGCAAACTTGCTTCTAGTACCCTTTTTCAAACCATAACTGTGAGTCATATTTGATAATTTAATTTATGGATTTGCTATCACATTTAAATATATATATTTAACATAATATATATATATAATCTATATGAATAAATCCATCTCATCCAATATTCATCTTTCTGACTTTTATTGCATCTTGTTTGTCTGCCAATTCTTTCAGTAAAGGCTTGTTATGCATCAATTCTTCATTATTCATTTTATTTCTGGGTCTCTACTAAGATTTTCTCTCATCTATCTATTATTTTAAGATATCTTAGTGCTTCAAATTTACATCCTTTATGTAATTATGTTTTTATTTTTCGTGTGTTTAATACATTTATAAATCTTATTACCAAACCTAAGCTTATTTTCTATTTAAATCTTCCTCTTCTTTTATTTTCTATCTTAAATAATCACTTTATATTTACTTTTTATCTTCCATTTGCTTGATTAAATATGATCTCATTTCCTATTGTTGCTATTTAATTTATCTCTTTTTTTAATCTTCATCATTTTATTCAATTTGATTTTACATAAGAATAGCTTTCATCATTTTATCATCTTCAGCCCTAATTCTAGATAAGATTATACTTAATTTGATCTTTCTGATTCTTTACTACCGTTTATGAAAAGTCACTCATGATCTTTTTGATTTTATCTTCTCTCTCCTTCTTTTCTAATTCTCTCTCCTATTCTAATTTTTATTGTAAATCTATATATTTCCTTTGCATATCAATTTCTAATTATTTTTCAGTTATCTCATCATGAATTTACTTCTATCTATTTTTTTCATTTTCTTCCATCATTTCCATAAACTTTCTCTTCTCAATCTCCTTTTTCTAAAGTATTTCCCTCTACTCCTATTTCAATTCTTCCTAAATTCTTTAAACCAATACTGCGTCTTATTCTGATTATCTCTTTTTCTCTAAGAATCTTCTCTTCTCCTCTTCCCTCACTTGTCTGTCTCTTTGCTCCTTTTCAATTTACTACTTTCTTTCCTTCTCTCTCTTTTTCTAGTCCTCTCTTTGATCATACACATTCATTTAGTAATCCCTTAACTTAACATATGCTTCTTCCTATTTCCTCTCTCCTTCTTGTCTTCTCCTTTTCTCCTCCAATTGTCTATCAAGTTCTGCTTTCATTTTCTTTTTAAACTCAGCTTACCTCTACGATTCTAGCTATCTTTCCTTGGTGTGTAGTTCTGTATCAAATTTGACCAAAGCAGCCCATTCATCCTCTTCATCAACTACATAAACTGATTTTGGTGGTTTTTCAAATTGTGAAGACGTTACAGAATATTAATCGGGATCTCTTTCAGATCTCACAGAATTCTTAACAGATTATGGCCTGAGGTTTTGTGATTTCTATTCACTTCTGTTGTCAAATTAAATATTTTAGGATGGGTTTTATTATGTTTAACTTTGTTGTTTTTATTTTTGAATAGCCTCCTATACTCTTGCTTTCAGTTATTTTAAAGAATTCTCTGTAACCTAATATTTTTTATGCTTGATACTTGCTCGTTTGCGAAGTATTCATTAACTATTTACGAAATTAACACCTCTTTATTCTTGTTACCTTAAGCAAAATCTTTTGAAAATTTGCTAATCAACATTTCTCTCAATTGCTCCCTTTATTGGATCAACCCAGCCCTTTCAATAGCTGATTTGACTCTTGCTGAACCTGATCGAACTGTTTTACTTTTCTGAGAGTTGTTCATTTTTATATTAAATTAATTTGTAAAATCATAGACTCTCAATAAATAAGTGAACGCATATCTCTGATCTCGTTTAATGCTGCATCATGATAATTGAGGTATTAGAATAAAAATTCAAAATTGTCTCATTTCACTAAATAGCAACTATCAGTTACACTATGAATTTTATCGAATATTATTTTACTTAAAATTTAAAAGATGTTAAAATGACATCATTATTACCCCTTGCTTAATCCTCCAATTCATTCTCTTCTAATATTCTTGAATTATCTAATAACTTATATGATATATGATATCGGAATTAAGAATAATTTAGCTATATCTTTAGAGATTCGAAGTCAGAAGAAAGAGATCTCTACATTTTCGTTTATCACCAATAGCTTTAACTTTATAAGGAATAATTTATATAATTGATAGTAATAACAGCAAATCAAAGAAGAGTTCTAAACGTATAAAAACAAAGATCTAATTAAGTTATAAAGGTTATTTAATTTTTTGTGATAAAACAGTATTTTATCATAATTTTAGCATTTTCTTAAAAGAATATACAAATAAATAATTTTATCATGAAGTCCCATTGACATCTTGATATAGTAGACTTTCATTATCATTTATTTCAACCTTTTTTCGACAGCATAAAGCAGAAAGCCAAATTTACTTTATGTTCAACACCTGACTAACAGCTAATATACATAATTTTACTTGTAATTGTAGAGAAAAAAACTTAAAACAATAATTAAATGCAATTCAAAAATTAAGTTAAAAAAGACATAAAAAGCATAAGGCCAATCATTGAATACGATCCATTTAACAAATACATCTATAATATCAGTATATCTATTTTTAAATAAATATTACCTTATGAGTTAATTAAAGAGCCAAGCTAGTCCATATATAATAGGAAATAGTTGAAGATGTTGAATGATTTCAAATTCTTCATCTTAAAATGTGGATAGATGGATTGCAGCTAATTTTGAATTCTAAAGTAGTATTATAATTGAAAATTCTTACTTTTTTTGCTAATATGATTCCACTCACAAAAATAATTATCTAAGGAATTGTCCAAAATATTAAATAGATTTTCCAGCTTTTGCTAAACCCACAAAAAAAGTATTATATGCAGTCTTTTTTAAAAGAGTTCCATCCAGTTGGAACAAATTCCTCTTATAAAAATGGAAAAAGCAACCAAACATATGATGCAATCCAAAATAAAAATATTACTTTAAATACATTTTTAGATAAAGTTTCATACAAATTATCAACCTATATTTAAAATCATTATACTTTTAATAATAATCTCAGCTGATAGATTATAAAGAGGCAGCAACAAAATGATGAGAGCCAACTTGAATGCATTATGTATCCAATTATATTGCATTATTTTTCTAAAGTCTCCTGTTACATAAAGAATCTATTATAAATGAATGCTAAGCCCAAATCTATGCATTCGAATAGAGATTAAAAGGAAATTATTCTAAAAGTCCAATAACTTCTTTTGCTGCTCAATATACAAGTTAGTCCTATGAAGCTTGATGAAAGAAAGGACAGTAAAATTATAATCATCCTAGAGTAGTATTAAAGTTTAAAATTGGCTGGGTTGCATATAGGTATCTCCTCATCTTAATTGTAAAAATCAATTGTAGAATAATAATTCATCATTGATTTCAATAAATTTTATTATTTAATCACATAAATTAGAACACAACACAATAGTTGTAATATTTGTTTAATTTAAATTATGGATTAAGATTAATCAATCAAATTGGAGGACATTCATTACACTAATTTCACAGACTATAGTTAAATACCCAAAATTATGCCTATGATTGATGCTGAATTATCTGAACCCTATTCTATTTATACTTATAGATATTTTCTTTATGGGTGGCCAGATCTCTCTATTTTTGCCTATTATAACAATGAAATTATCGGGGTGAGTTGTTTAGTCAAATTCTTAGGTTGTAATTGGAAAATTAGATAAGCATAATAAATCTGGTAGAAACAGGGGTTACATAGCAATGATTGTGGTAGAAAAGAAGTATAGACGCCTTAGAATAGGGAGAATTTTGGCATAAAAATTTATTGACAAAATAAAAGAAAAAGGTTTGAATTGATTTTTAATATTGTAATAAGGTGGTGATGAAATAGTGTTAGAGACCGAATAAACAAATCATGCAGCGCTGAGATTGTATGAGTCCCTGGGTTTTGCCAAAATGAAAAGAATGTAGAACTATTACATGTCAGGCAATGACGCATTTCGTTTGAAATTATTCCTGGTGGATCCACTAGATCCCCATTAAAAAAGTGAATGAGTATACAAGAAAATGTTAAAGTTTTATTAAGTAATCATATACTATATATATCATCAATGAGAACCTCGAAGAGAGATCATTAAAATCAATCTTCGTAATCTGAAGTACAGATTAGTATAGTTGTGTCTTAATCTTCTTGCACTTCCACATTCTCTTTTTTACTTTGATTCAACAAGTCCTCCATAACCAAATGATCTTTGAGGTATTCCCAATTTTCCAGAACCACAATTTGATCAAGCAAAATAGTTTCTTTTTTATTGATGATCTCATTCATACTTTTTATATTATTATTTTAATCTAAAAACAGAACCATTTAAATAGAGCATTTATCGATTTTAACAGTACCCATAAAATTAATTCAATCATTTTATTTATAATCAATCATTTACCTTCACTTTATTACAATTTAATTAATGAAATATTAAAATTATTATGTAATTCTATTATTTTATACTTAAGTCAAATTAAGGATCAACTAAGCATAGAAAATTCATACCCTGATAATACCCATCAAAAATATTCCATAGAAGATAAAATATTAGATTTAATTAATTTAGTCTTTTACAATTGGATAAAACACTTACTTTTCTGTAATAATTAAATTTATTAATAATCTAAAGAAGTTTAAAAAGTAAGAGCGATTAAAATTGATTATCAAAGGATTATATAAAAAATATATAACTTGACTAATCATTTAGCGTACATTTTAGTCCATTCCTTAGCTTTTTATTGATATAATGCTTTGTCTTTCTTAAAAACGGTATTAACATCGTCAAGTAATGGGCTATTAGGATTTGGATCATAAAGCAATGCTAGAATACTTAATAGCACTAAAATGTAGATTAAAATAGAATACACTTTCTAATAGTTAAGCTTGGAGACCAATTTTATCCCAAGATTTCTAGGCAAATTTACCCTGTATTATAATCAATGTTTAAATGATAGATAGAAGTCAGAAATACTATTTTTGGAGATTTTAATGGATAATCTTCAGGAAACAATACATCTAGAGTAAAAATTCCATTTTCATAAAGTGATCCTTAAGGTCCAGAAAAACAAATTTTCCAATGAAATATATTATTGCCATCCAAAATGCTGATTAGGAACCCAGTGAGAGGTTCATCTTGAAAATTTTATAGTTCTTTTTTAATTCTAGGTACAGAACTCATTGTTTATAATTAATAATAAAATAGTTTTGCATTGAAATAAGATTTACAAGAAATGTACTTGTAATTCTAGGACACTGATAAAAACTGATAAATAACAAAGACATAAATATAGGACAGGGGAATAATAAGTCAAAGTAAATAAAATTTATACAATATACGGTGTCAGAAATGAAAGAGAATTTGTAATATGAATTGAATATAGAAATTAATATTAGTTAACTCGAAATAATTATTTAATATATATAGAATAAAACAAATGTTGAGATTGAATATTTTACTCATTTTAGCTAATCAATATTTAGCAGTTTCGATAAATGTGGAGGAATCTTGCACTTGTAGTTAAATAAAATCTAAGTCTGATTGTGCAAACATTGGGTGTAGATGGGATAATGATAAATGTGTCCAAAATGATTAAACAGAAAATGATGATATGATAAGTGTCTATTGCAGATCATTTGATTAAGCAACTTGCCCAAAGATGAAAGGCTGTGCTTTTGTTGATAATAAATGTGAATAATTCAGTGGTTGTTCTGCTTATATTGGCAGTACGAATTATTTTTGTCAATAGATCTCATAATAATGTACATCAGATGGGAATGTGTGTTAGGATCCACAGAATTGTAGTGAATATAAGAATTAGATATTTTGTAATCAGAATATCAATATTTAAGGAGGTTAATGTAAATGGGAGAACAACTAATGCAGAGATTTAAGATGCATAGAAGCAAGTAATGAATTGAAAACGGATTAAGATTGCAATAAATTTAAAATAGGATGTTTTACAAATGGTAAGGGATGTGTGGAGATTAAAAGCGAATGTTCTTCATATGGAATTATTGATTGTAATTAAATGATAGGAAGTGATGGCTATTGTGCGAGAACAGCAACTGGTTGTGGTGCAAGATAGTGTTAGTCTGCTCCTAGTGATTACAATAGTGATGAGTAATGTGCAAGATATCAGTTTGGATGTGTTACGACAGGTAAGGGATGTTGGATGAATCCATTGCCTACTTGTGATAGTTATGTTGGAAGTGATTGCAGTTAGATGACAGGATCTGAGGGATAATGTGACAATGGATCATCAAATAAATGTTAGTCTAGGAAATGTGAAAATGCACCTACTACCTATAATACAGATGAAAAATGCAAAGAGTTTTTGAATTCATGTATAACCAATGGAAGAGGATGTGACACTTCATTGAAATAATGTAGTTCTTATACAGGAACAGCTGAGGAGTGTAATTAGTACATAGGAAGTGATGGTAAATGTACTTTAGGTACAAATGGGTGTAAAACAAGAGTTTGTGAAGAGGCTTAACTAAAGACAGATCGAGAATGCAACGACTATTAAAAGGGTTGTGTAACAGATGGAGTGAATTGTTTAAGTAGTAGAAAATTATGTTCAACCTATAATGGAACAGCAACAACTTGTGCTAAATATGAAGGGTCTGATGGAAGATGTTATTCTAAAAATACTTTTGAGGGGATCTGTTCAAATTTGGTATGTACTGATGCTCCTTCTGAATACAAGACACATGAGAAATGTATTTCATTTTAAAGTGATTGTTTGTCAAATGGGGAAGGGTGTGTCAAAAAAACTGATTGTATATCTACTATTAAAGAATTCACTTGCAAAGCTACTGCTTCATGTTAATGGAATCAAATTTGTGTTACCAAAACTGATTGCTCATACTTTACTAACATTAGTTTATGTAATAATAATTTGGGAAATGGTTAACCTTGCTTTTGGGTTGGTGGTGTTTGCAGAGTTAGATTATGCACTGATGCTCCTTCATCATATACAACTAATGATTAATGTAAGAAGTTTTTAGCTGGATGTGTTACAAATTCATAAGGATGTTTCCCATCCACAGTCCCTTGTAATTAGTATTAAGGAACAACAGAGACTTGTGTCAATTTTTATGGGAATGGGTTGAAATGCACTAGCACTAGTAGTATAAAGGGACCATGTGAAGTTCTCTTATGCACAAACAATACAACAGCAACCAATTTAAAATAATGCGATGATTTTTTGAGTGGATGCAAATTTTAGGGTAGTTCTGGTTGTATTGATAAATCTGCTGATTGTAGTTAATATACTGGCAATTAAGAAACGTGTTCCTAGTAATTTGGAATAAATGGAACAATTAAATGCTATTAGGATACAGGAACTACTGGACCATGTAGACATTTAAAATGCGGAGATAATATAACAGCTACTACAAATGACTAATGCACATTATTCTTAAGTTCATGCGTATCAAAAGGATTAGGGTGCATTGATCAAGCAGAACCATGTACATCTTATTCTGGAAGTAGCACTACTGATTGCTCAAAATTCAAAGGTGTAAATAACACAAAATAATGTTGGTGGATAAGTGGAACTAGCTGTGTGAACAAGGAATGTGCACAGGATACTGCATCAACAAAAAATGAATAATGTGAATAGTTTTTATCTGGCTGTGTTACAAAAGGTATAGGATGTATTGAAAACACAGAACCATGTACTTAATTCTAAGGAGATGAAGCTTAATGTTCAATTTTAATTGGCAATGGGTATCCTTGTGTTCGTAAAAACACATGTATGAATAGGAGTTGCTCTGATGTAATTAATCCTGCAAACAATGATTAATGTACATAATATTTGTCAACTTGTAGATTTAATGGATTTATCTGCATAGATGCTTAAATTTCATGTACATCATATACTGGTTTGAACTATTAAATTTGTTAATAAATCACTACAATTTCTGGTGACAAGTGTTATTTAGCAAGTGGAACAGGTACATGCTAAACAAGAAGTTGTACACATTTAACAGCAGCATCAAATTAGAGTGATTGTGATCAATTCTTACCTGGATGCATTTTTAGTGGTTCAAATTGTGTTGCAAAGTAGAATTTGTGCAGTTCCTATTTAAACTTCTAACCCAATGCTTGTGAGAAAGCAATTAGTCTATCAACTGGATTATGTTGGAGATCATCAAATTCAATTGGAGCTTGTATGGCAAGAACATGTTCAAGTGTTACGAGTGTGTTAAACCCTTATTCATTTTCATCTTAATTTTGTACTCAATACTCTGATAATTGTGTTTATGATGGAGTAAAATGTGTGGACAAGGAATCTAGTTGTACTTCCTATACCAGTTTTGTTTAATCAGCATGTAAAACAGCAGTTACACTTTCTGGTGAGAATTGTTGGTTGGAAAATAGTGCATTGACAACATGTGAAAGCAGATTATGTAGCGATAAAGTATCAAGTTCGAACTCAATTACTTGCTAAGCTCACAAATCTTCTTGTAGATATGATGGTACTATTTGTGTTGATGCATAAACAGCATGCAATTTATATACATCATTTACTTAGTAGGCTTGTAAAGATGCGATATTGGCAGATGGTGTTACGAAATGTTGGAGAACTTCAAATTCAGTTGGAACATGTGAAGATAGGTAATGTACGAATGTGACAGTTGCTACAACTACTTAGAAATGTTTAGATCATATGAGTACATGCAGATTCAATGGTTCATCATGTGTTATTCAATAGACTAATTGCAATGGATATGTAGGATTCACATCTGAAGCCTGCAAATCAGTAACAACGAGTACAGGAGGTCTATGTTGGATTCCAGCGATTGGATCTACATAATGCAGTGACAGAACTTGTAGCAATACAATAGATGGTGCAAGTGCAATTAGTTGTCCATAACATTTGGTTAGTTGTAGGTATAATGGTGTAGACTGTGTGAATTATCAAGCTTCATGTAATTTATACACAGGATTCACTAAAGCAGCATGTTAATCTACTACGACTATTGGTGGCACATCTTGTTGGAAACAAACAAATGATATAGGAACATGTGAAGATAGGAGTTGCTCAAATGCAATTGAGAATCCAAATTATGTAAATTGTGGAAATCATTTGTCCACATGCACTTATGATGGCTAGAATTGTTATATGGCTTAAATTTCTTGTAATCTATATGTGGGAGTGAGTGAAATTCAATGTTAAAATTTAAGAACTACCTCTGGAGACAGATGTTGGTCTGTTTCAGGTAGTTGTGTATAAAGAACATGTACTTAAAATTAAAGTGGAATGACAGATTTGGAATGTGATTCGTTTTTACCTGGATGTAGAACCAATGGAAAGGGGTGTGTTGATGCTTCATAGACTTGTTCATAATACCGAGGAACTAGTTCTAGTTGTTTGACATTTGTGGGTAATTCAATCAAATGCAAAGGGTAAGATTCCTTTGGATATTGTGAATAGAAATAATGTTATGATAATGCCAACAGTGTCACTGATATCCAATGTGATGCATTCATGAAGGGGTGTGTTTCAAGGGGATTAGGATGTATTGATAAGACTGATCCTTGCAATAATTATGTTGGAAATCAATCGACTTGTTCTAAATTTGTTGGGAATGGTAAAAGTTGTTGGAATGACAGCACCAGTACAATCACATAGTGTAGAGTCAGATTATGTAGTGATAATTAGACTTATAATACAGATTCGTAATGTTAGGAATTCTAAGCTGGCTGTGTTACCAAAGGTAGGGGTTGTATTATTTAGACTGCAAAGTGTTCAGATTATTAAGGTACTCAATTAGAGTGCAGTCAATTTAAGGGATCTAATGGAACTAAACCTTGTTGGAATGATATTGCAGCCACTCCTTTGATGAGTTGTGTTGTAAGAAATTGCTAACATAACACCACAGCAAAGACTGATAAAGAATGCAATCAATTCTTAAGTGGATGTGTAACTAAGGGAATAGGCTGTGTAATGCCTTAACCTTGTGCTTCATTCAATGGAACCAACAAGTCTTGTCCTCTGTTCTCAGCAACTGATAGACCCTGTAAAGGCCAAAGCAGTAACTCTGTTGCTCCTTGTGTTGCCTTAAAATGCAATGAAGCACCAAACAACTATGACAGCGATGAATTATGTAATATCTTTAAGGAAGGGTGTGTAACTAATGGATATGGTTGTGTCAGTAGTGTTTCATGTGAGAACATTTAAACTTAGTAAGCATGTTAAAAGAAATCGCAGTGCTTATACGCTGGAAATTGCACACAATTATCAACTAAATGTAGTGTATTTTCATCTCAATCAGTCTGTGTAAATACTCCTGTCTACACTAGTATAGGCAGATGCTAATGGGAACTCAATAAGGCCTCCAATATTGGGTAGTGTAGAGATTGGAAATGCGAGGATGCATCTGAAAGTGTACTAACTCATGAGGATTGTCAACGACTGTCTAGCTAATGTACTTCAAAAGGCAAAGGGTGCATTCCGATTGGAGCTTGTTCATCCTATACTACTTCGACTTCTTGTTCTTCTGCCAAAACTACTGATGAAGGAGGTCTTTGCATTTGGGAGAAAACCTATTGCAGGAAATTGGATTGCAATGATGCAAGCAAAGAATTTAATACTGATGCAAAATGCCAAGAGTTTCTTAGTAAGTGTTTCTCCAATGGTAAAGGATGTGTCAATCAGAACTATACTTGTAAGGACATCGTTGTCAAAGCAAAATGCACTAAAGATTACGCAGGAAATGTATGCTTATGGGTTTAATAATCATGCATTACTTATTCATAATGCACTGATATCTAAAACTCATCTCATACTTTATGTTAAAAATACTCAAATAAATGTACTAGTAATGGTTAAACTTGTATTCCCATTTCACAATGTTCCAAATATCTTAATTAAACTAGTTGCTCACTTGGAATCGATGGAAAATGTGGATGGATTGTTGACACTTGTGCTCCCTTTAAAAAGTGTTCTGATTTTAATGCTATTACTACAGAACTATGCTAACAATATTCAAACCAATGCATTTCTGATGGCTACGGTTGTATTTCTAAGACTGAATGTAATTATTACTAGACTGAAACATCCTGTCTCTCTGGAGGTACTGATGGCTTTTGTATTTGGGCTCAAGAATCTTGCAGATAAAGAAAATGTACAGATGCAACTGTGGACATGGGCATTGATATTACATCATACACCTCATGCAATAGTTTTGTTGCCACTACTAAATGTACAACTAATGGAACTAATTGTATCCCTATTGGATTGTGTTCCTCATACAAAGAGGCAGGATGCCATTATGGAACTGATGGCAATTGTGTTTATGGTTTTTAAGAAGGATAAACTTAAGGAATTAAATCCTGTAGGGTTAAATCTTGTTCAGATTACTAAGATACAACAACAGAATTATGCAAATAACATAAAAAAGTATGCATTTCAAATGGCACCAATTGTATCATAAAAAATAAATGCTAAACATACAAAACAAAAACTGCATGCAATTCTGGTGGATTGGATGGCATCTGTGTTTTTACAGCTTCAGTTGCAGATCCTCAGAAAGGTACATGTACTTTAATGACCACTTGTGAGTAAGCCAATTCTGATTTGGTTGCCTGTAAATCTAAGCAAAACTCCTGTCATTTTCAAGCTTCCCTTCAAAATGGCGTTGAAGTAACTTCTTGTATTAATCACACTTGTGCCACCGTAGCAAATGGAAGCATCTGCAAACCGGTTTATTCGTTTGATGAAAAGAGTATCACTGTTTGTGTTATGACTTCGTCTGGATGTTCTTCTGGAAGTCCAAATCAATTATCAGCCAGTAGCTGTTTAGAATAAAGTTTAAATACTTATAGTTGGAATGCTGAAACTAATCTTTGCTAAAAATGTAATACTACGACCATCACCCCTCCACCACCTACCAACACTACAGACACGAATACAGATACTTTTACTAGAATGCTGCTCTTTTCAATTTTTATATTTATGTAATGAAATTACGAATTTTAATCAGTTATATTACAAAATTTATTATTTATAGTAAAAATCACATTCTGCCTTGCTTCTAAGTGTCTCTCCTTTATTTTTTAGATTTTCTTTTAATTGATATCATTTCTTTAGTATCCTCCATTCTAAAATCACCATTTATTTGGATTTTAAAAAATGGATGATTAAGACATTCATCAACACTGGGTCTTGAGTGTGGTTCCTTCTGGAGCATTTTAGTCAGTAAATCATAAGCAAGAGGATTATTAACATATGTTGATTCTAAATATGCCTGATTATAGTTGCCACTAATGTTAGATTAGATGAGATCAGAAATATTCTTAGAATTTCCAAAAGGATTTTTTGATGTTAAACTACATATTAATTAAGAAATACATATTATAGAAAATGATACCTGCACTATAGATATCCACTTTTTCATCATAGCTACTTGATTAACTAAATACTTCAGGGGCTGTATATCCAGGAGTACCACAGCTAAAAATGAATGTATATACTAGTGTACATTGGATTAATAAATGAAATTTGAGATTTTAGACAAGAGAATCCAAAGTCAGCTATTTTCAAAGTGTCCATATTCTTGGAGTCTTTAAATAAAATATTCTATAACTTGATATCTCGATGAACTACTTCCAAATCATGGAGATGTTTTAAACCTACAATTAAATGAGTTTTTTTACCAGAAAGTAGATTTAACATTAACCTAGGAACATCTATATCAAAACTCTTCTGCTACAGAAGCTGCAGAAGGTCTCCACCTTGACAATACTCCAAAACAATTGACACTGATCTACAATCTGTTGTGATTTCCTCCAATAAAATTATATTTTTATGACGGTAATCTTTTAACAGTCGTAACATCTTTGCCTCCTATCTTAATTGTCCCTACCACTGTTATGATATACAATACCAATCTGCCCTTAGAAACTGAATCTTTCAAGACAAGAGAAGCTTTCTTTTGAACTTAAACTCTGTTCCTTGATTATATGAGTTCTAATGTTAAGTATCCTCAATTACATATGTCATAAGCGAGTTTTCCCAAGACAACATAATTTTAAGAATCCAAAAAAACTTATTTCCCTCTCATTAGAACTCTTAAGTATTCAATATCTTTTAAATTGAGAAGGAAGGAGACTTTAATTTGAGATTCTGGATGAAGAAGCTCAAAGGTTCCACTCTATTAACCTACATAATGTGAATCCTAACTTTACTTTAATCAACTTCTCTTGCAAAGCAAAGAATTGTATCCATAGAATTGGAAGGTAAATAAACCATCTATTCATTTCCACTTTTTGACTTAAATAATCACAAAACATAAGTACCACTATCTGTAAATCGCCAGATTGAGTGATGATCATCACTTCTGAATTCTCTCCTTATTTGCTTACATATAGACCTGAACATGAAAATTTGGACATTTAAGATTAAAATTAATAAATTATTAGAATACTAGCTTGCATTATAAATGTTAGGATTTTATCCTAGAGGGGGGGATAGGAAATTAATAATAAATTCTTAGAAAATCTTATTAACTAATTTTTTAATTAATAATTATTATTTGGAAGTTTTTGATGGTTGGATTTATTTTTCTAAGATTTAGAGTGCTTTTTGACAAAAATTAATAAAATCTAAGTATACATTATCACCCAAAAGTTAACTTTAAATCAGCTAATCTTGCAAAATAAATTATTATATAATTAATAAAAACCATAATAAATGTATTTTCAAATATAAATCAAAATTAAAATTAAAGTTAATTTAAGGATTAAACATTCAGCACATTATACACATCGCGATTAGATTGAGTTCCAAACATAAGTATTTAAAGTCATATTCAAACATTGCTCAGAAGGTAGATCTGTAATATCAAAATCTAAGCATGATGTACCATTCCATAAACATCGTGTAACTTAAGATAAATCAAAGCTAAAGAATAAATTGCACTTCTCCTCACTTTTGAATAAATCGCAAGATAAATCTATACACTCATTAGTGGATTCACTCCACTCACATGATGCATCTCTACAATATTCTTAGGTTGTATTTGAAGCATCACCACAACCCTCAATACTAATAGTATTGCAATTCTGAGCTGTAGAATTCCAAGCACAATAATTGCCATCTTATTATACACCAACACATTCATCTTCTATTTTTACATCTTAACATATAATCTGCTGACCCTCATCTGTATCATCATCTGGATTTAAATCGGTACAAGCGTAAAGTCCACTTGCTGTAAGTCCACCATCTACACAGAACCATTTTTCAAAGCATTCCTATGGTTCGGAGACAATATAGTCTGAACAAGTAGTAAATATATCGCACTTCCCCTAATTCCAAGCACATTTATATGAATTTGGCAGCATTTGATCACACCATTCTTGATCAGTTGCATCTGTACAATCTAGTTTTTAACATGATCCGTCCACCCATTTACAAAATTTCGATTCATTACAGATATCTTCTTGTGGAATGTCCGGACATGTGCATGAAACTTAATCGACTTTGATAGTGAATTGTATGGCTAATACTATTAAGTGAAAGAATATAAACATAATAATTAATGTATAATTTTCACTTTCTAGTCAACCCAAAAGAGAATGTACATTTTTCAAACTAAAAGCACAAATTCAAATTCAGAACATCACTAGATCTCATTTGCCATTTAAAGTATACCCTTTTTTAATGATAGTTACTTAGATCAGAACAACTAACAATTTAGATTTTAAAGTGATAGGAAATAAAGGAATCCTCAATCCAATGTCTACAAATATAATCCACATCATTACCAATAAAGAGGTTAAGTGTATTTTACAATATAATAGAAGATCATGAAAGCAAAATTTTAAATAATGACAGTGATTGTCAGTCCTAATGATGACATAGACATAGCTTTTCAAAAAGCAAATTCAGAATAAATTTAAATGCAGACATTAAAAACGAAGCCTAAAATTGAGTAAGATACTTAATCTTCAATTTCTGAAAAATCCCATTTCAAGTTTACAATTGTTCCTAAATAAATCAAACCTATAGCTCCTATAAATCATATCGAAACTCCTCTAAAGGATTAATCCCAGCCCACTGTTTTGCATTTATTAATAGTTGGTACAGTTTGCCTTTTGATTGGCTACTTTACACATATGTTTAAGAATGGCAATAGAAATTGTTGATTAAAATATATATTTAACTACATCCGTAATAATAGTGAATTCTTATGCTGAAATATGTAATAATATTATATATAAATTAAATGCAATAACGAAATGATTTATTAATTGAGCAATAAGTTTAACAAAATATGAATATCAATCCGACGATTGCATCTATCAGTATACCAGATGATAAACCACTAAGTCCAATCAGTGTTGTTAAACCATAACAAAACATCCATATTTATAATAAGGATTATGAGTAAGAATATAATAACTTAAAATTTTTAGAGGTAAGATACTAATGCTGAAAAGATTGGCAAATTATCAGGAATAAGATTATCCGAATGGAACTTTTTATGGTCAAATGATGAATGGAAAAAAACATGGACAAGGTAAGGATAAAATATTTATTTCTAAGGTCTAATGCTATTGCAGGGTAGAGTTTGTGAGGGAATATGGCAGAATGATCGAAAACATGGACATTGCAAAGAGATCTTCGATACAGGCGAGACATTTGAAGGTGAGTATTAGAATGGAAAACCGTAGGGGAAAGGAGTCTATATTCGCAACAATGAAAGTTACGACGGACAATGGGTGAATGGATTTAAACATGGACATGGAATTTGGAAGATGGGGAATGATTTTTATGAAGGAGAATGGAAATTTGGAAAAATTGATGGATATGGAGTTTACATTTAGAATAATAATAAGTATACTGGTAGTTTTAGGAACAATTTGAAGCATGGACATGGGATAGAGAACTTTGCGAATGGAGATCTCTACAATGGACAATTTTGTAATGGAAAACCTGAAGGTCAAGGCACATATATATGGAACAATGGGGCAGAATATAGAGGTTGAATATATAAACTTAAAGTGTAGGTATGTTTAAAAACGGAGTAAGACATGGAAAAGGAGTGTGGAGTAAATGGGATCCCTTGAAGGAGGGTCATTATCGTTATGAGGGGATGTTTGAGAATGATAAAAAGCATGGACAAGGAGTGTTTACTTGGCCATCAGGAAATTACTACATAGGTGCATTTGTGAATGATTACAGACATGGTTATGGTGAGATGTTTTGGAAGGATTAGTATTATAAGGGTTATTGGGAAAGAGGTATGTAACATGGAGATGGAGAATTGTGTAAGAATGGAGTGATAAAGAAGGGTCGATTTGAAAATAATGTATTAACAAATCATAGAAGTAATAGTATGTGGGAATCAGGGGAAAGTAATTTTAAACTAGCAGCTAATTTAAATCAAACCTTTTCTCATGGCATGTCTGGTTCATCTTAAAGAAATAGATATATGCCAGCAATTGGACGAAAACCCAAATTAATTATGAGGAAAGGGGATAAAACAATTATCTTAGATAATTTAATTATTAACGATATTCCAATAGAGAATGACCCTGATTTCTTAACTATTTGTCCTGAGCCAGTCTAGCAGAAAAAGTTTAAGCCCAAAATGAATTGTAGTTAGCTCCTGAAACAACATTTTAGTACTTTGAGAAAATGATTTTTTTTGATTTAATTTTTTTATAAATCATGATTCATTATATCTCACCCAGAATTATGACTTTTATTAGTGATTAGTAAAAGAAGAGAAACCAAATAGATGCCTAAAACTAGGTAAGTCACAATCAAATAACAGAGAACAAAGCTTCTCAATCCATTGCAATCTTCAAATTGTAAATAAGCATACTAGACAAATAATAAATAAATTCAAAAACTTACACTTAATCCAATTAATACAATAATGCTTAAAACAAATTCCACCTTTTCCATTATCTCAAAGAGATTTTATTTCCATCTGCCTTAGGCTTTATAATACACTGGTAATTCAATAGCTCTATCTAGTAATAGTATTGTACAATTTGTAGATGGCTACTGAAAATAAAAAGATCTCTGTCAAGAGTGACCAAAGGTTCATTATTTTACACTCCTCATCATCTTTTGATCATATTTAATAGTTTACAATAGAGATGTCTAAATAAGCAAAAAAGGAATCCCAAAATGCAATTGTAAATGATGGCAAAAACAATTGAGAATAATTAATTGTCTGTATCTTTTAATCTTGATTAGGATTGCCTTGACAATTCAAGTTCTTATTATTAATATTCTGTATTCATATTATAATATAAATTATATACGATTAAAGTTAAAATAACAATTATATTTTTATGAATAATAATTATCAATTTGTGGGAATGTCTTATACTTAAGGGTCTTCAATAAACCAGAGTCAATTAAGCCATTCATTTGCCAGATTTCCACTATAAAGTTCAATAATGAGCGTTGAAGAGTAGAGTCCACAATTTGCTCAATTAGCTTAAAGCCAAATCTACATCCAAGAGAATTCGCGCTTTCTAGAGGAGGAGAATCACAAACACTTAAATCAAATGATCCAATAACCCTAAAAATAGTTAGAATAATAAGCAGGACACAAGAGGATGAGTTCATGGCAATAATAAAAATCACCTCAATAATAGTCCCAAAGTAAATCTCTATGCGCATCGCCCTTAAGACAGCAATATCGATAAGAGGAACCTTAAATGTACTATCATTAACCCTATCAACCTTGTCCTTGTGAATTAGAATAATTATGGCAAGAATTCTTACAAATGAGAATGATGTAGAGATAATTCAGAAGACAAACTCAGTAGTGTTGTCATCACCAAAGAGGCCATTTCATGCCTTATTGATAACACTATTACTTTTCATAAATATATATCTATATGTCTATATATATATATTATTCATTCAATTATCGTAGCTTTTTATTGTTGTTGTAATTAATGTTCGTTAACCCATTGTTAAAATGTTGCTAGAATCTCTTTTCTTGCTTGAGTTAATTCAGGGGGATCTTCTGGACTGGATGCCCTAAGATCAATACAATGTGAACAGTCCTTGCACTTAATATATTTGACATCATATTCTTTTCCTTATTTCCATTTGGTTATTGAGGCATGTTACCAGGGGTCATCAGATCCATTTGAAAATATGAGATGATCCACATTGATATCAAGACCACCGAAGTAAGCATTTGTTCTATCTTCATCTGGGAAAATGGGGACGTCATAAGAGTACTCGCACAATTATCTAAAGAAGTCAAGAACTAACTCTTATGATCTAGTGGACTATTCTGCATTAGGCTTGATATGTATAATTGATTATTTACATTAGCAGTCTAGAAGTAACCAACTTCAATGCAAGTTTGATATGTCCATTACCTTGAACTCTTGGAAAAGTCGATAGTGATATCCCTTAAAAATTCTGATCCATAACTCTCCTAGTCAACTGTTTCTAAAGCCATGGCTTTAACTTCTAAAAACCATTCATCTACAGTAGTTCCTTTTGCCAGTCTGTCACACATCTTTGATCTCTTTCTTCCTTATACCATACCAGCATAGATGTCAGCAATCATTGACAAGAATTCAATATCTTTTAATTCTGAAGCACCAAATGCAGCCTTAATAGCATCAGGATCTTTAGCCAAATCATCCTCAATCTTTTGATTTACTTGTTGAATTCTGTCTGCACAGCTAAATTATTTTAAAATTGAACTTACTCTTATGAACTCTCTATGGCAGAAAGGTAAACTTGCATGTCGTATTCATGATAACAAGCAACAGCCCTTACAACTGCAGAGGATGCCAAACCTCCGATAGTCAAATGAGGATATTTGTATCTAAACCAAGCGCTTAGTGCTCCTGGGTATGAACCTCCAAGATGGATCCAAGGAGTATCTGGCTTAATGTTGTAGTTTCCATTAGTTTTAATGCTGGTGATAAAATAGGCTATGTCATCCAAAGCTTAGTGGATATTGAGATATTTTAAATTGGGAGTACTCCAATCATCAAATGGTTGCGACTAACCATAATATCTGTGTTCCAAAACTAATACAACAGCTTTCAATTGTTAGGCAGCATCAAATGTTAATCCTTTGCCAATTCCATCACCTATAAAATAAGTATTTCGTTATTACATGTCCATTCACCACAGATGTATAAAATAACTGCTTCAGGCTAGCCATCTTTTACATATTCATCATAAATGTGAACTCTTTGTCTAAACACTTCTTGTGAAGTTGGATCATTGTGATCTAGTTTCTGAGTAAACCACTCCGTACTAGCAGCCTTGATTATCTCTTCTCTTCCAAACAGATCGTTTCTCTGTGTGAGCTTACCTAATGATGACATCACTAAAACCAAAAGGATGACGATTTTCATTTATTATTTTATTTTATTACATAATATAGAAATTATTAAAGACAATTTAAGATATTGACAATGATATAATCAATTACGAAATAGCTTATTAGTTCTTACGTTTTAATGAGGATCAAAGATTCTATATTAATAATTGCATAAATGGGTATAACATAGATTGATTGCACTCGATCAATTACATTCATGGAGATTTATGATGTGGGATCGTAATATTGACTGAGATTCTATTCAACAATTTTTAAGAAAATATGATTTTTCTTATGGGATTATTAATAGTTTAATAAATTTTATTACTACTATGAGCTTGACACAAACTAATACTTAGAAGAAGCAAAAGCCTAAATTGCAATTGGTTGTCAACGTCCCAGATGTTCAGCCTGAGAGTACTCATTCCACTGATGCTTGGAAACAGCAAACTGACATATTTTTCAATGAACCTATGTATTGTTATGTTTGTTATAGCAAGTGATTAGTCCTTATAATTTATGCATAATGGGAAAACAGTTGCAGATGTAGCCCAATTGAAATGTGGTCGGAAATATTAGGAGGATAGAGTACTTTATTCAATTAATTTAAGTTTGTCGCAATTCCTAATCTAAATAAAAATGAAGATCTGCAATTCTTTTACGCAATATATGATGGGCATGCAGGACATTCCGTATCAGCTATACTAGAAAATAAACTTCATGACTATTTACAAAAGGATTGCAATTTCTAGGATAATCTGGAGAAGGCTATTTTAAATAGTTTTGAGAAGATGAATGAATACATATTGGATTGCCAGGATGAGAATCAACATTTGGGTGGATCAACAGCTCTCTGTGTGATCAACAGGGAGAAAGATCTGTATGTTGTGAATCTTGGAGATTCGGCATGTGTGTTAATGACAGATTAATATGAGATCGAGAAATTGAATTTGGAACACAAATTGAACAGGGAAGACGAATTCAAAAGAGTAGAGAAAATGGCTACAATATTGGATCGACAGTAAGATTGGTAATTAATGGTAGTTCCATTCCTCGTATAAATGGAGAATTAGCAGTGACAAGGGCTTTTGGGGATAAGAAACATCGTCAATCTGGGTTGATTGCTATTCCTGAGATAAAGTTGCACAAGATTAGACCCTGTGATAAGTACTTGATTTTGGCATCTGATGGATTTTGGGATGTAATGGAGATTTGTATACATTTTAGATGATGAAGAATGAGGAATTGTAGTAGTTGATTGAAAACTGGAAGAGACAAGAGGTGGATCAGTTGGCTCAATATCTTCTAGATAAGGCAGCATCGAAAAATACAAATTATAAAAAGGACAACATGACTTTAATTGTTGTAGATATTCAATCTTATTGGAAATAATGATTATATTAATTAACTCTAATTTAGTTTAATTGAATAGGTCTGAGTTTTCAACTTGAGTTCCAATTAGTCTATAGTTTTGAATAAGACTATTTGAGTAATGAATTTTTGTTGTGAATATTCTACTTTAGGAATAACAGATTATTCCTAAAATAGAAAGCAGGTGATAAATACTAATTGTTAGGGTAATAATTACAATTTTCACTGGTTATTTATTGTGAATCTCTATTTAATTAATTAATAAAAATTGATCATGAATCAAGACCAATTTGAGAACGAGGGAGATCCTTAACAGCAATTCTTGGAAGTACTTTATTAAATTAAGTTACATTAGGCTTTTAAGGAGCTGTTGGAGGTTTAAAATTAGAGGATGTACAATGGAAATGATATGTTAAATCAGTATTGTCCTCAATTGCAATATCCGGTGATCTTGCCCACGCAGATCCCAAACACTTTCATTGTATTTTGGCATTCAAATAGTCTAGATCAACATGGGTCCCTATTACCCTCATATTTAGTAGCCTCAATTACATCCATAACCGACTCTTTAAACAAGACTAGCACCCTAAATCTCGCAGAATTAGTAACATAACCATCAGAACATCAAGGAGGAAGAACATGATGACAACAAATAATCTAGGAATTGGCTATAATAGAGAAAATGATGAACACTTATAAAATATTATTTTTTTATATCAAATTAAATGGGCTAAGCTTAAACTCAATAATAATAAGATATGGTACTCGGAAATGAGCATGTGGTGTATTTGTAAAAGAGTAAGTTTAATGATATTCTCATCTAGCTGCCACTACTGCAGCTCATCGTATATAAGGCAATTAAGAGGAAGTTCAATTCCTAGTCAAATGTCCTAAGTGTAGCAGTCGCTAATTCGACGATCAATTGGGCAGGATTACCAATTGTTTTTAGTGCAAACTGGTCTTTTCTGTGAACGATGGTTAGATCTAAATAAGACCTGATTCTACATAGCTCGAAGACAAGAGGACATATCAGTTTATCGAAACAACACTGCACAATTTAGAAAGTGTCACCTTCTATGTAAATAGGTTTCAATTTCCTCTAAAATAGAACCAAACTCGATCCAGCCTTAATTAAAGACAATGTAATAGACTTTTAAAGATTAATCAATAACGTACTTTTACCTTTCTTCTCTGTACGTCAAAGAGTCTTGGAGTTAGGCATCAAGTTTTCAATAGGGGCATTCGAATTTCGAGTTGTAGGTGGATTTCCATCTCGAGGAATTATCACTAAATAAACTCAAATCTACTGTTATGGTTACTACATCTAGGACACCACAAGGAGAGTTAAGATTTTGTCGAAGAAACCATCTCAATAATTAGATTTTGAAATAAAGTCCTATTTTAGTGTCAATCCCAAAGACAATCAGATTATATAAGATTCAACCATTAGAGTTAACTCACAAAAATTACTGATTTTGCAATGTGAAAATGCATCAGGCAAAATCGACAGAAACTCTGTAAACATTTACATTAATCTTTTAAGACCATTGAGAGCATCCCAAATGTGTAGAATTTGAGAGATGTTAAATTGTGCTGTATAAAATTTCCAGCATATTTTTCAACGTTTTAATCTCAAAAAGAGAGAATCAAAGAAGCCATAAGGAAAACCATCATTAATCCCTACTTCACGGGATTAAATAGATATCTGGAGAAGGGCTAAATCTTGAGAATTTGGGATTTCGAATTTCAAGTGCAGATGTTCGAAGATCAAGGACTGGTTGTTCCAAATCAAACTCAAATTGATATTGACCTCTTTTCCCCCATACCCCAATAAAGAATTCAACAAAATAGACAATTTGATCAGTTATTTCCATAAAACTTAGTTCCCTATAGAAGAAATGATCTTCAAAGACAACATGCTTAATAAATTGAAGCACTCCATCGATTGTTGAATACCTTCATTATCTTGAATGAGAATCAGCAATTGTTACTCTAACTCAGAAATAATAGAACTTCCGAAGATCAAATCAACCAATTGCCAATACGTCAAATTAGTATGGAGTTTATCAACTAACATAAAAATGATGACAATCACATCAAATGCATGATTTGCTTAGAGGATTATGAGGAGAATCAGATTGTTCGAACTATGCCATGCTGTAAAGATTGATATTCATTAATTTCTAGGGCATTACTTCCATCAAGAATGTATTGACAAATGGTTACACAAGAGTACTCTATGTCCCATATGTAAGACTGAAGTTGATACAGACTTATAAACGGAAGAAATTTCGATGCAAATGCAGTAATGAAGCAATATAAAAAAATAGTTATTTAATCTATCAATGTTGCTTACAGATATTTTTCTTAATTATTTTATATTCCATATTTAATTAATTTTCGAGATTCTAGAGTCCACTCTTTCGATTTAGTCTGCGTGTAATTTACCCTTAAAATATATATCAATATAATCTAATAGATGAGATCAAAATCATTAAATCATCAAAAATACTTTATATGTTTTTTTGCGTATCTGAATTTTTGATTTATTAATAAGTAGTTAATTTAAAATGGGTTCAACTTGCAAATGTGAATTCAGGAAAAACGAAACACCTGAGAGCGAAATAACTTATTTATCAAAAAATAAACATTTCAAACAACAAAAGAAATTAAATGATCAACCAACCATGGCATGCCTTATGTAAAATGTAAGAGCATTTTATATAATCTATCCTAAAAAAAATGAGAATCTTATCCAATTGCAATAGCATCTCCAAGAAATCAATAAACATGATGAATTTGAAATAGAAGAATGCTTTGAGTTAATTTCAGATAATTCCTATCATAATGTAGAAAGCTGTTTCAATATTAATGGAATCTCGTATGGATCATTTAAAATGATTAACCCCACAAGTGAAAAAGAACTTCGATGATCTCATATTTATATAGATTCTTCTAATCCTCTAAATTAAATAAAAATATGTACATATATATATTTGTCTGTTTCATATTGACTACTTTGAATTCTTTGTGTAACGGTCCAGCCAGAAAGTCTCCCATGAGTTGGAATCCCCCTAATAAATATAGCTATAATATTAACGAAGAAATTGTTAGACAAGCCAAGTGTGCTTTGGTCTCCGTCTGATTGGCAGCAGTAGGATACACTTACTTATATTTGGCGATTGTTTTTAATCATCTAGAGATCTTTTTACCAAAAAGATTATTGTTGAAATAACTCAATCTCCTTCTGTTATTCCTTCATAGGCCTATTCTGTACTTTAAAAAGGATTAAATTGGATTGTATTCAGATGCTGTAATTTGAATTTTATACTAATGCTACTCAGGACATGGAAACATGAGAAGGAATGCCATACACGTTAGGATATTAAGAAATTGATGAGGAAACCTATTCTAAAAGGGACATCGACAACTTGAAGTATGATATATTCATACTAATGGTATTGTCTATGTATCAAATTACTAACTTCTTTTTATGTTCAAGGAAAGTGAAGGCTTCTCAGGCAAAAGCAATTTAATTCTAGATACATAAGGTCATTAGGGATATCTTCCAAGAACCTATGGGAAAATAAACTATCGTCAGAAGATCAAGGAATTGCCCTAGTTTCATAGTGCTGGATGAGGTATTTCTTCTTATTTGATCCAGTGTATCTTTCCATTAATAGATTTTGGTAATATTGAAATGAAGAATTCTGTTATAAAGAATGATCACAAACACTGATTAGCTTTGATGAAGTATATTATTTGTGTGTGGTTAATAATAATATATTAATTTCCTTCAAAAATATAGTTGTTGAACAATCTAAAATTATATATATCTGATTCTAATTTAAATTTATATATTTAATTTCGAATACAGAGTTTTATCCTTTATTTGAAAATTACTCTGAATCAATATTTTTATGAATATTGATTAACCAAAATAATTCTATGTAAATTATTAATCTGACAATACATTTCAAAAAATAAGATATGAAATTCTCTAAGACACTCTCTATCTCAATATGTGAATGGGAGTTGGAGAACTCCTAGTTATGAATTTCATCAATAGCTAACTCATGGAAATCCAAAGTTGATATTTTGAATCTTTGGTATTCTTGTATTGACAATGATTATCTTTGATGATTATGCTATTTTTGTGAAATGGGCTAATTTGACCTAATATTGAAACAGGATAGTGGAAATATCCGGGTAGGTTAGATGCAGGTGAGGGTTAAATGAAAACTCATGAGTATCAAGTTCAAATTGATTTATGGGTTATTTTAAAGGGTCCTTTTCTTATTAATTGTGATGTCGCAAATATCAGTTAAGATACTAAGAAGATATTTATGAATTCAGAGGTTATTGTTGTTAAATAAGTAACAATACTTAACTACATTACGGGAGAATTGGGTATATAAGCTACTAGAGAAAGAAGAAATGTTGATATGTTATCTATGAACTGCTTAAGTTGCTGATGATGGTGCTTCCGTAGTTTTAATTCTTTAAAATAAGTCTCAATAAAACATTCTACAACTATTAAATTTGATAAATTAAGAATTAGTGAAATTCTTAGAATATGAGGGATCTTTATAAATCAAGTTGAAGTTAGGTAAATCAACTACTAGCTGTACTACTCAATTCTGGTGATTTTGGTCAAATTATGAGTATTAAATGTTGAATATTCATAAAACACACAAATTAAATTCTTGTTCATTAATACTCTGGCTTGAGTTATGTCTTATATTTCTTGACTATCTTTTCAATCTTAGGTGATATGACCATTTTGCAATATCCTTCATTTTAGTTGATGTCATAATATCCTTGATGATAATCTTCAGCTTTATAAAATTCTTAAAATTTAATAAGCTAAGTCACTATTGGATTCTCATATTCCTTTTACAATTCCTTAATAACTTCATTGGCTAATGCCAATTACTCTTCACTATGATAAAAAATGACCGAACGATATTGTTCACCTTTATCTTCACCTTACCTATTCAAAGTGGTTGGATCATGCGATGCAAAGAAGATATGGAGCAAGTCCTTATAATCAACTTTATTTTGATCGAAAATAACTTGCACAACTTCAGCATGACCAGTACTCCCTTTGCACACATCCTTATAGTTGGCTGTGGTTGATTCTGCACCTCCACTATATCCAGAGTATGCTTCAGCTACTCCTTCAATTCTTCTGTAAACGGCTTCAATGCACCAAAAACATCCGCCTCCAAATGTAGCTTTATTGAGTATGTTCATTAGGATTTATTAATAATTTAAAACGAAGATATTTAATCCAGATCAATCGTAAGAATTCTCTTAATTCCTATAAATTAATGTAATATGTAATTTATATTGAGATAATATGGTCACATACTTAATCTTTTTTATTCTCTTTTTTTTATTTATTTTGATAGTTCCAATTTCTGGATATCACTATTTTCAATAGTTCTCAATCTTAGATTTCTCTTAGTAGATGGAATTACTTTATCATTGTATTGTTTATCGTAAAACTGCTATACAAAACACTTAACTGCATGGTCATTCTAGTCAATTTGGCTTGTTTATCTTGTGTGGGAACTAGATGGAGTGAATAAATATTAAGTTGAATTGAACTCTTCTGCCAATTCTAATTTATGTTTATTGAGTCTTAAAAGTGAGGATGTCACTTCGGTGTTTGGGAAAGATGATTTTGTATCTAAGTCTTCGTTAATCGGAGTTTAATTCTAAAAGGCCATAATAAGATTGGCACCTTTTTCAATTGTACTTATAGTGGCTTACCTTTTGAAACATTTGGTTGGACTAAGGTATTAAGAGTTTTCTGTTTTTAATTTTAGTTATGTGTTGGTAATGGGATCAAAATTGATTCTGAGATCATTTAATGACCCTGAGCGATTTGTAGTAATATAATCAGCGAGTGCATAAAATTTGATGTCTCCTTATTAGAAGTATTTTTTAGGTTTTTATTGATTTTCGTGTAAGTCTTAAGATATCTTCCTTATCCTATCAATACTGTCTTTATTGAAGACATCTATCTTAGGAGGTTTGAGAGAATCTGCATAATTTTTAACAGCTAACATTTTTTATAAGAGAGCAGCACTCTTCTTTTTTTCATATTTGTCATATTGCTTCAAAATAGCTTCTTCAGCTGGAGTTTATTCTTCAACTAGATCTTATAATTGTATTATATAAAAATACCTTTGGAGTCTCTGTAACCACTGCCAAGATCGTATTTCATCATGAATCCAGGTTGCCATCCTCGATCTCCTTATAGACGATTGGGAAGCAATTTGAGAACCTTGTGGCCTGCTGGTCCAATTGACTTTTGTGTTTAATCGATCTTTTTATATGAGATTTAGTTCTACTTGGCAAAAGTTCTTCCTGCAAAATAAACGAGCTTAGCCTTTCTCGCAACCGCCTTCTCTTAACTTCAAATAGAGCATCACATTCGAATTTGAGTTAGCTATATTCAATTTGGTGCACATAAAAGAATAATAATAATAAAATTATAAATGGCAGAAGAAATAGAACCACACATTGCTAGGAAATTCGAAATAATATAGAAATTAGGGAAGGGTGCGTATGGAATAGTGTGGAAAGCAGTTGATAAGAAGTTGAAAACTGTAACACCTTTATATTTAAATTCCACAAGGTTGTTGCATTGAAAAAAGTATTTGATGCTTTCCATAATGCTACAGATGCTCAAAGAACCTTCAGAGAGATTATGTTTTTGCAGGAGTTGAATGGGCATGAGAACATTGTTAGACTGTTGAATATTATCAAGGCTGAAAACAATAAGGATATATATTTAGTTTTCGATTACATGGAAACAGATTTACATGCGGTCATTGTATAATTGATTGACTTAATTAGCGTGCTGGTATTCTTGAAGAAGTGCATAAGAAATTCATCATATATTAAATTTTGAAATCTCTGAAATACATACATTCAGGTGAATTGATTCATCGAGATCTCAAACCATCAAATATCTTATTAAATTCGGAATGCCATATGAAACTAGCAGATTTCGGATTAGCTAGAAGTATAGCAATAAATGAAGAAGATTGCAGTAAATCTCCAAATCCTAAACTATAGCCCCACCCATTCTGACTGAATATGTGGCCACCAGATGGTACAGAGCTCCTGAAATCCTTCTTGGATCCACCAATTACACTAAGGCTGTCGATATGTGGAGTATCGGATGTATCCTTGGAGAATTAGTCATTGGTAAGGCCATTTTCCCAGGAACTTCGACTGCAAATTAAATTGAGCGAATATTAGAATTAAATGGAAAACCTACCGAACAAGATGTTGAATCATTGGAATCACCTCTTGCTGCTCATATCTTATCATCTGTTACTGTTACAAAACGGAAATCCTTTTAATAATTCTTTCAAGGTGCCAGTGATGATTGTTTAGATTTGTTGAGAAGGTAATTTATCTATTAAAATTAGATTGTTGGTCTTCAATCCAAAAATGCGATTAACGGTTGATTAAGCCATTAGACATAAGTATGTCAAAGAATTTTCCTCTCCTGAAGAAGAAATAGTCTGTCAGGAACCCATTAAAATACCAATGAATGATAACAAAAAGTTTTCAATCAAAGAATATCGAGAAGCCTTGTACAATGATATCAACAGAAGAAAGAAGGAGTAAAGAAAGAAGTGGCAAGCCAAGTATCTATAGTAATTGGGAATGAATCCAGATGAATTGATTGATGGAAATCAATTTATCAATTAAACTGATTAACATCAACAACAATAAACAGGGTCCTTCTTTTAGAAATCAACTAAAATGGAAAGTCACAATAGTTCACAGGTTGTTTAGAAATCTAATATTGAAGAAATACAATAAATTATTCGATAATAACAAATTTAATCTTAACAATTAAAGAAATCATAGAGTTAAGCTACAGTTTAACCTGCTCAAAAATTGACTAGTCAAAAAAGTGCATCCAACATTGTGGCATAAATTTATAATAATTTCTAAGCTCAAGATTCAAAGTTTCATCAACAGTAATAGTTTTTGCAACAATAATTGTAATAACTCCAGCAGAAATCCCTAAAAAAAAAGACATGATATATTAATTTAATATTTATACACGTATATGACTGAGGAAAGAAAAGCCTTTGAGAAACAATTATATCCTCTTTATAACTTCTATCATAAACACAAAGATGCAATTCAGCTCAAAGATGCCAATTTCAAATATCAGAAGAAGATATAAATCTTCAAGGGTGAGGATTTCATTAAATTCACTACTACCTATTTCGAGGATATCAAGAATCTACTCCCTGATAAAAAGAAGGATGCCATTTCTATTGCAAAATATCTCAATGAAAATCGCATTATTGTTAAAATCGACAGACTTCCAGATGACCCAAAAAAGAAGTGGCCTAGAAAGGTCAGCGACACAAAGGTTAATGTATATAGTCATATTCAAAGGACTAAACCTTTACGAATGAAGGCTTTTATACCTGGAATTTGGTTGTGAAGAGCAAAATGAACAATCTCATCATGGCTGGCATCCTACTTGCAGTATTTGTTGCTTTCCTCTATCCAATATGGCCTTTTGCATTTAAATTCGGTGTCTTTAAAGTTACATTGTACCTTCTAGTATTTCTGGTTGCCCTCCAAGTGATAAGATTGATTGTTTACATTATCTCACGATTATTGGGATATGCTTTTTGGATTCTCCCAAACTTAAACAATGACGTAACTTTTCATATTAAGTAACCTAGTCATATGGAATCTTAGGATCATTCAAGCCTCTATATTCTAATTACAAATACACAGATGGGAAGTTAGAAATTTCTTTGAGATTGATTGGCATAATTGCATTCATTTTCCTGATCTATGTTATTGTCCAAGAGCCTTCTTATATAACTGGGTTTCAGGATGCTAGCTCGTAAACAATAGATGACATTCTTGATTGGGGCAAAGATAAATTGGAGGGCAAACAAGTATGATGAAATACTTAAAATAGGAACCATTGCATAGAAGAGCTATTCCAGATCTTAGTGAATTGATGAAACAAGCCGAGGAAGATTTAGCAAATCATCAAAAAACTAACACTTAGGAGGGTTTGGACCAATAAAAACATAGTGATGATAATCATAATGTTGATCAAGATGATTTGAATAACAATCAAGATCTACGTGATATGAATAATAATAATCCCTTGGACAATGATGTTCAATAGAATGAATCATAAACTGATTTGTGAATATTTTTTAATAATATATAATAATTATGTATATTTACTCATTTAGCAAGATTAATGATATTGAATAATATTTCTTATTTATATATTAATATACGAAGTTTTACTTTTAGAAGAAAATAATTGACACCATATCTAAAATGCATGGAAATAATATGTCAAGAATTATAAATCAATCATAATCTTAATAAAAATCAATAAGTAGTACTGAAGGTAGACTGTGATACTAGTAGAATATTATAGAAGGCTAAAATATGGGAAGGTATTTCCGAGGTTTTTAACAAATAAAGTATTTTTACTATAATTCCTTGATATACAATTTAAAGCGTCGTTTTAATTAAATTAATTAAGATAAATAAAATAGTAATAAAAAATAAAATTCTAAAGAATTATTAGTATATTCACTTTCCTCAACTTATAATAAGATAATTTTAAGTAAAACTTCTTTAACAATCCAAGAATACCTATAATTGATTTTTCTTAATTGAAAATTTCCAAAAAGGATGTGTTCAATTAAGTTCAATTGTGTTAATAAATTCTTTTTTTTAAATTTAATATTAATATATAATTTGATATTTAATACACCAAAACACTTAAGGACAACAGCAATAATCCAAAAAATGAAATTAGAGCCTCTTTAATCAAAATATAATCCAAATATTTTCCTAAAATAAGCCTCCATTGTCAAGGAGGGTAAGAAATATTACAAAGTATATAATTCAAAGTAAATATAAAAGTTGAAAGGGGATGAAAGAAAGTACTTAATATGATCATAGATTAAACCTTAACCTCTACGTTAAAGATTACGCAACAACTGTACCTTAAATCTGTTACAATTCAAAAAATAGTTATACTTTATAATAAAAAATATAGATATTTTGAAAAATAATCACTTAGTCAAGAAAATTGAAAAAATACAAATGGGTCCGATTTAAACAAATTGTGAGTAAGACGACTAATAGATAGAAATTAAACTAGAAATGCATATGAAGAGAATCATTAAATTTAGAATTCAACCTTAACATCTAAAAGTTATTGCTTAATTAATTCAAACATCAAAAAATATGTCACAAAATTATATTTACTTTAAATTTGAAAAGACATTCTTAAAGTATATTGAGAATACGTATAATTTTCTTTATTTAATGTAGATAAACAATTTTGATCCAAAAGCATAGCAAAAGGATTTAAAATATTAGTAGATTAACTCGTTGTATTAAAAAATAAATGTTCAAAATTTATTTGATTTATCAACCTAATTGTGATAGAGGAAGTTATTTATTGGTTATTTAAAAAATTTTGTAGATCTACAAGAAAATTTTGTATAACTTTTTTTGGAGTATTAATAAGTATTTTACAAAAACATTTTTATTTGTATGTCTAACAAACAATGCCAATTACTCAAACTATTAAATACTTATCTGAATTAGGCAATTAGCTAAATTTACAAGAATAATAAAGTTGCTTAATAATAAGAAATAAATAATATTCTCAATCACGATTCAAATTATAGAGGAAAATATATTCCTCTTTCTAAGTAAATTGTTGATGGTTATATTTTAATGTTTTAGATTGGAAAGGACTCTCAGTTTGAAAATTTTTTATACATTTTGTAATCAATAACAATGGAAGGATGTTGTTAAATTCTGAATTCTCAAATTTATTTATAATTTGATGACGCATTTAAATTTATAAGCGAAAAATCTTTTCTCTTTTCACACCATGATCATATAAGTTATCAAAACTATTTTCAAGATTATATCAAACTAGCTTATTCTAGAAAGATACTCTACGGGACTACATGGCTAAATTTGATTTAAAATTATTAATAATAACAATACATATTATATGGGTCTTTAGTGTGCTAAACCAAAAGAGAAAAAAGCAATCAAAGTACTTGAGATCAAACAAAACTAAAGCGGTCCTTCAACACTCAGCACCACAAAGGAGGCTATAGATTTTGTGGAAAGTCAATCTTTAGCTAATTTGATGAGAACAAAACCAGTCAAAGAATATTTAACAGAGTAAATAGCGAAAAATGAAATCTACGTCGATTCTTGTGATATACTGGCAGAAAGAATTGAAGGCAAATCTTAATTAATACTCAGATCTTACAATAACTATACTGAGAAGGCTTTAAAAATTAAATCCAAAGTTTTAGAATATTACCGAAATGAGTATGTAAACTATATTAATTCTAAAAATGATACTCCTAAAAATAGAGAGTTTATCATAAAAGAAACCATTTAAGTAATCTTTATAATAATCTCTAATATAGTTACTTGTAGAAACTACAATTATTCTCAATTGCTTGATGGATAAAAATTTTGATGATGAGTTAGAATTGTGGTGGGGAGGTGACTACTTTGGTGATCGAATCAAATAGCTATCTCTAATTGCAGATACTTCAGAAAATACTGATTCTATCACTACTCCCATCTTACAATATTTAGATGCTTTAAAAGCCAGAATACTCTAGGTGATTCCCATTTTACCAAGTTAAACTAAGTCTATTGCTAACAGTGTAGCTATTACCAACGTTCACTTGACTTAGTTTTATAAAGATTTGAAATTTGAGTTTGCAAAAGATGTAGAGGAAGAAGTTAATTGATGAATATTTGTTTTATTTTCTACCTTTTATGCATTGTGAATCAATGCCCTTATAAATTCGTAACTATCTCAGAAACAGAATTAATTTATATTTTGTTCGTTTTTATTTATTATTTTATGTAAATCCAAATAGAATCTTTGTAATATGAAGATTTATGGAAATAGTCTAGGAACCAATAATGAAGATGTTTTAAACTTTTCAGATAACCATTCTTTTCTTTTGTTCCTTTTTTTAAAAAATATCAAAATTTGTGAGCCTAATTTTAGAAGCCCAAAAATTATCTAAATTAAATTAAATATTATTATTTTTAAATTTCAAAAGGTTTATTGCTTTAGTCATTACTAATTTAGTACTTTTTATCCTCCTTACGATTACTAAATAATTCATATTATATTTTATAATATAAAAATTCAGGGATTGGAACTTTATTTAAAGCTTATTTGAATTTCAAGGAAACAATATTAGTTTCTAACTTATTAAGCAGGTAATAAAGAAAAATTAATATTTTTATTGATTTATATTAATTAATAGAATAAGTTATCAATTTTATTTCTATCCTCCTTAATATATTCCTACAACTTCAACTAAACTTTCACGATTCTAAACTCCTTATACTAGTAATGTGTGAGTCACAGGTTTTCGACATAACATACAGTAATTACTCTTTGATAATAATTATTCTGAGCACTCCTAGCAAAATCCTCCATGACCACAAGGTTAATTGATCATATTGCTTTCTTTTTCATAGCAAACAAGACATAGCGCATTTTATTTCTATGGTCCTCTGCTTGATAATTCTGGAGCCATACTTTCACTGACTTCTAATTTTAGACGTGGAGATGATAGTAATTAGTCAAATTTCTTGGTTAAATCTTCATCTAAATCAGAAGATGGACTTTTCTTTATTTCATTTTGTTTTTTTATTTCTGAAAAGCTAATTGATCGAAATTTCTTATCCTAAGAAGAACCTAATTCATTCTAATGTTTTTGATTCTCATTTATTTCTTACTTTCTAAAATAAGTGGCTGACAATTTCACCATAAATTATGGAACTTTGCTAATGCTAATTCTATGAATCTATTTGATCCTCTCTTTTAATGTAACTTGCTCATTAGGCTATTCTGATGGTCGAGTTGGCTATTAGACTTCTGATAAATTTAAAAATTAGCTATTTATAATAGATTTTACTACATTAATTCTTCTTAATTTTTCAAATAGAAAAAAATCTGAAATAAATAGTATACAATAGAAGCAATGAAACCATATAAATTTACTTACCCAATATTATAGTCCAATAACAAACCTAATCCTAAAAATGTCAATCCTGTATCAATAATAAATCCTAATATCACAATGTTCACCCAAGCACCTCCATAAACTAGGAATAACCATATTTCTTACTTAATTGTTTTTTATTTTAAAGTTCATTATTGCAACACTTTAACATCAGATCTACAATTAAACATACCTCAATCAATGCCATAGTACCAATGCAAAACCAAACAATTACGAGAGTTTGCATCCAACCCCAATTGATTTATTAACTCCATTTCAAACTTAAGAATACAATCTGCAATGAACCTATGCTTTTTATTGCAGCAATTAACTTATATATATATCTTAATTATGTACTATTTCTTAGATTTATTTAGATTGATCTTAAGCATCACTCTCAAAGCTTTATCTGCTTATTAAAACTGTTATTGCCAATATTACGAATTATAGGATAAGTAGAGTATAGCTAATGAAATTAATATTTATTGGGGAAACTTCTTTATCATAGACGATCCCTAATAAATAAGCAATTAAAATAGCACTTTCAAGTACAGCAAAGCAACAATAAGAGTTGATGCTTATATAAAATTGAATAGCAAATACCCTTTACTGGAAAGCAATTTCGAAATCATAAATGCGAATTATGTTGTGCATGCATATACAATTATAATTTTGTAATCCCATCCAAATGTTATATTCGAATTAAATAAAAAACAAAAGCCCATAATAATTGACACTAATAAAAAGATCTTTTTCACTGCATATATGTTACAGATTATAAGTCTGACTTGGCCTTCAATCTCTGTGCATCCTCATCATTTGGTTGCATTTTTCAAATTAATTTTTTTATTACAATTTTATTAAATGAAAATAATTTACGAGTTGAACGAACTCTAAATAGAAAACAAAAGAAACAAATTTAAATCTATATCAATATGACATATCAAGTCAAGAATCTATTTAAATTACATAATAATTCTGCTTAAACTCTCTAAAATAAAAATAAAATTCTTTAAAAAGTAGGGATATTTATCTATTATTTACTATTAATTTAAATAATTATTTATTGAAGAATCGGCAATAAATTGTAATATTAAGTTTAAATAAATAAATGATAATATAACTTCCTTTAATTTAGAAGTGTGTTTCAAATAATAAAATATGAATTTCATTCGTAATCATATAATGCTCACATTACTGTGAGTTACATTTACTCGATTAACACTGAATTGCCTAATTCTAAAGCAAGGTTGAGCATATCGCCAATTTTTTGCTTTAATTTAGTTATCTCATTGTCTTTCTATTGAATTAGATTTTAAACATATTATTCCATTTAGTAATTCAAATATTTTGATATTTCTGCATCTTTGATCCCTTATTCATTTACATTTTCCAAAGGTAATTATAATGTAAATTTATTTGATTCATCAGTTTTTCTAGAAGTGGATGTAGCATTTTAATTTAGGAATTTGATTCTATATTGATTTAGTAATTGCTCTAATTAAGTTACTTATAAATGATAATCGTGAATATATTGTTCAATCTTGCATTGACATTCCTTAACTTATTTTGAATCCGAACTTGAGTTCTCTTTAGAAGTAAGAGATTTTACTAAGATGTTCAATTCACTTAGGGCATCTACTAATTGTTATTTTTCAGAAGATTCATTTTCAAATGATTTGAGTATAGATAGACTCCATTATTTTTATATATTTATGATTTCTGTGAAATCAGAATTCATTTTTGAATTTTATTTCTCTAATTCTAAATGTCGTTTATTTAATTAAATCATGATTTGAGTTTTAGTTGTGAGATCTTTATGTAACTATTAATTTTCTAGTTCTTATTAAGCTTAGAGTTTGAGGATGTCTTCAATTTATTTCTTAGATTTAGCCAAGGCTTATCTTAGTTGAGATTGTTGTTGATTTAAGATTTTAATAGTGTTTTATAAGGTTTTCTATTCTTACTTCTCTGCCTCTAATTATTTCATTAATTACATATATTCAGTTTATTTTCTATTTCAATATACTAAAAATTTACTTGTCTATTATGGAGGAGAGGTATTGAATTTTATCTGATAGGCTTTAAGAACTATTCCTCAAAAAAGGTTCTGAACACTACATAATAATTTTTATGATTGTTACTTTGCAGCATAATTTAGATCTGTAAGAATTGAGCTCTTTTTTCAATAAATATATTTGATCCACTTGATTATCGTGTATTTATAGGAAATGCTGCAATTTAGATTTCATTATTTTTCTAAATATATTGATCTCTGTAGTTAAATATGAATATAGGTTTCCTTTTTCTTTAATTGACAAAGACAATAATTCATCACCTAATGAATCTAGTTCTTTAGCAATATTGGTATATTTGGATTTCCAATGTTCAATTTCTTCTCTCATCTAAGATAGAACTAGACTTTGTTCATATTAGTTTTCAGAAGATGCAGTATTAATGGTTGTTCTTTATGAAAATTCTTCATTTGGATTTAGGACTTTAAGTCTTAACTTAACTTTTAAGTTTGATATTTGATTGTCATTTAAGAATACTTCTTCCTCAATCTCCCCTTGTGGATCGTTATCATATTGAAGCTCAGATTTAGAATTTATTAATCGGGTTAAATTACATTATACTCTTCCTGCAACCTCATTGTTCAAAAGAAGGAAGAGCTCCAATTTATTGCAGTTCAAGTCATTAGATCTATTTTCTAGAGAAATTAAATGGGATTCATTGATTGGATTCTACCCTTTGCATATTTCATATGAGGTTGTTGTAATTGATGCATGATCTAAACAATAGGATAATTAGATTACTTGATTTAATCTGAAACCCCAACAATTGGGACAAAGTAGAATCAGATGATAATTCTAAAATTGTGACTTCAAGATGGAGTTGTTCTTCCTTGTTTTCCATTTAATAAATTATGAAATTTTGATAATTTAAAGGGATTTATGAATTAAATAACTGAATCTCAAAAATAATCTTAGATGATGAATTTTAGGTTAAATAAAATGATAATTTAGGTCAAGACTCTAATTGGTTTTGGTTAAGTTTTCATACTGCAATTCAATTAGATTTATAAAGTTGAGGTGTAATTAAATGACTTAAATTTTATTTATTATTTAACAGTTAAAAATAGATTAATGGAACGCTATAGGAAGATAGAATTAAAGGGAAAAGGTAGTTATGGACAGGCTATATTGGTTTAAAATAAATAGGATAGAAAATTTTATATCATGAAGGTAATCTGAAGGCTATTATAGATAATAGATGCGTCTAAATTCGACATCAAAGAAAAAGAAAATGCCCTTAATGAAATAGATGTGTTAAAGAATTTGCATCATCCCTGCATAATTGAATACAGGGAGTCTTTTGTGGACAGAAAGTAAGTTTAATTATCTAACTTAGTAAATATTTGTGTATTGTCATGGATTATGCAGAAGAAGGAACATTGCATCAAAGACTTGAATAACAAAAATAAAAATAGGAACATTTGAAAGAGTCATAAATTGTAGAATGGTTCACTTAAATTTGTCTGGCTGTCAAATACATCCATGATAGACGAATCATTCATAGAGATATCAAAACTCAAAATATTTTCATTTCAAAAGGAGAAATAAAACTAGGGGATTTTGGAATCGCTAAATCATTAATCAATTCTGAAGATCTTTGCTAAACTGCTATAGGAACTCCATACTATATCAGTCCAGAAGTGTGTTAAAGAATACCTTATGACTTTAAATCAGATATTTGGAGTTTAGGTTGCATGCTATATGAAATGATGGCATTAAAACATGCATTCGATGCAAAAAGTATAATTATATTTAATAAATAAAGCTATGGAAGGTCTATTTTTGAAAATTATCAGTGGAAAATATTAACCTGTGCCTACATTTTATTCTTAAGAACTGATATAATTATTAAAGGATATATTAAATACAGATCCTTAGAAAAGACTTACTATCAATCAAATATTAGATTATAGAATAGTCAGAAAATCAAGGAATGAATTTCTGCAAAGGAAAACATATAACTTACAAAAGATTCAATTTATTTCGGGATAAATCAATAAATATGAGAAGCACTCTGAAAAAATAAGACAATATTAAAGTGAATAAAAGTTTGTTGGAGAATCCCTAGCAGATTAAATTGAAAAAATGAGAATGGATCTTGAAGAATAATTGGGAGTTGAAAAATTTATCCTAATTTACAATTCACTAGTACTATATTGTATGATAATTAGATTAGAAAAATGAGGAAGATCCTCCAAAATGTTGTGATGAGAATACATTAGATAAAATTAACTAACTACTTGGGTTAGAACAATTAATATTTTGATTTTTCTTTATATTAAATATACTTCCAATTTATTAAACTAATCAATTTTCTATTGGATTTATATCTTATATTAAGATCAGCATGTTCATTTATTAAGTAGTATTGTTATTTAATTATTAAAAATTAGATAAGTTTAAAATATCATTCATTATTATTATTTGATTTAAAGATTAAATTTTGAAAGTTTATTAATAGTTATTGATTTCTCTCCCTTCTAATTTTCTATTTTGTAATAGTAGTTCTATCTACTAATTGTGAAATCATAGTAAATAATTACATAAAATGAAAGTTGACTAAACATACCAGAAATAATTGGGAATAAAAATGTAAATAATTGCTTTGATCCTTTAACAATGATTATAAATTTATATATATAATTAACGACTTTATGTCTCTCACCTATCTTCCATTTCATAATCTAGCTCATTGTCCTAAGTAAGTCATAGAATTTGTATAAAACCCAGACTTGAATCTCAATGATTTAAACACACTGATAGAATAATTGAAAATGCCAAAAAATCATCAAAAAGCAATTCAAAGTATGCAAATTTTAGTCTCAAAGTAAGAAGATTATTTATAGGATGATAATACACTTCAAAATCAAGATGAAGAAGTCCATTCTCCTAAATTGATTTTTAGGAAAGTTTAATACTGATCAATAATATCTATATTATATATTTTAATTTGTAAATTCGACTTAATGTTCTACTAACATGTTTGTCTTACATAGGTTTTCAATTTTCTAATCGTTAAACTGATACAGACTCTTATTTTTCTAGAATTTTATATTTGATTAATAATCCAAAAATAAGATTTATTTATCTAAAATAAAAATTGAATTCATTTATTTAACTTAAAAATAACATATACAATATGAAAAAATTGATGGAAACAAATTGACTCTTAAGATTCTTTAAAATTCATAAAATATAATCATTATTGCATTAATCCAATTTTTGTACGAAATTTATGCCAAAAGTAGGTAAAGGCTGTCTAAGCCTACTAAAAGATTAACGATAATTTTTAACTTTGTTATCTACTTCCCTGTTATTTGATTTTGAGGTTGTTTTTCGATATAATCTTTCTTGAGTTTTTATATCCTTAATAATAAACGTTTTTCAATACATTAATCAATCGAGAATGTTATTTTTCATTATTATCATCGTTTTCTACCGGTTTCAATTTTTTTATGATCCATTTAGGCCTTTTTCTTAGAGTTATTTGAGATAAATGAACTCCGAATTATGTTTCTAGCACTTTATTTGCCCATTCGGATCCATACGGATTTTATTTTATTTCTCTGTTTACTATAAACTAGATTATTACGCTTAAGGTCTACTTTTAGTTAAATTTTCATTTTTGTTGCTTTTATTGGACATTTACAAATTTTCCGGTTGAGAAGATTGAGTTATACTTAAATTTGCTTAATCATCTAAAAATTCCAAAACATTTAATGATTCACATAGTTCTTTTACGTATAACTGGCTTTGAGAAAATAGACCATCCTTTTATTACCTCATTAATTAAAATAAATTAATCACAGATATTAATGTAATAAACTCATAATTGAATAAATAAATATCATTTTGAACTATATTAGGTTAAATTTAATATTATCACTAAATAATTCATTCATTCCATCTGTCAAATACCTTCTTTTTATAAATAAGAGAATATCTCCTAAAATGCTTTAAATTATATTTATTATTTATCTATTATTAGTAATAATTTATAACCAAGAAAGAAGTTAAATTATTAAATTTAAATTGAATATGAGAACCTCTTTTGGAAAGAAAGTTAAGATTAACAACTCAGTTGGTAAAATGATTGAAAAGAAGACCTAAGAATTAAATTCACCTCCTCTTTCTACATAGTAATATTAGGTGTAATCAAAATAGAGATCCTAATTTCTGGCTTGATGATAGTGATTTATCCTGGCTGTCAAATGAAATAGAATAAGAGGTTGACAAAATCCTTCAAATCGCAAAGCCCTAACCTCTTAAAATAAAACAAAACCTAATATCAAGTGGGAATGATATAAGAGAGGAATTCTTTGTTAGTAATAATAATACTAAAAGAAATTCTTGGGGTCTTGATAACTAATAAGAACTTGAAAAGAATATCAAAAAAGGGAATAATTGTTAGTTGTAATGTGAATTTCCAATTTAAAAAAAAGGATCTAAAAATTAAGTTTAATATCGGGACAGCTTTGATTATAATTCAAATAAGTAATTCATTGAAAATATGCTTAGAAATGATAATCAAGATTTATAAGAAAGAAATTACTTATTTTAAGGGGAAATTAGTTTTGCTGAATGCAAGAATAACGAAAAAAAATAAAAATAAAAAAAAATAAAACAATTTTTAGATGCAAGCTTTTAATTTTAAGAATAATAAAACAATTCATTTGAGGAAGGGATTTTTAAATTTCATAAACAAAAGCCTGGCTAATTGAAAGACAGAATTTATGAAGAAATACCATCCCCTTAATTTTATTAGGAAAAAACAAAATAAACATAGTTGCCTTAGGATTTGGAGAAACCTAATTTCAATGCTAATTTAAATTGGAAAAAAGGTAAGAATAGGAGAGAAGCAAAGAAATATACGTAGTATCAAACTGAAGAATTCAAACATTTATCATTATCAATACTAGGTTTTCATGTTCATGAAAAGGAAGGAGAACTAAAAATTAATAAGCTTTAGAAGATGTAAAATGAAAAAACAAAGTTTTTCCAATTATTTGAATTAACAATCAATCCAATAACTTTTATTGGTCCTCTGAAATTAAGGTCCAATTTGAAACTTGTAAATTTTTTAATAATTTTTTCAGTGTATTAGATTTAAAAAAGGTTATACTGGATAAGTCTTTTGCAATTAAGACTATACAGAAACCATTCCTACAAACTAAGATGATGGAAAAGTATTAGAAAATGAAAAACAATTATTTTTGGCTAACAATAGTTCTCATATCGTAAAATTAGTATGTTGTTTAATAAAGAAAATCTAAAATTATAGGAAATTAAATTTATGATCAGGTGGATATTTTAATATTGAAATAATTATTTTATTTATTTATTTTTTTCTTTATACAATTAATCTATAAAGTAAATTAGTGAATTTTGAATAAAAAATAAATTAAAAGATACAAGTAAACTTATAAGTTATTTTAGTTTAATTATTAATAAATAATAAAAAAACTTTGAAGTGGATGAGTGTGAGATTAGGACTCTTAAGATGGGTTAATGAAAAATGTCCACAAATGAAGGCAAGTAACATTGAAAGCATGTCAGATGGAAGACATTTCTTATGTTTACTCCGAAGATACTTTCCTGAAATTGAAATTCCATAATTTAAAAAAAATTCAACAGTCGTGTCTCGTTTAGAAACCTTAACATAAGTAGCTCATTATTGTTCGAAATTAGACAATTCAATGAAGGTTGATATTTTAAAAATAGCAAATAAAGAGTCAAATATGATTTTAAATTTACTCAAATTTATAAAATCAATTCTAGATAAAACACCAATTAAAAAAAATATTAAAAAGGAAGAAATCCCGACTATTATGAAGGAACAGAAAAATGAATGCCAAAAAATTAGTGAGGAGATTGTAATTATTCCATTTCCAAAAAAATAAACCATGGATTAAGGAATATAAACTATCCCAATTTAAGAAGAGAAACCTTTGCAAATTTTATAAGAAAAAATAAAGAAGATATTATAATCTAAATTGTAGAGTCCTCATTTAGAATTAGAAATACTTTAATTATTAGAGAAAGATAAGGATGTGTTCAATCTTTAATTATTTTATCAAGTTAAGGCATCTAGAGCGAGCATGAAGCCATCCAAAATTACAGAATTCATGTCGATTCATAGTAGTTAGTTTTTTAATAGAGTGGAATAGAATTTATTTGACCCAGAATACTCATTCGATTAGAATTTAGCAAGCAAAAAGAGTGTATTAGAGGATAGTTTATTTCAAGTTAGCGATGAAAAATAAAATTATTGATTAATTTATGTATTTAATACCGAATTTCTAATTTTTATTTGATATAAAGTCTAACATAAGGATTAGGTTTGTAGAAGTACATTTAGTATAACCATTCCTTTTACTTTATACAACAAATCAAATTTTATAGATTTGGGACTATGAAAAAAAGACCTGTTTGAGAGCAATAAATGTTTCATTAATTGAACCTGATAGAGTGTAGGAAGTTAAACAATTGAAATTTCATGACAACTAGATTATTTATAGACTTTTTAATGATTAATCCTTATATTTGTAGAATAGCATTATGATTCTGACATCTGATAAATTGTATTCCTACAAATATTGCTCTGATTATTCGGATCTAATAACAAATGGACCTATTGGTGTTTCAAATAAATGTTTAGAATTTATTGACTCATAATACATAGCAGTAGGAGGTGAAGGAGTAAAGATTATAGATTTGAAGCAGAATCTAATTGTAAAAACAATGAAGGGATATCATCAGAAAGGTATCAATTAGATGCTCTCATATAAATAAAATTAATTTGACAGACCTCGTCTTGTGGCCAGTAGTTTAGATGGTACAATGGCTTGTTGGAATGCAGACACAGCAAATGAATAACCAACATTCAAATTTTTAATGTCCAAAAAAGGCAAGCAGTTAATGACTGCCAATAATGGATAGGAGATCTTATCAATTGCATATGACCCATATGACTTTTAAATAGTTACTGTTACAGAAAACTATATTACATTATGGAGTTCTTTGAATGGAATGGAAATTAATAGATTCAAGCCTCCTATTCCAATTAAAGAGCTTGTTCATATTAGTCATTCTAATTTTCCTTCTTAAACATATATTGGTCATACAAGATCATCAGAAATCTATGCCCTATATCTGATAGGAAAACAATAAAAGAAATTTGATTATGTGATACTTTTAGATTTGAAAAATGTGTCTGATGTTGATAAATAAATTAAGATCAATACCATCACAACCAATAGATTGAAGTCAAATCTTTTATGTGTTGCTACCACTCATGGCTTGTTTTTACTACAGGCTTCTGAACTCTTATAGAAGTATTGCTTTCATCATACTTTTGTTTGTTCATTGACATTAAATTAAAGTAAAACTTTTGTAGATGACACTGGATTACTTAAGAAACTAACTAACATTTCTTAAGAGCAATTAAAATAATATGAACTATTAAACAAATAAACTGACTAATCTAATTTGATGTATCTATCTACAACGGGCAAAAATGTGATTTGTACCTTGATTGAATTTACTTAAGAACTCACAAATAAAAAAGAAGAATGGACCGTTATGAGTAGACAACATAAAATATTTTCATTTTAAACGTCTTATGCTTGGGATGGTATCATTATTATTTTATAATATAGATTCAAAAATCTTGATTTCATTATCGGGAAGATATTTTGTAATCCACAACAATAATGGTTAATATGTTGTGCTTTCAATAAATAATAAAAATTTGAATTATGATATGATGGAGAGTGATCTCAAATTGACTTTGCACTTTTTGAGTGAATTAGAACAACTATCAACAGGAATAGGCAACTCTATTGCATGGCATCAATATAAAGAAGAGTTAATAGTTTCAGTTCCCTTAAATGAAAGAAATTAAAATGTCACAATTGAAGAAAAGATAGAGTCTCAAACAAGTGGATTTTTTAATTAGAAAACGTTTTCTAGAAATATTTACAACTACTCCTCAAATATTGTCAATTTTGTCATTCAAATCTATGGTTTTGATCACACAAAGAAATAGTCTATGTTTTTAAAAGCCACAATAAATAATTTACCATAGCCTGAAAGAGTCTTTGGAGTGTAAAGTTATTATTTTATTGTTACAAATTCTGAATGCAACATCGAAGACTAGAAATTAAAAGCAGAGATTAAACAACTAAAATTGAAAAATGGTTAATTTTATTAATTTTAAAATAATTAATTGGTTCCATTTGGTAATTAGTTTATTTCTCCATTAAATGTGACTAGCAACATAAATGAAACCTTTTTATTATTTTAATATGAAAAGACCTTTTCTCTTCTTATGAAATAGAATGGATAGTTTATCCCCATTTTAACTGAATTTGAACAACTTACTGATAGCTATTTCTGGGAAGACTTATTATTTTATGTCACTTAAACTCAAATTAAGATGGTAATTGTTGTGAATTAAGTTGCTATTACAATTACTCTAGCCCAAATAGATCCACCATAAAATCAACTTTAAAGTTGTGAGTTTTTAAAAGCTAATTAACTTGATGGGTAATATCCTGAAATACAGGTTAGACCAAATGGATAATTAAAAATTGTAATGAATTTGTAATTATATTATAGTTAATGATTCATGACAGCAAACTTATTGTTATTAATTAGGCGCAAGAAATTTCATTTATTCATTTGAAACATGCATTACTTGAGTTTTGTGTATTAATATCTAATATATAAAGATTAATTTATAAGTGGATGACTTTTCGAAGTGTGTTGATAATGCAAGTAAATTGGATTAGAAAATGTAAAAATTGATTGCTTAGATGTTTATTGCCAAAAATGCAATCGATTAGGTTTAATATTTAAATATGGATCTGCACGAGCGCTTGACTTTAGAATTGGATCACAATTTAAATGAAACATAATTAACTGTAATAAGAGTGTTAATATTTAGTTAGATTTAATAGATCAGGTGATGTTAACAGTAGCCGATAATAAAGAAAAGTATATTAAAGATTTAGCTATTAAATTATCTCAATAAAAACGTGAAGAGGAATTAGATCTAGTAATTTAATATGGATTATAAAACTAATTGTAAATTCTTGATAATTGATTATAGATTCCCTCTTTACGACATTATTCCGTTATTATCAGAAACCTAAAGAGAATATTATTTGGATTCCTAAGGGATTTTTCAAAATTTCTAATCTCTTAAGGAGATAAGTAAAGATAAAGAAGATTTGATGCTTTATAATTTATACAATATATTTTAATTATGAAATCAATATCATTCAATTATTAATTCTTCAAATGTTCCTAACTAATACTATTGATTATTTTAAATTGCTAAAATTATATCTAAGGTTTATTCAACAACTGAAGGGATGATCTATTTAAGATTCGGATTTTCAGTAAAAAGTGCTGGATTTATATTTGCCTCTAAAAAGTAAACTTTTAGATTTGCATCTATAATAAAATCAAGCCCAAATAATTCAAATTCTCCTTTTTGTCCTCCAGCTTGGATCTTTTTCTATCCAGCTTTAAAAATTCTATGAGAAATTTGTTTAATTTATTCTCTAATTGATTTAATCTGATCAACCTGATAATGATAAAAGTCTTGTAAATATTGTTCTAAATGATCCATAGTCCATATGGAACTTTCTTTTTTCTCTTTATATGTTGGATGTGTTTTTTAAATTGCATTATTGGTGAGATGTATAATTTTATTCTATTCATTTTCAATGTCATCCAAAGTGTACTCAAAAATACTCAATCTAGCATATCCATGATGAAAGAGCACTGTATATGGTTTCACTTAGGCTATCAAAGCATAACATCTTATATCAAATTTCCTACCATCTAACAAAAGGGGCTTTTCAATATATTTTTATATGATGGACATTGGATTAATATCGTCATATTTTAATTATTGTTCTGGATCAACATTTTCTTTGATTCCCAGGTGATCTTGAATTTCTTATTTTAATTTATTTCTTTCATTTTCGACATAAACTTTATAATAGTCTCCGATCTAATATTGTCGTTTCTGGTGTAGATCCTGCTTAAACCTGGCAATATCACTTATGAATTTGATTCCTCTGCCACAATTCAAATTATAAGGCTTCAATATCCAAATGCCTTCTTCATTGTCCTTCAGAAATTCAATAACTTCAGTGATTTGATTTAATCTAAAAGTCTTAGGCAAAACATCCTCACACTAATTTTCTCTCAACAATTCCAACATGGATATTTTGAGCCCTAAATTATGTGATGCTTTAGGTATATGATTGATCTATATTGATAGTGTAATAATAATACAATCTATTAGCCTGGTTTGAATTCATAATAATTTATGCTTTAAGGACATTAAACCCACTTGATAAAATAGTCATTTTTAAAAGCATCTTAAACAGTATCCATTAATTCATAATTCTTGTTTCTGAAATATGATTTAATTAATTCTGCATTGTTACCTTATCCAACATAGACCCTTTGCTTATGAACAAAATCAGCAGGCAATACTTATTGTAAATTCTTAGCAAAAACTGAGTATTTATCACTAACCCATATATTTCTATCATCTCTCCAAGGATGCTCAGCACAAAAACTTTCACATTTTCCCTCCAGCCAAGGTTGTATGGATTTATAATGATATTTAATGTCGTAGTAATTTTGCGATTCAAATTTATATGTTTCAAATTCTTGAATTGTACCTTTTTACCATCTCGCAGCAATAGTTCTCTCGCCCCCTAGATAAATTTCAACATGAACAATATTATGTTGGAAAGCCCTGCAAGATTTATCATAGTAAGTTCCAGAGAGAAATATTAGATCCCCAGGTTTCAAGTCTTAAAACTCAATCTCCTTATCAAGTAAATCATATTAATATGCTTAATTCCATTTTCCTAAAGTGAATCCAAAGTATTCTCTTAGATCATAAATTACTTATCTAATCAGTCCAGAACAATCTAAGTACAGAGGAGCATTGTAGTGTGGAGAAGTTTCATCATGATATCTACTATGATAGGGAACTCCAACGTATTTGAATGCTTATGCTATGAATTTCTATCTTAATTCTTCATCAGGCATTTTCTCTTTGTTGGTCTATTTTAATATTTCATCAGTACCTTATTGACATACTTTTGATATAAAAAATTTTGATTTCTTTTTACTTGAAATTGTTAGAAGCATGATTATAAATTGCGGTCCATTTAAATTTCAAATTGCAATTTTTTTGTAAATATATGTATTATTCATTAATATGAATATGAATTTATATATCAGAAAAGTTGATAAAACACTTCTAATTCGTCTCCTGATACATTTAATGTTCTTGATCTTAAATTCGAATAATCACATATATAATCTATTGTTTTGATAAATCATTTTTTAGGGTAATTTGAACCTAATATTCTTTGCTAGTACTTTTTATCTTATTTCGATAAAAGATTTTGTTTAACTAATTATTTTATCACTTGATTATGAATATAAAATATACTGCAATTGTTTCATACTAGTTCCTTAAATATTAAAGGTGACTTTAATTGTATAATATCTAATACTAGAGTTCAATTTAATATTAATAAATTTAAAGAATATAAAATTCTTAAATTTTTACATTATTTTGTAATTTTGCAAAAAGAGTAATTCAATTCTTTTTGGTAAATAGTTGAATAGTAAATTATTAAAGAGTCCATTAAATAAAATAAATTAAATAATAGATGTAAAGTATTATAATCTATGAGTAATTTATAATAAGAAAGTAATATTAAAATGTTTTATTATGTTTATCAATCGTTTTCACATCTATTCAGATTTCAAGAATTCACCAGTTGTACCTCCTAGTGGAAACATTTCATGAATTGGTTTAATGCCAGTCTCATGCAATATTCCAATAGTAAATAAGAGAGTCATAATAATAATAAATGGTATAAAACAAGGACTCTTTACCATTGCTCTTTTAAATATTGTAAACATAGCATCATTCAGAGTAATTTGTTTTCTTCTTTAATGTTGTTCTAATTCTTGATAATTCATTAATTTAATTAATAAAAAAACGTAATTAAATATAATATTATCTAAAACATCATAGTTATGATTGATATAAGAAGACTTAGTTATTCCTAATTCATAAAATGTAGTTTATTGAAAAAATTATTAATATATGAATACTTGAATTTCTTGATTGATTGAATAAATATATAAGATTTTGATATTTAAAATGTCTATTATAATCATCATTCTGGATCGCTGCTATTTATAATTTATTCCTAACTTTCACCTGGAGGAGGTATATTTTTTTCTTATTTAGTGATAAAATAATACTACTATCGCTAAACTAATTAGATTGCAATAATCCCAAAGATAACTAACTAGAAACTAGTTAATTTGTGATCATAGTAATATTTTAGGAAGTCGAGGATTTATGTTAAAAATTGGGTGTTTTTGGCTAAAAAGCTTTTTCTTCTTATGAATCATTATCTTCTTTTGAGTCATTATCTTCTTTAATTTCTTCTTATTAATTATTTATTTAATTCAATTCATCATCATTATCAAACCCAGATATTTTGCCTTAAATTTTGACGATTTTTCTAATTGTATCGCCAACTTCTTATTAAGATGCTTATCGAATTAGAAAGTTTTATTTTTGTTCTTGATATGCTTTTTTCATATCTGGAGTAGATGGCAAATATTTCTTTGTTCCCTTATTCTATTATTGTGGCTTATTCTACTTTTTATTTTTGGATAACTTCTCATGAATTTGTTATACAACAATTCCCAAGCCCATTCCAAGAATGGTGTAGCATATGTTTTCCATTGAATAATATAAAATAATTATAATCTAAAAAATATATATGTATTTGATGTTATATATTGTAAGAATCACTTTTTACCTTTGTTGGCTTTTGCAGCACCCTTTTATGCTTTTTGTTGAGCTTTGACTTCAGCTTTTTATGCAACTTTTTATGCTGCAGCAGGTTTCTTCTTTTGAGCTTCAATTTACTTTTGCTTTCTATCCTTAATTTCTCTTGCAGCTTATTCAGCTTATGCCTTTCTAGTTTCTAAGGATTATGAGAATATGCATTACTGTCATCTTCCTTTCTTCTTCTTCTGATTTCTTCCAAAGAAATACCAACTATAGCTCTTTAGACTTTAAGATTTCTGATTCTTCTCTTTTTAGCTCCTTCATCTGTCTTAATCTTTTTGTTTAATCTTCTCCAAGCAACAGTCCATTAGATTTCTTGAGATTTAATCTATATGTTAAGAGATTCAATACTTTTCTTGCACTAAAAGCTCTGCTCTTTTAATTCAAGTAATAGAAGAGTCTGCCATCCTTGGCTACGAATCTTCTTCCATGTCCGGGGTAGATTCTCCATTCACTAAAAGAGCACAAATCTGTCTTGATAACCATTATTTAAAAAATATTTAAATCTTAATTTTCATTCCATTGCAGATATTCATTACTACTCTTATCATTGTTTTTTGCATTTCATTACTCCAACAAATCAATGACTTGTACGAATTATGCAGTCTATACTTAGCTCAATCTATCTAATCCACCTAATTTACTTTGTTCTTACAATTTTGTAAATTTGACCATTTCTTATATTGGTTATTTTCATTTCTTAACAATATTTTCTATTTATTTGTTTAATTACACAAAGAGTTCATTCTACTATAATATAGAATAGAGAACCTAAATCAGATCCTCTATTTCAATATCAATCTCATTATCAATAGTTCTAAATTGGTAAAATTTACAACGCATTTCTTCAAAAATATTTATATTATCAATATTTCTGTGAGGTCTAATCTTCTATATATCCATGATATCTTATTTAAGACATTAACAAAATAATTACGAATGCTTTAATTAAATTTAGTTAATAAATCCATTCTTGCTTTTATAATATCTTGGGTGGTTCAATTTTCTAAAAAGACAAGTGAAGGATTGTTTTTGTATATTGAAATAAAAATTCTGATTTCAAACAATTTCTAATAAAGTGGAGAAGCATGTAAATTTTATTTTAAATCAAATTTATTTACTTATGCTATTATTATTTTTTTATAGTCTATTTTCTTTTAAAAGTGTTAATCAATAGATAATTACAACTAAGTATATTTTAAGATTTTTTGATACATTTTTCAGATATATTAAATTTGAAAACCTGTAGACTTAATCATTTTAAGATCTATTATATATAATTTCATTATATTTTAACACTTTTAAAGAATTAAATTTTAAAGCTAATCAAATATCAAGATCTACTCAAACTTAAAGATCTATAATGCTTTTTATGAAAATTTAGGTTTGTTGAAAAAAGTATTTATAGAATTTAATTCTTCAATCAAGCATTTTTCTACATATTATTTATCGTAATGTTAGTCATCTAATACTTTTTCTATTCATTTATTTAGGATAGATTAACATTTATGTCATATTATATATTAGAATTTATTGAAATTTAAATCAATTATAATTAAATAGAATATATTAAATAGGGTTAATTTAGATTAATAGAATAAAATTTAGTACTTATAAGCCAAGATCATGGAAAAAGCCAATAATTAAATGTCATAAACATTGGTAGCGACTTAATTGAGAAATCCTGATCAAGCTTATTCGGGCTTGACATATGGTTCAAAAGAACTGGTTGATAAATTAAAAAAAGAAAATAAATTAGGAGAAAGTGATTAGCTTTTCGTGTTAATAAATGGTTACATATTCATACTCAAAGCAGTATTAATAAATTGTGATTATGATAGGATGGAGAATATAGAAAGAATGAGATTGCTGCAAACAAATATTAGAGGGAGTTATTAAAAATGACTATTAATTAAGAAGTTGAATTTTAAGTATTCAAGTTGCCAAAAGACAAAGAGTACCGGTTAAGAGTTCTGGATTTGGAAATTGATATTTAGTCACTATAAAATGGGGGAAATTAAATTGAATTAGATGATGATGAATTTGCCAAACTGTTCAAGACTCAATTCAAGGGACAATTTTTTAAAACTGGGTAAGTGTAGCTATTCCAACACAATTAGAATAATTATTTAATAAAAGTAATTAAAGTTTAAATTCTAGGTAACCCGAACAGAAAATTTGAGTGTGGATGCAGATTAAAATCTAAAGAAGTTTGTAGGTGGAGGAATGTTGTTTGACAATACAGAAATAGAATTTAGCGTAAGATCTGGGATATCTCAATTGAAAATGAAAAATGTATAAAAGAAGACAGCAACATTGTTTAGAGAAGACTTTAATTTTGATTAATTAGGAGTAGGAGGTCTAGACAAGGAATTAGCAGATATTTTTAGAAGAGCATTTTCATCTAGAAGATTTTCATAATAATATTTAGAGAAATACGGGATTAAGCACATTAAAGGTTTGCTATTGTATGGTCCTCCAGGAACAGGAAAGACTCTAATAGCAAGATAGTTAGCAAAAGTTTTAAGGGCTAGACCACCAAAGATTGTTAATGGGCCAGAAATATTTAGTAAGTATGTAGGAGAGGCTGAGGAGAATATTAGGAAGTTGTTTGCAGATGCAATAAAGGATCAGGAAACTTTAGGAGATGAAAGTGATTTGCATATAATTGTATTTGATGAAATGGATGCCATTTGTAAATAGAGAGGATCTGTTTCATCTGGTGTTGGCGCATATGATAATGTTGTTAATCAATTATTGTCAATGATAGATGGTGTTAATTCTTTAAATAACATTCTTGTGATTGGAATGACAAATAGAAAAGATTTAATTGATGAAGCAGTGTTAAGACCTGGAAGATTTGAAGTTCATATAGAAGTTGGATTGCCAGATGAAAAAGGCAGACAATAAATCTTTTAAATTCACACTGAAAGTTTAAGAAAGAATTAAGCCTTGTTTAAAGATGTAAACAATGAAGAGTTAGCAACATTAACAAAAAATTATACAGGAGCTGAGATCGAGGCTGTAGTTAAATCAGCAGCATCATTTGCCTTTTAGAGGATTTAGAACATTTATAATTTTTCATAAAGAATGAATTAGTAGGATGATTTGAAAATAACAAGGGCAGATTTTTAGAATGCTTTAGAAGAAGTGAAACCATAATTTGGATTTGATTCAAATAAATTCGATTTGCTACTTAAAAATGAATTGATTGATTTTGGAGATGAATTCTAAAAATTATAAAAAATGTTAAGAGGTACAATCAATCAAACTCGTTTTGGTAAGAGTTCAAAATTGAATTCAATTCTCTTAGAAGGATGCCAAGGATCAGGTAAAACAAGTGTAGCTGCTTATTTCGCTGTAGAATGTGGGTTCCCATATGTAAAATTGATTTCACCAGAATGCTTTATTGGAATGACAGAAGATGCTATAATAAATAAAATTGGTAAAATATTCAATGACGCCTACAAATCCTCTCTCTCTTGTATTGTTATTGATAACATTGAGAGATTGATTGAATATGTTGATATTGGACCCAGATTTTCTAATTCGATTTTATAAGCACTCCTCATTTTGATTAAAAGATTACCAGATAAGGTATTTAAATATGTTATATGTAGACTTAAAATAAATTAATGATAGTAGGTACTACATCTGCTTATTAAATCCTAAAACAATTGGGTGTTGTTTCTTGCTTCAATCTAACTTTTAAGGTACCAAATCTGTCAAAGAAAGAAGAAATTAAGACTGTGATTTACAACTATATGAATATCTCAGACAAAGATGATAAATCTGAAAAGCAGAAAAAACAAAGAGCACAAATTGAGAAAATTTGCTAAGCAATTGACAATATTCCAATCAAAAGATTGTTGATGCTACTAGATATGGTTTGTACAGATGAGAATGACTTGAACTACGAAGAGTTTAAGTCATGTTATTAAATGGCGTAGATGAATCATTCATGACTTTATGTTTAAAATTAATTAAAACTTTATAAAGATATAATTAAAACTATAACTTCCTTTAATTAATAATTATACTTTTCGAAAAATAACATCTTGCTTTTCGTTTGACCTTTAAACTAGTTTTTATATCAGAATAAAATCAAATAATAACAATTTCTAAAGATACAATCTACTATGTGATAAGGAACCTAGTTGAAATCAAATTAAAACATTACTAATAACAAACATATATATTCACTATTCTATGATTTCAGGAGTGGTAATTTTAGAAGCCTTTCTCTTTTTGAGGTCAACTTATATTTACAGAAGCTTAAAAATATTAGGATCCATCAAAGAAATAAGCTTAATTGTAATAGGATCATCCAAATTTTCAAGTAGTTCATCTAGAACTAACTATGCTTCTTGAGCTTTCTCTTTTTAGGATTTGTAAGGTTTCAACAAAGATGAATACATTTATGATTCGTTATATTACAAGTTACTAGGATTTAAAGAAATAAGAGGTTTTGGTAAAAAGTCGAAAAGCTGCACCTGTTATTTGCTTAATAGTATCATTTTGAGTTTATCAATTTCTTACAACTTATCAATAATAAATAGTATATCCAAGCATTTCTCCAATTTGTTTATCGAGTAGTGCAGTTACTTAAATTTTCCTACTTTTTTTCTATTAATCAAAATAAATGATTACCCACACTTTAGATATTTAATATAATCAAAAGGACTTAGTCTTAATTTCAGAGTAGCTATATTAAATAATTTCCTTAAAGCATATCGAATGCCTTTCTGAATTAATTTATCATTTTCTGGTGAATTAGTAACAATTTGGGAAGACTTCTCTGTCCACCCAGAATTGCCATTTTCTAATTTTGTCGTTTTATGTGTTAGTCTCCCTCTGGGAAATCGAATAGAGGACTTAGACTTTTATTAATTGAGTATATTAGAGGGGTCATTTTCATGAGTTTAAACGCCATCCTAGATAATTGTCAATCTCTTTAAGATTTACTTGCTTCCATCCTCGTCATTTGATAATTTTTATCCCTCAAAATTAAACAGATTATTAATAACGTCTAACTTATAAGATAATGATTGAATAGGTTTGACCAAAATGGTAAAGACAAGCATTAGAACTTCCCATAAACCACCAGCTTAAGCTAAAATGTCTTATAATTTAGGATAAATTCTGTAACTTATGTTCTCTGTGTTTGCCAATCGAACCAAAACTGATGCTAATGCTTCTTCGCTATTAAAGTCTATAACTTCTTAAGTCTTCAAATATCTAATTGTTGAATCCCTACGTACCAATTCATTTAATAATCCTTCTTCTGTCAATGTGGTTATTGGTTGCATGAATAAGGTTATATCCTTCATAACTTGACTTGAGATCGTTGTTTGAATTTCTTCAACTTTCGGAACATTTGGTTTGAGGTAGTTTCTTAAATCAATATTATATGATGACAATTGGAATAAAATATAATTTCGATGTAACTTTTATTAAATTTCTTCTTTAGACTTACAAACTGTACTGTTGACTAATTAGTTGTTAAATATTACTATTTTAAGTGTCATTCACGCATTATTGAAAGCTTATATATAAATATGTGTAGTTTTCTTATTCTGGAGTTCCGATTAAACTGAGATCTGAAATATTATTCCAATCTAGGCAATATGTATTTTCAGAGTCAACATCATCAAGCTAATCTTCTAAATCTTCATAAGGTATTCCGATTTTTGCACATTTAGATAGAGGAATTTTTGTTCTAGTTGATGACACACTAGGTTTTTAATCATTTCTTTTATACATTATGGAACTTACATAACTTATGCTCTATTAACCATTACAGCATTGACTTAGTATATAGATTCATCGATATAATTTTTTTAATTTTCAGTTTAAAACGCAAACTATAATGTGAAATTCTTGGAATATAATGGGAATACTGGAATCTCTTCATAGTATACCTCTGAATATAAGGTTTAAAATTCCTTTCTTTATCCCAATTGCACAAATTTATTGATTATGTACATTAAAACGCAAGTAAACATCAAAATTGTCATGGATGCTCCAAATAATGACTGATGTGATTTTTTCTTATGGATCATTAACTCAACTGGCGATTAAAAAAAATCTAATTTTCTCCCTAATTTCTTCATTTTTTTTAAGTTAGTCTGATTCATATGAGTTATATTTAATAAATTATTTTATCGTATACATAAATTTATTTGGTTTTCTTTACTAAAATAAGATAGGTTTTTTCATAATTATGATTATAATAATAATTCAAAATCATTTTTACTGTTAAAATCATCAAGGTTTGTTTTTTTAGCAGGAAAGAGTGGGTCAATAATGAATCTCAAAAATTAATAAATTTTTACCTAAATAAATTATCTAATAGTCCTGATATAATTTTGGCTAGCACTGGACATCCTGTTTCAATACAGGGATTTGTATTGAATTCTATTAGGATCGGTTTAAACTCATTAGTAATCATGAAATCTAGACCATACAATTCAAATCCAAAAACTTAATCAGCATTATTGATCTAGTTAATGCTTGAGGCACAAGCTATCTTAGTTAATTACTAATAATATGATTTTTATTATAGTTTACCTTCATATTCTTGTAAAGCTCTTCGAAACTGTAGTTGGTATTATTTTATTTATTCTGTTCTATTAAATAGTTCTAGAATTGCTCATACGAAACCTTATTGCCTGTAATATTTTATGAAATCAATACCTTTTTCAAATTTGCCATATCCATTCATTCTATTTTGAATTGCATCATTGGTAAGATGAATCTTCTGATTGTCTAGTGAATCCAAACTAAATAAACTACTTGAAGTACGGAGGTATCCCTTTTTATACCAAAATACTATCTACTTATTAATATGATCACTACCTTTTTTCGCTCCATTTATTATCGTGATAAGACAATACCCCCTTATATCAAATTTTCTCTTTTAGTAAAGAAATGGGTTCTCAATATATTTCTATAGAATGAAAGTATGATTTTATTAAGAAATGTGTTAATAGATTTCATTTAAATTATTGTAAACTAAGAAAATAACAACATACATACCTTTTATGCCTTATCCTCGATTGCTGTCCTCTCCAGGTTTAATAATCCAAATGTTTTTGAATGTAGAATCATCAGAAACCTCTTCAAATTTTTTCTTAAAATGTGTAAAGGATTCATCATTTGGACCTTATATATGGAAAGTCAAAGGAATTAGGGTCCATAAATCTATTTAGTTTTCTTTACAGTGTTTGCTTAAATTTAGAAACAAAAATTTCTTATCTCCTAATTAATTTCCTTCCTTAAGATGATTATGAATCCTAATAGATTAATTTTAATGATTAATTGTGAGAAGTTCTTTGACATTACTTAACTATAAAATAGAATAATTAGCTTACATTATTAAGAAGAGGCTAACTTTCAAGATTATAATCTGCTAGCTTCTTCTTTGATTTTCCTTCCACACGATCCCAAGCCTATCTGATTAGTGCTTAATCGTTCGAATCGATCCATCCTTCAATCGTTTCATTAGAAATTGATCTTTAGATAGGTCTAATCTCAGATTAAGGAAAATCAATAAATTTTTGAGTCCAAATAAAGTTAAAATCATCCTCTTCCAAATTTCCCCCTACCGTCCATTATGCTCTCATACTAAAAATACTTTTAACCATCATGTGATTATTCCCTCTACCAACATAAAGCTTATAGTATTTTTAGTGTTATGCTGGTAGAACTTGAAGAGCATTTGTAAAATTTATGATTTAATTTATTTCTTATACGCTGGGACATTGTATAAATTTGATATAACCTAAATCCCAATACCTAGTATCATCGATGAACAACTTTTTTTTTGTTTAGGATTAGGGAGCTTGAACCTTTTTAATAGGGGAAGTAGTCCTTTCTAATTTGATTATAGGTATTAATCTCTTCAACGGTTTTGGAGTTGTCTCTTTGGGTATGAGTTGAACTTAAACTTATTTTACTTAGATTAGTTATCCTTTCATGCTGTCCAATTCAATGTCTTTTTAGGCAACGGATTGACAACGTTACGATCTTTTTTAGATGTTCTTACGATGAATGGTTTTAGGAAAGACAATAATTTCATTATTGGTTTTTCCAATAAGTTGTTCTATTAAGGATTGATTTCTTTATTTTCTGTTATGCAACTCATAAATCTGAGATAGAAATTCATAACTTGTTATTTCCTTGACTTTTCTAATGAAAGGAGGAAATTGAGGATCAAGAGATTTGACGATACTATGATTTGGAGTCTCCAAAAATTATTCTTATTCAGTAACTGCAGGTTTTTGTTTTTTGTCTATTTATTGAAAGCTCCCATTTCTTCTCATCTGTGTTAGGAATTATCTCACTCCTGCTTCTGTACTGTTGAGGGCAATTGACATATACCCTTGCCAAAATTAGATATTATTGTCTTGTTTTCGTTTTTAAGTTGAGAAGTAATCCTTAACATTATCGTCATCCTTGCTTAGTACTCGATTGCGCATAAAATAAATAATTATTATAAGTATATAGTTAATCAGAATATACATTCGCTAAGTTAACTAAGATCTTTTTTGTGAATCATAGACAAATCCTAAGCTTGTTATCCTTAATGTTGATCTTTTAAGGGTTTTTTCTTTTTTGTCATTTTAATTTGCCTAAACCTGGGAGGTTCTGACACACATCTCGATATCAATTTTTTTCTGTTTTTGGAATATAACTCTCTATGTAACTACAATAAATAATTCTTGAATTCTTTCAGTTCGGTTGATTCTTAATATTCTAATTATTTGCAGCTTTAACTCCTTTATACAAATAGTAGCTTTGATTGATCTGTATAGGTGATTGAATATTTAATAATTTAATTGGTTGTATTATTTAATGAGGCTTACCAAAATTATTCAAGATAAATTAATTCATTTTTTAGTTTTTCTATTTTTTTGTTTTAAGTTTAAGAATTCATACACAATCGTTCATTTGCTACTAATAATTATTAATTTTATTTATAAATTTTATTATATTCTCCTTAAAGAATGTGATTAGTTGTAACTTGTGATTCAAATAATTTTTTATATCTTTCTAATTCATGACATTTTTGAGTGGATATACTAGTATTAATTTGTCTTGTTTCTGTTGTGGATTAACCATTATTGGAAAAGGAAGATAACTCTGTATCACTTAAATCCTGTTCATATTCATTCATCAAACTTTCTCTAACTTTTCTGAAAGTAACTTAATTCCTTAAAGCTTTTCGAAACTTCAATAATTCGAATTTATAAGTGGAATTTTCATTATTTAATTATTTAATTTTAACTTAATAGTGTTAGATATATTAATTATGTTTTAGAAGTTCATTTTTTAAATGTTCAATTTCATTGTGTAATTTTAAAGATATTTCATTTAATTATAAGAGATCCTTACATTTAACAGCCACTCCATCATTCAATACTGTATTGTTCTTTTCCTATTGTTAAATAGTATATTCTTTATCGTGAATGATGCGGCGTTATTCTAAAATTTTATCTTCTTGTTCATGAACCAAATCCAAATAGAAGGCTTCAATTTGTTAACTCATTTAAAGATTGAGGAAAGCTTGCACCTGCGAATGGGTGAGTTATTCCTTCAATGATGTAACTTGTTAATTTAATTGTTGAATTTCGAAAGAAAATATTTCATTCAGTTGATTGGTTCTATACTTCTGGAGTGTCAAAAGCAATAAATCATTCTCTTATTTGAGCGAACGATTTTCAGATACTAAGAAATCAAGTTTGGCTTATTGACGTCGTTAGATTAGTTCATGAGAACCTGGCTCTAAGAAGTTCATTTATTTTAATTTATTAATATATATATTAAAATATATATATCATACTTTCACTTTCTTTACAGACTCAGATCCATCTTGTACTTCTTCATCGTCATTTTTTGGTTTCTTCTTCTGAGATTCCTACAATACCTTAGGTTTTTCAATATAAGTGTTCTTGACTAGAGATCTTCCCATCGAATTATTTTCCTTCTCTTTGTCCAGCACTTTGACAAGGGAAATAACTCTGTTTTTGAGTTCGTTTTCGCTTTTGCACTTAAAGGCATGATCAAATCGAAACATAGGTTCTTTTCTAATAGATTATTTAAGCTAGGCCCAATTGCCATACCCAACTTCATTGGTCATGTAGATCAAAAATTTGTCATTTTCTAAACTGAAGTACTTACTTTTGAATTTATTATAGAGCTAAGGAGTAAAGACCAATTCATATTTTGGTTGATGAAAATGTTTGCATTTCTCTTCTATTAATTTTTATCCATTTGTTTTTTACTCAATGAGTTTTTAACCTCTTTCAATTTACTTGACTATCTTATCTTTTTCACTCAACCCATCGATTCTCTCCCAAAAAGCTTGAGCATAGGCTTTGATTTCATCTAAGGATTTAGTTTTGATAACTTCTTGAATTTTTTCATAGGCATCTTTTCCATATTTTTCATTTGCAGTAATGAAATCTTAAAATTCTTATTTATTCCAATTTTTAAAACCAGTTTCCAATAATCTTTTCTATTCTTAACGTTCATCTTAAGTGAGACCTCCAAAATCAACATTTTCATCATTTTCATTATCCTTCTTTTGTGTTTTCTGCTAAGCCAAAAAGTCTTCTTCTTTTTATAGCAAGTATTGTAATCTATCCTTATTTTCATAGAGATGATGTTCAGATAGTTTAATTTATTTGCCTTATATTTTTTTAGAATTGGTTCCAATCATCATAGCTCTCTTGTCTCGATTCCGAGTCTTATTATCTTGCATAAGATGATTGACTAAGGCATCTTCAAGTGCATCTTCGTCTTCTTTATTTCTTTTGGCTTCATCAAAATAATCAAAGATGTTGATCTATCCCAATCCTAAATCCAGAGATTAGACTTTGTCTTTGAAATTTTCAAACTTCTTTTCAATTCTTTCATTCATTTCTTTAGTCAATTGCTCACCTCTTTTAAGTAAGATATCAATATCTTCATCCTTGATGTCATCTCCATCCAATTTGAAAATCTGAGAAGCTCCGTATGTGGTTAACTCCTTTAAGTCTTCTTTGGATAACAATTTGCCACCTTACTTCTACTAGAGTCTGCCTTGCTAGACCATAAGTGAATCCCAACGTAATTTAATCTATTATCTTTCAATGATCTTTTCTTCAACAGTATGTTCACAAGCCATTCTATAGACCATTACTCTATTCTTTTGTCCAATTCTATGAGCTCTGTCCATAGCTTGCATATCCATCTAGGGATTGAAATCAGAATCATAAATAATGACAGTATCTGCAGTGGCTAAATTGATACCAAGGCCACCGGCTCTGGTTGACAATAAAAATATGAATTTCTTGCTGTCTGGAGCTGTAAACTCAGCAATCTAATCATCTCTTAATTGAATTTCAGTTTCTCCATCAATTCTACAATACTCATAACTTCTAAAATTACAATAATCTTCTAGAATATTCAACATCATAGTAAATTAAGAGAAAATGAGGATTTGATGTTAGCCCTCACTTAATTTCTTTAGAAACTTATCTAAGACTCTCATCTTACCACTCACATCGACTAAGTGTTCACCCAAGGCTGGCAAACTCTTGTCTTCCACTTCAGGGAATAGATAAGGATGTAAACAGATCTTACGCAATTGCATTAGTTTATTCATGTAAAAGCCTTTGTCATCTCCTTCATGTGGGTTATTGTGAATCAAGATATTCTGATACATTGATTTTTGCAGATTAGACATTTTAATAAACAAATGGATTTCCTACTTAGGAGGAAGCATCCTTTCCACTTCAGCCTTAGTTCTCCTTAGCATAAATGGTCTCAATATCTTCTAGAATTTCTAGACCATTTCCAAATTTCTTTATTCTAATTCATCTTGATGTATAGTTTCATTTCCTTCTTTCAATTTTGCTTCTGTGTTTACTTCAAACCATTTGTCAAACACTTCTGATGAGTCAAATAGGTCAGGAAGTAAGTAATTCAATAAACTCCATAATTCATGTGGAGTGTTCTGTAGAGGTGTTCCAGTTAATAATAATTTATAATTAGTTCTAATTTTACGTAAGTTTTGACTGATGATTGCATCTTCATTCTTTATTTTGTGTGCCTCATCTATTATGATGTATTTGTATTGAAATCTTCTTATATGCTTTAAACAAATGTTGACTCCCTCATAACTTGTTAAACAAACATCAAATTTTCCTGGTTAAAAATATCTGTTTAATATTTCGTCCCTCTCTTCTTTTATTGCTATCAATTTTACCACTCTCATGCAAGGCAACCATATTTTGAACTCTCTCATCCAATTACCTAAAGTAGACTTTGGAGCCACTATCAAATAAGGTCCACTAATCTTTTTGTACTCTTTCAAAAAAGCCAAGAATCCAATTGTCTGTATTGTTTTGCCCAAACCCATTTCATCAGCCAAAATTCCATTGATTCCTTCTTCAAACAAAGAAATCATCCAGTTCAATCCAGTCATTTGATAGGACTTCAATTATCCACCCTTTAAAATAGTAGGCTGCTTTTCCAATACTGTCGGAGTATCATCGAAATCCTCTTCTTCACTCCCATCCTCAACTATCTGTCTATGTTTTCCTCTCTACTACCCTTGAACCTTCTGCTTACTCTCCTAGGTTCTCTTGTGTCTGTGCAATAGAAACATGGCATATTTCTCGGCATTTTCTAGAAGTGTATTTATCTTCGATTCTATGTTATCAAATTTAATCTATCTTAATATATATGGTATATACATTGGTGTTCATTCTTCCAGTCGACTTTATTTAACTCATGAAACTCTTTTTGTCTTGCTCTAATTTTTTTATTCTTTCATCTTCTTCCTCTGCTCTTTATTCTTCATCACTTGCCAATTCCACTTGCAATACCTCGTTCTCATCGTCGCTTTAATTACTCATTAAAATTAATTATGTTTTTGAGAGCTACCAATTTTTCAATTAATCATCAAATTATTTGAGCCAACTTTTTATAATTAAAATTATATATATTAAATTTTACATGCATAATACTACTACCAATTATATATTAAATCAAATTTATTAATGCTTTCTTATTTCCTTTGCCAAAAACACCAATGGGTTGAATACTCTAAAAGATCCATGTCTCTTTCTATCAATAGGATTCTACAAGTAGAAATCTAGTTCACTCATGTCATCCTCAGTTTATTCACTTTAGAGATTCTTGCTATCTTCTATCATCAACTTAAATTTGTTCCTGAACTCCTGTTGTCCATTGTAATCTTAACATATATGTTTATTTTCATGTAAATATTCAATTAACTTATCCATAGCCTCCTCGACTACGCAATAAACATTATTCAAGCTCATTATTATTTTATTTTATATAAAACTTATCATCTTCTCCAAATCAGACATTTAGAGTCATCTTCCACGAAAAAGCTTATCATGTGATCCCTCAAAAATCGGAGTAATCCTCTATCACAACCTATTCATTATACATAATTTAAATTTTCACATATAACAGTAATAGAGGGAACAAATAAAAATATCACCGTTACATCACTAGCTATCCAATACTATAGATGTTTATGCGATTCTTTTATCCTTTTTAAGGCTAAAATTTATACACTGGTTACTTGCAATACCAATTTGAATATTAACTGTACTATTTGAATAATCATATAGAATAAAATAGTTATCAATTATTTTAGAATACGTGTTAATAGTTTATGACATCAAAACATTTTTATTTATTAATGTAATATTATTTAATTTCAAGAGTGTGATATTTAAATATTTGATTGATTTCGCACAATTGATTTACCAAATCCAACAACTTATATTCAGAAAGACTTACCTATGAATCGTTAAAGAATTCTAAACGTTGCATCAAATATCGCAACCCTTTTTGGGTCATTTTATATATAATTAAAACAATATTATTTGATAAACAACTTAATTAAAATATTTTACACAAAAATATTAAAGGGAAGTTGGCGTTATGAAGAATGAAAAACTCAAATTACAGTTTTGAATTCTATATAATTATCAAATTGTTTCTACTTTGACTTCGTTATGGAGTTTTTGATAGTAGTTGTAAGAGTTAATTATCTGATGATTGAGTTATATTTCAACAACAAGTTTGGCACCATCTTAATTATTTTACTTAATAGAGCAAAATGATGCCTATTTCTTCTAGCCGATCAACTTTTTCACCTAATCAGGTACTGGCCTTTTTTCAGTTTTATAGTAATGGATCAATGACTTAGCACTTGAGTAATTCATCTTCAATTCCTTTGCAGCCTTAAATTTACAACCATAAGTACTTGTTTAATCTTTTTCCCGTTTTTAAATACCTATTCGAAAAGCATTTACTAAGTTCTTAGAGGTATTTTGTGATAGCGTTTTACACTGATTGTCTAAGTGTAAATTGGTCTGTTTTTTCTTGTAGAAACCTTTCTATCTGAAGTTTCAGAAGAGTATTACTAATGCTCATCAATAATCACTCCTGTTTTGCTCATTTTTATTTTTTTCTAATCAAAGAATCTTATTATATATTGTATATTAGAAATCCCTATTGCGTATTTGAATCACAAATTGACATAATATATTGAAATTAAATTAATTAGAACAAGAAAATATTATGATGAATATCTTATTTTCAACTTTTTCAACTTTTAAAACTCAGATGCACACTGTCCAACGCCACCAAGGTTGTATATTCATAACATACCTACTGTTGTCTCCTTACATTTTTCCTTAACTGATTTAAACACCCTACTCAACTATCGTATTTGCAGTCTAAATCTTTTGATCCTTAATAAGCAATTTATCCTTTCAACTTAAAATATTAAGCTTTTCCAAAATTGTCTTATTATTATCATTAAGTAAAATACTTGATAAATATGAGAGCCAAATCTCAGTTTGACTGAATTTCAATCATTGATTTTGGTTCTTACTTTAATTTTATCTCCATAAATAAAATAAATAAATGAAATCCTCTCTCTTTTACTTTTCTATTTACAAATCTCCTAATCTTATCCATCATCTATCTAATTATATATAAATAGAGCTCTTCCAGAAAATTAAGTTATCAATATATTTTTAATAATTTTATATAGTATTTTGATCGATCACTTTAACTTTGAAAAATATCAATTATAAGTCTTCTCAAGAATTATTGCAATTTAAATCTAGTAAGAATCGTAAAATTTGAACAACATGATTTGCCTATCATTACAATTATTTTCTCATAGAGATAAATACTTCTTTAATACATATATGGATTTAAAATTTATTTATAATATAATTCATCCCATTATGGCTTTGAAGTCTGCAAAATTGACATCTTTTTCTATTATGTTTTTAACATTAACTTAATGATCATGGGTATTTTGATGATGATTAGATTTCGTATCAGAAATTGAATCCCACTTCTTATCCAAATTACAATTCTAATCAAAAATTGATTTTATAGTTTTTTGTGTGATTAATTTCTCCTATTGACTTAGAAAATCAAAAATTAATTGCAAATGATTATTATAATCTTGAGGGGTTAAAGTAATTGCAATAAACTCAAAGTAATCTAAATAACCGTTATTATTGCAATCTAAATAAGGCCAAACTTTTTGAATATCCTATTTGTTCACTTTCAGATATGATGCTAATTCTGCTTATGTAATCAACCCAGATTGAGTTGTATTGATAAGGAAAAAGGCCATTTTCTATTATTTGAGATCTGAAGAGTTGATTTAGGTTGCTAAATAATATAGACCCAATCTTTTCAAAGGGTTAAACTTAACCCATTGATTTATCGTCAACATAGAAATCAACTTCTAATCTACCTAAAATTTCTGATTGAATTTATCGACCAATTTGTTTGCTAACAAATCTTTTGGTGAAGATCTTTAAGCTGCAGGACATATCTAAACCTTTATAAAATCTTTAATTTCTTATGGTATTTATTACCATTCATCACCTTTATTATAATTATAAAATAAAACCATCGAATTGTAATTGGGCATTTCTGATTTCTGTTAATATTTCCTTTTCGTTTTCTCCATAAAATGGAGGATATCCACATAAAATAACATATAAAATGACACCTGAAGACCAAATATCACATTTCGAATCATAAGAACCTTCTAATACTTCCGGAGCAACATAGTACGCCTATAAATTTAATGTAAAGTATACTGTGCCACTTTTGGTTTTTAATTTATCGACTCCTCTTTTGGCAATTCCAAAATCGATTACAATTAAGGTGTTCAAGTCATCCTTTTTTTAAAATAAAAAGTTCTCAGGTTTCAAATCCCTAAATTCTCTATGACATGTACCTATGAACTATTTTGAATCCCTGATAATAATTGACAGCTCTCATGTATTGAATATACACTTTAAATGCTTCGTCAATTGATAGGTTCCCTTTTTCCAAAACCTTATCAAAAACATCACCACCTTAACAGATTCTAGCTCAAATTCAAATAATACTCTAAAACCATATATAAATTCTCGTTATCCTCAAATGTTTCAAATACTCTCAGTATATTGGGATGATCCTTAAATTGCTAATTTTATTTTCATACTAATAGCTCCATAATTGTTATCTCACTTAGTAACCTCTCTTTGTATTTAATGTTCAGTTTATTGATCACCTTCACAGCTCTTATTTATTTGGAAACCTTATGAATTGCCTTGAAAACACTTCCATAAGCTCCTTGTCCAATTTTCTAAATTTATACATTTCTAATATATTTACATCTTTAGGATCATAAGAATACACAGAAGAAATGGGCACCGAGTTACGTCTGATCAGAGTTTGTTTGTAGATATGAAAAGCTGATGATTTTTAATCCATTATTTAAATTTAGCAAAAAAATTTAGATTCGTTTAACACTATATTTATGTTATATAATTAATGATCCCATTTCATTATCAATAATTTTTAATCTTCCGAAATGTAATATGAAATCATTACAATAAAATAAGTTGATGCGAATCAGCAATAATTCACATGCTAAAACACCAGTAAGCATATAATTTTTTTATATTGTATGATGAAAAAAATATATGTAAAATAATAATTATTTATCTAAAATTAAACTTGGAGAATAATAATGGAGATAAGGCTGAACCAATTGAGATTCTTGTTGAATTATATGAAATATTAGAAATTGAAATACTAAGGAAATATAATTATAAATATATATTGTTGATTCACAATTGATGATTATTATAATACAGGTTCCTTGTGGTTTTATTGAAATTTAAAGTAATCCAAATAAGTAAACAAATATTTTGTTTGATCATTTCTATAAAACTCAAAAATCAGTTGAATAGAAACCATTATAATTATTATTTATATAATTCTAAAACATCAATTGGATTTTAAAAGTCCATATATTTTACACATAAATTTCAAAATCAGCCCTTGATGAATAATTGCTATAAAAATGCTCTTACTAAATGTTTGATGTTTTCTATAATCATTAAAGGTGAATTTGTTTTAAACGCAATAGTTAAACTTATGTACAAACCCAAAGCAAGAAGTATATAAAGGGAAAATTTGACAATATTAATTAATTTAGCTGCTCTTCTATCGGAAGGATTAACCTCACCAGTTAAATATTGCCTAGCTTATTTTTTAAAATAATCTTCTACTAATTGTCTATCATCAATTGAGAGATTCTTAAATATTTTATTTTTTCTTTCCTCTGCTTCTATTTTCCTCTATCTCAAAGCTTCCATATCATCATTTTTATTTTATGAGTCAAATGTGTTTGATTATTCTTATTTATTTTACTATTTCAACTTAGTCTGTTCTTCATCATCCTCACCTTCAACTTTTACTTTTTTTTATTAAGTTTCAGTCTTATTCAATACAACCAATGCTAATAAACCAAGAATCATTCCTCCTGCAATCACGAAATAGTGATACATATAGATATTATTATTAACTTATTTTATATTTTAATAAGTGTTTTACTTGATGAGTAAAATACTATTTTTAATGAAATGGAAATCTAATCCTTTCCATATATTAAAAATATAACAAACAATTTAAAATTCATTCGTGAGTTGTATAGGATCGTAGTTTAACGCTTTAGTTTATTTTTTAGTGTTTTTTTTCTTTTAGAATTGCATATTTGGATTATTTGTAATTCATTTATAAAAAAGGAAGATCTTATTTCAATAATTTAATAGTTTGATTTTTTTTTGTCTCTTAATTTTCACAAATATTCCTAAAATAGATTTCTGGAGTGTCATTTGACATAGAATCAGCAAGTCTTACGTCATTTAATTTTATTTTTCCGTATTGAGGATTGTGTTAAACAATTGGCTTTTCAATTTCTTTATATTCTTCTTGAATTAGTGGAGTGATACTTCTTGAATGTTACTATTATATATATTATGCTCTTTATAATTATAGTTGAGTCATTCTTAATAATTTTTATTGTAAGACATCTCCAATGTTACTTTCTAAACCAACTAATTAAGAAAACTCTTTTTTTGTCAACTTCAAACTTTGATCATTTAATAATTATTTTAAAATAGATTTTGATTTCAAATCTTAATTATTTAACGTTTTAAAAGATGTACTCACCCTAACAGGTTCAGTTTCCATGCGAATATCACTTTTAACATTATTGGTTATTTTGGCTAACCTTTATTTCCTTTGGATTGAAGAGTTAACAATATTTGTGATTTGGGTTTGGAGATTCAGTTTTTATCCTTAATTTTTTAGATTTAAAGCATGAATCTTTGTTTCAGGATGAACTTTAAGTTCATTGCTAACTGCTTTTTGTTTGGTCAATATAATAGATCCATCGTTGTCAAAAGTAAATACTCCATTTTTGCATTTTCTTTTTAGATCCATCAATTATTATTAAATTTACACTTTCTGTTACTCTGATACATGTTTATTGCTAACAAAGAGTATATATATTTTTTTACAATCTTATTTATTCTTACTACTTTTTTTTCATTTCATATACACCTCTATAAAATCGATCATCATCATCCTCTTCTTAATCAATTTACAAAGGGATTGGAGAAAATGTTATATGTAATGAGCCTTACTGGGTTTGCTATCTGTCTTATTTATTCAATGAGGATTTTCTAAAAGAAGTGACTGAGGATTTCATAGAGGATTTTTGCGAAGCTTTTCTAAATTTTGTAACAGATGTTATAAATTATTACTATGGTTCTGGAAGAATTTCAACTTTAATAGCGCTTTATAAATTATCTTTGAATGTATTTGCAGGTTCCTGATCTTCGCTGATGTAGTCTTGTAGAGGCAATTTTCGAAAAAAGGATTTCATCAATTCCTAGATTAATGTGTTAGATTCATTATAAGCAACTAAGGGTAGCAACCTTTTAATGTTGTGATCATGGATGAGCATTCCACAGTTGTCCAACAAATCTTCTAAGGAAGATTGGACTATGATGTATTTCTCAACCAAATGTTCAATTTTACGTATCGATAAGTTTGACATTATTATATATATATTATATTATTAAATGTTTTTATAATACTGCATTAAAAAACAATAGTTTAAAACTATGTATATTGTGAGGATGTATTGAAACAATAAATATTAATACGGAAGTCTCTTTGCGTTGATTATGTTTTTCTTTATTTCTTATTTTAAATAAATCACTTTTTCCTTTTCAAGAACAAATTCCTATATTTTTAAGTCCATGAAGCTGAAAATGTAGGTTCTAATTTATTTGAACTGTTTTCTAATTTAGTTAATCGATCTTCAAATTCCTTAAATTCATTCCTCACATTAATAGGAGTCTGAGTAGGAGGTTTATCCTTTTATTTTTGAATAGTTTATGTGTTTTTTTAAAGAGATTTAAATTAATTACATTCACTATTGTGCAGAGGTTTTTAATATAAACTTTAATCTTACAAAATCTTTACTAATGTTACTTTTTACTTCATGCGTTCTTTAGTATATTGTTGATGCACCTTTCTTGAATCCTGTAAATTTGGTCTCTTTTTCTTAGCAATATCGAAATGGATTTCAAAAAAATCTTAAGAATTATATAATCGATGTACCATAAGGACATGGCGTATTAATTTTAAATAAACTGTAATACATCTCATACAATTTTTCTGTTTTGAGACTAGTAGCTTAGAGACGATAATGAATTTCCCACAGATGCTCAACTTACTTGAAATTCTCTTGAGAGAACTCTTAAAGCAATTCCTATTAAATAATGCATTGTCAGAATACTGAAGCATAATCTCTCAAGCATATTTTAAATATTTCAATAATATCAGATTCTTGATCTGAGGCAATTTTATTTTCAAACATTTTCATCATCCTCGGTTGAATACTACATAAATGCTTCTAATTAAAGGGTGCCAAGTAAAACTCCATAATTAATTAATTTAAGGTCTAAATATTGCAATCGCTTGAAACATCATTTGAGATAAGTGACATAATTATAAAATATTTTAATATATGCAACAATTATGAATTATTTATATATACTTACAAATCATAATATTTATTCTAAAAAGTAATTGCTGTCATTCTACTCCGTCAATAACTATTAATATTTGTTCAATACTTTATTCCACTCATCCTCAAACAATACATTCCCTTATTCCCCTAGTTGTCTCTCAGATTTTTGTCCAAACTTAATAATAATAAACTCCTCCTTGATTGGGATATCCTCAAACTTCCAACAAGCGAATACTATCACTTTCTTGTACCTCATAAAAGCAACTCCATCCTTGGTTAAATATCTATCATTCCCTATAGTAATTAAATTAGGATGAGCTTAATACTTATCAGCTATAGAGTTAATAAGATTAGAATTGCAGATTCCTTTTGGTTTTGGGATCAATTAGAAAATCTTATCAATGTAAGCCGCGTTGTCCACTTTCCCAATCAAAGGAGCAAATTCATAGTAGTCCTCCTTTAAAATTCCAAAACTCACCCTATCATTTGGTGAATTAATGTTCCTGATAATGTTGTGAAGTGTCCTACAAGCTCTGACTATAGCCAGATCCTACTTCATATTTTTGCTTCCATCCAAAATGAATATCCAATCCTTAGCGATTGGTTAGTATTGGATTAAGAAGTCATTAATTTTCACAAGAGGTCTGCTGTAATGCTAAAATATAGCCTTCAACATCACTAAGGCTTATAATCGATCTCTACTGCTAAATTTACCGTTCACACAGAGGGATTTCACCAGCAATTATGCTGCCTCTAATTTAAGATTTTTCTTATATAAAACTAATCCATGTGATAAGTATAGCTTCTATTCAAGAAGTGAAATGTGTCCTAATTCTGTGTCCTCATTTTCTTATTGGATCTTATTGTATTGCTCATAAGCAATTAAGATGAGATCTTCGCTTTTGCTCATTTGACCATATTATAAATAGCCGATAATTAATTTTTGAGTTATGTACAATTACTTTTGTTTCTTCTTGTTCAAATGGAATTGCATAATATCTTGACAATACTCATAAGTTCTGATCGTGTCCCTCCATAATTATTGAATAAGGAACTCTATTTCTTTCTCTGTTACTTTTTCTATGTTATGGATTATGATGTTATTTTAAAAGTCATGAGTCCCCAAAAATTAGGATCGAATGGTGAACATAATGTCATTCAATTTTTGAAGATCAAGTACATTTCTTTTGGCATTCCCTTTTATTTTGATAATTTTTTCAATTGATTCCTACTCCTCATCTTAGTCTTAATTAAAAACTGAAACAGCCTTTTGTCTGGTGGCATGCGTATTTTCAAGTTATGCATACATCATATTTTCCATATTAAATAAGGATTTCCTTTGAGACTTATGAGAAAACAATAATTCTTGAAGTTCTAATATTTCAGATAATAGAAATTCACTGAGGGCTTCACAAAGATTAAAACAACGGTTGAATACTATTTTACTTAAGTTCTGATATTCCTGATCTATGATTAATTCATCTTCATAAATTCCTACACTCTAATATTTGTGTTTGTATTTTTCCCATTCATTCTCTATGCAGATTATTGCTTCCTTGAAACAGAAGATTGCCTCTTAAAATCTTCTATTTCTTATGTGGATGACTCCCATATTATTCTGAATGACTCCTGCTCCCAATCTGTTGCCATTCTCTAAATAAAATTGATTAGCTACTGCGTACCCAATAATTGCTTGACCATCATTACCTTATATAAATGCTTCATTTGCTATTTTGACGATGCCTATAAAATCATAGACACTTCTCAATAAGAGTATCATTTCATCTGGGATCAATTTCGAAGATTCTCCTTATAACCTTTCAGAAAAGTATTCATCTATGTTGTTTTGATCTATGTTTCTGAGGGAATGGGTGAGTTCATCAATGGGAGAAGCCACAATCAAAGATATGGATTTTGCATAGTAATTGATTGCGGCAATTATTAACACAAATTCGATTGCTGCCAAAGATAATGTTATTTAAATTATTTTGCTATTATCTGAATTGAGTGTCGACCTCATGTAAGTGATATTTCCAATTACTGTTTATAGATATGACTCAACCTTATTCAGAATTCCGAGATTTTCTGATTAATGATATATCATTGTGCAAATCAATTAATCATTCTCAAGGATGTAATATTAAGCACCGTCGCTATATATCACGATATTGGCAGCATTATAGTTGATCAAAGGACTATTGCAAAGCAGCGCTAGTCTAATGTATATAGAATCTACTATAATATGGAGGAGTTTATTCAGTTTATTCTGTTGATGTTCCCAAATTGCTTATGCTTTCATTAACTTGATATAATTCTACAAACCAGGGATAGAAAGCCATAAAGAATATTAGTACTGTACAAATTATAAGAGGAGCAACAAAAAGTATGCGAATTTATTTCGTAAAAATCATTAAATAAAACAATGTATAATCATCAATCAATTCGTAATAATAATACAATTCATTGTTTTGCATTCCTCATCCTATGATGAATCTCTGATTGTATACATTTGGAATATCTTCTCCCTTCAAATAATCAGTATTGTAAATTTATTAATTATTGCTTATTATTATAATGGATTACGATGACTTATACAAGGTCTTGCCTAAAGATCCTAAAAAGTGGAAACTCGATGATGTGACTATTTGGTTGAAATTCATAGGACTACAAGACTTGGATGTCAACTTTAGATAAAATTCTGTTGATGGAGCATTATTGAGTACATTGGATGATAATGATTTAAAAGAAATGGGAATAGCAGAATCCTAGTTGAAAATTAAAAAACTAGTCTAATGTAATCAATATCTATAACCAAAGGGATTAAAATTGGTTTCAAAGAATATTCTGAATTTTTGAAATCATTAGAAAAAGGTCAAACTTTTGATTCCCAAAAATAGATTATCAATCAACAACAAGATGAAAATGATACATCAAACAACCTTGTTGTCTCCAATCAATTCAAAAGAAGTTCAATAAAAGCTGCAATTTTTGAAGATTAAGTCTAAAGTATTTAATCATTCAAATAAACTGTACAAGAAGATAATAATGTACATGAAGTCATCAGATCAACACATATGAAATAAGAAGGTAGTCCCTATTTATTTAATATTACTAATGGCAATTAGAGAATCTTAGTCCCAAAGGAGGGTGTTTCTATTGGGAGAAATCCTGATAATACTTTAGTACTCAAAGAAGACTATGTAAGCAGATAGCATTGCAAGATCTTTCATAAAGAAGCTAATGGGAGCTATTATCTACAAGATTTAGGATCTTCATCTGGAACTTACGTCTAATTAACTAATCCTACTCTACTAAAGGAAGGTTTGATTTTACATATGGGTTTGGGTTAGTTTTTGATATCCAAAATTAAACTACAAGGAAATAAATGCTCTGTGTTCATCAGAGTTTTGGAAGGCATTATGGAAAACAAGAATCTTGATTTTGAATTAACTCAAGATTAGACAGCTCTAATTTTTGGAAGATAGATGTCTATGTTTGCAGAAGACACAGTAAATATGCCAAAATATATTTCATTAGCATTTGAGTGGTCAGCATGCTTAGTTCACTTACATAGAGGAGGGCTTAGTTATTGAGGATTTAGATAGTAGAAATGGAACCTGGTTGAGATTGAGTCCTCCACACAAACAAAGTGAGCCTGTTAAATTAATCGATGGAAGGCGATTTAGATTAGCATTTGAATAGTTTTTTGAATTTCATTCAGATTGATTATGCATTCATATTTATGCTATTAAAACAATATTATTATAGTTCTAATGATAATAATATTCATTTATCTCTATGATTTAAAATGAAATTGCAGAATGCATTAAAAAAATGACAACTTATCTTGATTCGAATGGGTATAAGAAATTTAAGCTTTTTCAGGCTTAGCCTAATTATTTTGATTTGAATTATGAGGAAAGAAAAACATTATTATAGGCTCCATCTGTTGATTACTTATGCAAATCTATCATAATGGAAAACACAAAGTATGATGATTCATATCCGGATCATGAAGTCAACCCAAAATTCATTTGCGTTGTAGTTCAATATATCACAAAACTATAAGGGGAAAAGGTAAAATAGTTAAGAACAATATTAGATTAATAAATATTTTAAATAGTTATAGAATCAGAAGTACCCAAATAAACAAATATCCAGAAATAAATTACACTTCAGATTAACATCAGATGAAGTAACTAATTGTTTATTAAATTAGATGTCGTATCAACTAAGTGGATATTAATTTAATGCTATAACACCTTTCAACATGATACAAAATATGCCATTGTTGATTTCCGAAAGAATATTGAACTTAGAGTATATATGGTTTGGAGGTGGACATACAGATGTTAAATTGAGAATGGACATCAAGGAAATGTGCACTCTCTATCCAAATAAAGTCTTTTATTCAGACATAATAATGCAATAACAAGAATAATGAAAACCTAAATAATCTTAATATATTTGATAATTAATCAACCAATAACTAATCTATTAGCACCTGCCTTCATTTGTTGTTTCTAACCCTAATCGTTCGATAATTATTAGAGTTTAACATTCAAGATCTTCTTCAAATCACTGAAATAATTCATCTATGAAATACTAACATTAAATTACTTGTCTCAATGATGGTTCATAATTCTCTTTAACAACTTCTCTTTGCTACTTAAGATTTTTAATGTTTTCTTCTAATTTCAATATTCTCTATTGAAGCATTTCAGCATTGGATTTAAATTGCGATGATAATTATTTCCCTCCTTTGCCATACTCAGCCTAATATTATATTTAGTATTTGTACTTCATCATTTAATCTTTAAATTTTGATTTCCAAAATTTCAGAATTGTATTTGTTAAGTTTAATTTTTCTATCTAAACCATAAACTTCATCTCTATATTTTTTCACTTCATTCACTAAGGTGCTTTAATCGCTTTCAACTCCTAACATAATTCTGTCAAATTCTTATTTCTTCTACTTATGCACTTATTCTAAATCCTGCATATATGATAATATAAATTACAGAGTATTGTTATCTGATAGTCTTGATTTCTGCCAATTGTTCTTATATTAAAGGTCTTTTCAATTAAATTTAGGCTTAAATTTCATTAACAATTTTTGAGATTTCTTCTAAAGTTTGGCCTTTTTTTAGATTCATTTATTGATTTTCTTCTGATAACTTCTCCAACCCTTCCTTTTTCTTGCTATAACCAACAATTCCATGAGTCTTTTCTAATTCTTATTATTATTTGAGTAATTCATTTTTTTATTTCCTCAAGATCTATTCTGTTCTTTCCAAAGTTGCTCTTTCAGCTTACAGTGTTTTCAATTCGTCCTTTAGTTTTTGATATTGAAATTTCTTATCCTTTAATTAATTAGCATATTCCTTAAATTCTCCTTTTGACTTATAATTAGGTCCTCTCTCTTTTGCAATTTATTCTTCCTTTTTAAATACCTCTTTCTCAATTAATTACTATTCCTCTTCAACCTTTTTGATATCCTCAACAGCCCTTTCTTTCTTCTTAGCAACTAATTAGGCTTATTATTTATAGATGGTTAATTTATCATCTTCAGGTTTTGCTTCTCTCTTCAATTTGTCCTCCATTTGATTAACTGCTCTTCTCAAGGCCATCAAAGTATTTTCCAAATTATTTAGTTCATTCAATGTAATAGGTGGTTCAGCAAGCAATCGTTCAATTTGTTCTAATTTCTTCCTTCGTTCCTTTAAATCGAAACCCAGTCTATCTTTACTGATTTCCCTATTTCTTTTGACTTCATTCCTCAGAGCCATCAACATCTATTCTGGTGAGTTATCTGGAGCCAGTGACTTTTAGGCATCAATCAATCTTTATTAGGCCTACAATAGCATTTAATCTGTTTGATCTAATTGCATTCTTTGTTATCTTAGTTTGTCCTATAATCTAGCTTCTTCTTCTTGTTCCCTTCTCAACATGTTTGTAACTTCCAACAATTCATTGAAATTGGGCTTAGAAGAGACTTTGCTTTTGAAATTGCTTATTTTGTTTAATAATTATTCTCTCTCTTATTCAAATTAAGTAATGTCTTTTTTTAATTCTTCTGGGTTCATGGATTATGATTACACTTGCTCAAGTGACTGATGATGGACTTAGAATTAGGCTTGTAAGTCTTTGATTTGATCTGCACAAGTCTTGATATCATTGTCCATTTGAAATTCATCAGCCACAAAGACTGGTACTAAATACTTAGCAAGATAGGCTCTCTTTTCTAATTCAGGATATCTAGTTAATAAGTAATGAAAAATGGGGTAGATAACTTTCTTGTCCGCAACCAAGACTGATTGGGACCATTTATCATCAAATTAGCCTGGGTAATTTAGAATTCGTAGATACTCAGTAATTTTGTAGATTATGGTTTCTTGATTGTCTACTTTAATATCTATAGTCCATCTAGAGTCCAGATGTGTAAATATTTTATTTAACAGTTCCAAGAATTCAAATCTAAAATAGATTTCAAGAATGATTACTAATTCTGTTCGTCGAAGGATACCAAACTATAATTCTCATTGAATTTATTATTTAGGATTGCCACTATATCTTTGATGTCATCCGTGTTGATGACAGTTTTGACTTATTATTCACCTGAATAAGATGCCATTTTTAATTATATTAATATATATTTAAATTCTCATACAGTGCATTATTTCTACTCCGGAATATTATTATTATTGCTCTAAAAGTACAGATTCTACACAATTGTTTGTCTTCTAACAATCTCTAATTCTTTGGTGTATTTATCAATGACTTAAGTTTTAAGATCAGGATTAATCTTCAATTCTCTGAAATCTTGTTTGGCCCTCCTGATTACATATTCTCTAAAATTGTAATCTTTGAATTGATTTCCAGCTCTAAGAATTGATTTATATAATTTCAACACTGATTTATCCATTTAAAATAATTCACAAATAATAATAATGAAATTCGTTTTAATTGTGTTTTTAGCATTTGCATATGCTAAAGTAGGATGTGATACTGATAACAAGGAAAGAGTAAAGGAAAGAGGGATGTCTAAAAAGAAGGAGGATGAGTTATTGGAATTGCATAATGAACATAGAAATGATGTAGCTTTGGGGAAATAAAAGAATTGGTAAGGGAAATTTTAGACAGCATCAAATATGAATTATGTGAAATGGGATGATCAATTGGCTAGATTTGCACAAGAATGTGCAGATAAATGTCCAGCCAATTTTAGAATTGATTGTTCTTTCCCTCCTCAATATGGCTCTGTGACATATTCAGGTGATGTTGAAAATGGTGGTGCTGATTGGACTGTTAAAAGAGTTTTCAAGAAATGGGCTCAACATGAAGATCATGCTAGACAAATTGAAACGGCTCAGATCCAATTCTTTGGGTGTGGAAGATCATAAGTAAGTAGAAAGAATGGTATGAGTGATGAGATTGTCGTTTGTGTTTACAATAGGGTAATATATCACCGTATCTTAGAAACCAAATTTACATGGAGATGTCTATAAAGCAGGAGTTTCAGGCTAAGAATGCTTACACGGACGTAAAAAGGGATATCTAGGTTTATGCAAACATAGTGCTACTGATATGAGTGTTTTAAATTTCAAACATTAGAAAAAGCACAATGAATATAAGTTTCATCAATAAGATGTTAAACATCACAAAGGTCATAAGCATCATAAGAATAATGAAGGACATAAAAAATTTTATTGAACATCAAAACAAATTTTAACTATTATTTATTTGATGACCATCTAACTAACTATTTAAATTGTTATTCATGTATCTAAATCTTCCATACTAATTCAATTTAATTTCCCGTATTGACGTGTATTAATATTAATAGTTATTTATTTTAAATGTACTTTTTGGATGACTCTAAAAGTATGTATTCACTAACAATAATAGGAATCTAGGAATTGGAATGGGATTTCTCACTGTCAGTCTTCTGCTCTTCATTCTAGGCATAATGTTTTTCTTGGACAGAGCACTCATAGTCATGGGCAATTTATCATTTTTAATAGGATTGTGCTTGCTTATTGGAATTAAAAGCACATTGCATTTCTTCTTGAAAAAAGGTAAGAAGTTTTAATAAACAAAGGCAAATTGAAGGGGAGTATTTTCTTCTTTTTAGGATTCTTTGTAACCATTATATTCAAGCTCACCATCATTGGATTTCCATTATAAATTTATGGTCTGTTTCAAATGTTCAAATCATTTTTACCCTTTCTATATGATAGTGCAACCAAGTTCCCCGTCATCGGTAGATATTTAAGTATTTAAATTTAATATGATAAAGGAAATCCTTAATTAAAAAAAATGGTTGATGAAGTCTCAGCAAAAGGTCCATCAGTCTGAAATTTATATTATTAAGTATTATTTATTCCTGATAATTCCCTAAACCTCTTTTTATTTAAATAAGTATAAGCAGGTGGTATCACAATTTATTAATTAATTGAAAGAAAAATAAAATGATTAATTAAGAATGTGATACTAAAATTAAATAACAAGCAATTAAGAGTGCTCTAAAAAAGGAACTACACGTTGAAGATCAAAGTAATTTATATGCTGAACATTAAAGTGTTTCGACGATACGATAGGAAAGGTAGATAAATTGCTTTTGGTTCTAAATATGAAGTTACAATTGATGAACATGTTCAATTTTTACAAGCAATCCCTCCAGCTTCGACTCCAAGAGATAGAACGAAATCACCGGTTGGTATGCCTTTGAGTGCTAGATCACCTAGAAGCAAGTCTCCGCTTATGGACAAAGCTGAAACTGCCACTCCAATTTAAAATTCTCAAAAAAAATTGGAATTTACCAAAAAAGAAGAGGAATCTTTAAAAATATTAGAACTCAAATATTAAAAATAAAAAAAACTAAGCAAATAACCTAAGTAATGCTGTATAATCTGGTGATATATTTATAAATGAGTGTTATTATATTTATACGAAACTAAATATATATTGATTAAATACCATTTTAAATAGGCTTAGTTTCCAGAAAATCAATATTCCTAACCCTCATTAATATTCAAACTTGCATTCCTTTAAAAAAAGACTATCATTTATTTAGAGCATTTAAATGTTGAAAGTGGGTAAAAAGGATTCAGTTTCAAAAATATAATTATTATCAAATGAAATTATAATATATAAAGTAATTTGAGTTTGCAATTTGAATTAGAATAGGATAGAATATATAAATTCGAAAGGATAGGCAAAAGGTGTAAATAATTTATAACATTTTAAGTAATGTTTTATAAAAGATATACATCCAAGTAAAAGATTACAAATATTATAAAAACAACTTTCAGAAGCCATAAATGATTAATTAGTCATCCAAAAGAGATACTAGTTCTTTAACATGTTAAAGGTCGTTAAAAAGTTACTCAATTAACAGTAATTAGGATAAACATTATTTCATTTCTATTGAATTTTCAATTGGATTTTCAATTGGATTTTCTTCTCTTGGATTCATAGCAGCATTTCTTTTTCGTTTTCTTTTCTTCCTAAATAAGATATACTTATAACTTAAATAATTCGGCTTTTTATTTTGATAGAAGTCGTGCAAATCTAATGCATTTGTTAGCAAATCACACCAATCAAGGGTTCAGAATTAAGAGTCATCGATTCAGATTCTGGTATTTAATTTTCGTTCAATTCAACATTCATTTTCATTACCTTAAAAGAAAATAATTGTCTGATTAGAATAATATTACTAAATATATTTTTGTAAAATTCCGTTTTAGAAATAATTATATGCCTAGTAGTACATTTTATTTAAATTTACTCTGAATTTACATCAGTTTTTAATCTTATAAAATTAAATAGCAGACATAGAGATAAGGAAATGAATAAAACATTAAACTTAAAAAGAATGAATAGATAAAGCAAAGTCTCTTAATACGAAAAATTCTAATATATATATTAAATTTATTCTTTTTCTCAAATAATTAAAAATAATTCTTAAAACTTGAAAAATCTTCATTAATATTCCATATAGTATGAAAATGACAAATAAACACTCAAATAGTACTATAACAATATGTTTTAATATTCATAATACTGATGGTGTCTTAGAATTTCTTGATAATTATGAAAGAAAAATAGATAATTTAGGAATTTAATTAGATAATCTAATATAATAAATTAACATTTTATATGCCTCCAAAAGCTCCACCTCCAAAAAAATTGACAAAGAAGGAATTAAAGGAAAAAGCAGAATAAGAAAAGAAGGAAAGAGAAGAGCAAGAGAGAATTCGTAAGGAAGCTGAAGAAAAATAAAGGCAAGAAGAGGAACGGTTACGAAAATAGGAAGAAGAAAGATTGGCTTAAGAAGAAAAGGCAAGACTTTAAGAAGAGGAGATCGAGAATGAAGTTTAGAGAAGTGTTTTTAAGGAAAATCTAGATAATGCAAAGAAAGTAATCTATCAATATATATTCCAAAATTATAGGTAGCTAGAGCTAATGATGACTGGGATAAATTTTTGATATGCTCAATCAAACCTGACATCACATAGGAGGCTTAATTGACAACATTCATTACTATGCTTAGAGAATAAAAGATAATTAATGAGTTAAAGGTTCCAGAAGAACTCCAAAAGTTATAATAAGCAGAGAATATTGAAAGAGACATTCATAGATTTTTAACATAACTAAAGGCTGAAAGGAAGCTATAATAAAACCAATAATAATTACAATAACAATAATAGCAATAAATCTTTCAAAATGACACTGTGGCTAGAAATAAATTATACATCACTTAGATTAGAGAGATAATAATTAAAAAGCTTGAAGAAATCAATACTTAAATGGTATTAAATGCCGAACTATTTATTGATGTAAAGCTTTATATTTATAATCAAAGGAAAAATTTGCAGAATTAACTAAAAAGGCAAATGAAGGCGCAAAAGGAACATTTAAATTGGATGATAAAACTAAATAAGAAGTTATAAAGACTTTCCCACCCACTGAAGACTTTAAGTATGGTATCTTCATTTATCCATCCAACAAACCTTCTGGTTATAGACATAAACCTAATGAATATCCAGAATTATAATTAGCAGTTGATGTACCAAGATCAATCTCTGTATTCCTTCAAAAAATAATATGGACATCCTTTGATAATTATTCTCCTGATACTTATAGCAAATATAGAATTGTTGGAGGTGTTTTAGATATCGAGTATTTACAGATGCTACCTCCACCTAAGAAAGTCAATACATGGACATTGAAGTCCAATTATGAATTGAAGGAAACTGTAAAAAGATTAGCCTTTGAATTAAATGCCACGTTTAAGGTTTCTTATTAACTTCCTTCTTATATTTGGATTCCAAACAAGGAAAATTAAAAAGTATGGAGAGTAGCATTCTTTGATCGTGTAAGTGAATAATGGATCACAGATGGAGTTGAGGATGCTAAGTTGGATAAAGGAACCAATATTGTGGCAAGTGTTCCTAAATTAGGTCCTATTGGATTATTGCAAGAGAGATGTCTGGATTATCCGTATAAGAGCTTTAAATTAAGATGTGTTGGCAATGAAAAAGCTATTTTAGATATCTAAGGAGCAAGAGATTTATTCAAATTTGAAATTGGTCCAGGATATATTCAATTATTGAAGAAAGACCCAGTATTATTTAATTTATATGTTAGGAATTCTAACACTTCGCATATAAAAAGTTATTGGTGGGAGCATTATTCTATGAATTATACAGGAGTGGTGTTAATTTTATTCCTGTCAACGAGGATGCCTAATCTGCTAATATAGTTTAAAAGGATGAGGGTGCAGAAGAATTAGCATTGAATGATTTATCTGAAGCAGTTAGAGGATTCTACATTGAGTCAAGCAGGTGGAACAATAGTGATACAGGTCCATAAATAGTAGTGAAGCTTAAAGAAAATCCAGAATTTGATGAGGTTGTTATTGCATTTATCTTAGGAATTCGCAGAGAATTAAGAAAAAGATTGGAAAACCATAAAGTGGTGGAATAATAAATGTGCTATCATTTAAGCCAGAGATTCACATTAAAAGTGCAATTAGGCACTTTTGCAGGATACTGAAACTCATTGTAATTTAGAAGTGTTATTGAAAATGCATTCATTGACTACTTAAGAGACTTTAGGAAGGATGAAAGTAATAAATATTATAATGAATTTAGGATTTGCATTACGTTATTTTTGTTGAAACCATATAATAGGTGTTAAGAATAACTAAATTATTGTCGTTTACAGTTAGAGATTGAATTCTTATGTCTTTATTATAATTTATATTGGATTATCAGTTTTGTATAATATTATCTATTACAAAATATGATTGAAAAGGTATATAAATAATGTAAATGTAATTTGAGCTTTCATTTTTTAATTGTTGCAATTAGTTTTTATAGTTTTCTACTCAATTCAACTTCATCATTAGTTTATTGAATGGGATTTTTTGGAAATATTACTAATTTATAATCATCAACACAGTCTTATTTTAATTGCCTATCCAATTTTTATTTATGCTTTACAAATTTGACTTATATTTTAACCTCATAAACTTTATTGCTTTCTTCAGTTCCTTCTAATTGTATTTCAGATTGAATGCTTCTTTTTGTAGTTTAATAGTTATTGTTTCTACGGAGAAATGTGAGGTTGTTGATCTCTTAATTTTAAACTATCCTTACAGAATGTTATTATTTTTAATACAAATCAACACTCAAAAATAGTTTAGGTATTATATAATCCTTTTCTTAATAGGCTGACAATCTACGAGAACGAGGAGTTTATCTTATTTTATTCATAATATTTGCTAATAAAAGTATCAAGTATTAAATTAATATATTCTCACTCATTTTACAATGTTTAGACTCTTTCCTTTACAATTTTCCCTCCTTTTACTTTCTTAAACCCATAACGTTCACTTTCATAATATATAATTTTACAGCATTTTACTCCATGTTGTATCAAGAGTATCAGGCTTTGTCATCTTTTTAATATCATCATTATTGTCTAAGACACGTTGATAATCTACATTCTATGATTTTAATACTTATTTTCCCATATTTTTATTATTGATATAGTAAATATTCAATTTCTTGTTCTATCTTCTTTTGATCATACGGTTATTCTTTTTGAAGTTTCTGTTATAAATATAAATTCTAATACCATATTCTCTTTCTTTTAGATTTCTATTTAAGCAAAAATGCTTCTCTAATAAGCCTTTTCTCGGCTAATCGTCCTTAAGAAGTCTGGAGTATTTTCATTCTTTTTTTGTAGTTAGAAGTCATAAAAATCCTTTTGACAAGCAGGTGTTTATTACTTTGACGTTTGGGGACTTTTACTGTATTCAATTGAGTGTCCAGGATCCGTCTGCATTAATTTTCCAGAATATACACCTGGTCCTGGAATGAGACTCTATCATTTAGTTTATGCTTCTCCTTACATCTTTGTAAAAATACTCTCTTTTGGGTGTTAAGAAGGCTCTAGTTTGGATTGTTGCTGGGGTTAATTATTTCTTATACTCTCTAAACTATTTTATAAAACCTTAATCTGCTTAGAGATTTATTTTAAAATACTTTAATCTCTATCTTAAGGAAACTGTTTAATCTTAAGTGGTGATATCCCTCTTTTGGAGTCCTAAAAGATTTGTAGTGCTCCATTTATAAATGGGATGATTATTGCGAATCTTTCTCTTTGTTGTTGGCTGCACAACCACTTGTTAGCTTTTTAAAAATTGAAATCTAGATGTAGTTTCATTGCTCTTTGTTCTTTGAATTAATTTTCCAATTGAATTTCTTTCTTTTGAGAAGGGCTTAAACTTGTTCTTTAGATCATCCTTACTCAAAAAGGATTAGGTTTCATATTCCAAATCCTATTAACTAGCCCCATATGAAATGTTCCCTTCTAAAAATTATTCCAGAGTCCCTAATTCAATTGATGTTCGTTTTAATTGCATTATTATTTTAATTTATTAAATTTAAAAACTAATTGATTTTTACAACAATTCAATGTTTTTAAAGTATCTTTTTCGTCGCAATTAAGAATTCATTTAATAGAGTTCTATTCTATAATATTATCATATATGTAAAAGGTTGGATTAAATAAGTAGATCACTCAAAAATTAAATACATATTTAATAAATTTCACTACTTAAATCAATTGATGAAAAACTACAATCAAGATAGTGTCTCTTTCAATATCTTAAGTTGTCCAAGTTCTGAAAGACAATAGAAAATTAAAGTGACTCCCAATACTCTTATGACCTAAAGACTTAATATTCCATTAATATCATAAAATTCATAATAACAGAAAAGTTATGCAAATCGCCCCAAGATGTTTAAACAGATATGTGACTACCCTTAATTATAGCCTTCTAACTAAAATACATAAGCATTTAAAATGAAAACTTCCGTTGAACCCTATGAAAAAATTGAAAATAATAGAAAATACTAGAGTATTATTTAGAAAGATTTTTAAAGGGATAGAACACTAACAAATTAATAATTGCATTATAAAAAACCAATAGATATATACAAATATCAGACAGACACTACCAATAGAGATTAAAAAACCTCTATGCTTGTCTAGCCACTTGAATAAAATTTCCCAATTATTTAAAGTTCTGAATTTAATCCATATAGAGAAAATACAACATTACCTATTTATAATCATAAAAAAAATACGATATAGTTTACAAATAACAGTTCTAAAAATAGGAGTTATACTTTAAATGGAATCCCTTAAAGAGGCAATCAGTAGCACGAAATTATAAATAAACCAAGAGGAAAATATCGACTTGTTATTAAAAAATTAAGACTTAAAATTGTTGTCCTATTTGTTCTAGCCGCTCTCAGGTTTAGCAGAAAATACAAGTACATTATTTTCTTAAAATAGAATCACATTTAAAAAAAGAAATTAAGCCTTAGAACATTTTAATAAATTGAAGAAACCCCATTTAACCCACTTTAGTACAATGGGAGAAAGGCAAATTAAATTTTTTTATCGTACCTTTGTCGAATAGATTTTCTCTAAAATTATTAAACTTTTAAAGAGTGAAGATTATATTAAAGATTATACTGAAATCTTAAAATAAAAATAAGAAATGATATTAGATTTCTAGAAACAGAGGTTATGCTTTTTCATAAAATTAATATTTTAAGATTTAGAATTGATAACAAGAAAAAATTTAATACCTGAATTTATGGTCGATTGCTTGAATTTAAGTCTTTTCTCTAGAAAAAACACATAAACTAGCTTGTTTGTAGCGAATAGGACTAAGTTTTATTCAAAAACAGTTCATTCTCTCAATTAATAGTAGAAGATGTTAATTACATTAGAATTCCTTATTTTCGCTGTTATTATACCTAATGCATTAGATATTGCTAATTAATATGAATGCGTCAATGAAAATCATCAAGCAATAGTTCAACTCTACTTCATTTCCATAGTTATGTTATTAACAGGATTCTTCACAAATTATTTCAAGGACTTGCCCAAAATTTAATCATCGAATGTTAAACCAGTCTAATTGTTATTGAAAGTTAGCGAAGATTAAGATGACAATCCTGTCTAAACACGAATAATTGTATCCCAAGAATTAGAATAAAATGAAGAATTGATTCTCTCGGGAGATTTGAAAATCAATTTTATTGATAAAAACTTTAGTGACAAACCTAACTTCTAAAAAGATATGGGTAAACTCTTTTCCAAAATCGTTACTAATGTTGGAGCAATAATAGATATTTCAAATGTAGAATGAATATTCTAACTCTTATTATATATATTAATTTATATTATGAAATAATATCATAAATTAATTTAAGTTTAATTGACAATATTTTGAATTTAACAATAAAATGGTAACTACGATTTTTGATTATTATATTGTTGCGAATACTGAATATAATTATTTGCAATTAATTTATGGTAAATGAATGCAATAATAATAATTTCTAATTTATTTAGATTTTTTAAATTCGATAATAAAAAAGTATATATATAATATCAAACCATTATAATTCATCATATACGATAATTCTTAATTGTTTTTAAATTTCAAGAATGTTAATGTTCGTCTAAACTTATATCAAAGATTAATTTTATTAAAATTGATAGTAGTCCTATTTATCAAATATAGTAATTAGTGTTTTAAAATTTGGTAAAAATGGAGAAATTCATCTTATTTCAGTGAAACTCTTAAAGCTAGCAAGTTTTAAATTAATAAATTAGCCTAATTTCTATTAACATTTATAATAAAATTACCTCTTAAAAATAAAATATAAAGTGTAGAAATCTTCTATTAATGTTTAAACCTTTGATTAATAAGAGGTAAATCTTAATAGAACATAAAATAATATAGCTTTGAAGTCCTTATTAAGCCCGTACTATTGGAAAAAATTAATAGAAATTAAAAATTGTTACAATAATTTCTATCAATAAATACTCATAGAATTTCAAAATTAAAACAATTTTCTTATTCAATCTAATGAGTATAACAAACATGCCTTTTATATAATAAAATACTATTTACTATAAATTTAGTACATAAATGCCATATTATTTCATAAGAAGTAGATTTTTAAATGTAAAGTAGAGTACTGAAGTTCTGCTAGAGAACATATAAAAGGGTGAAAAAAGTAACAGAGTAGTAGAGAAATGCTCATAATTATAAATTGAGAGAAGAAGTAGTCATTAATTAAATTGAATCAAATTTTTGAATAAAAATAATCTATCTAATAAAAATACAAATGTAGATTCGACTACATGAGAATTTAGAATTGATAAGATATCAAATTAAAAGATGTTCCAGATTATTGTCTCATCTACTATTTTAATATACCAAATTTTTTTGATTCCTATTAATAATTTTGATCATTATTTTATGAAATCTGAAAGAATAGAGTAACGAAAGAGAAGTTCAAGCAGGTAATCCCCTATATCCTTTCCTCTAAGACCTTAAGAAAGGATATGCAAAACGTTGATTGCTCATCACTTAAATCTTCCGTTGATATCTTCAAATTAAGTTGTTAGACAAGGAGTGGAGCGAAAATTTCGGATTTTTCAACACGATGAAGAGTATAATCATTTAAAGACTGTTTGTGAGATCAACGAAAATTAAAGACATCAACCAATATTAAGTTTATACACAGATCCAGATGGAATAAGCAGTCCAAAAGACAATATATTGATAGAAAATTACATTAAATCAAAATAATAAAGATATGATCAACTTATTGAAAGTAATTTGGATACCCTTAGAAATTTGGAAGGAAATTCGTAGAAAATGTATAAAGATAAAGACTAATAACAAACCTCGAGATAAACTGAGATAAATAATTAGTCATTTTACTCCAGACCCTTCAGAATGCACACTGTGGAAGTGAGGGCAAAGATCACCCCTGAAAAATAAGAAAATAATTAGGTCTTTTTTAAACAAAATTTTGAACACAAAAAAAATCATTCCAGATAAATCCAGAAAACAGTAGATGTAGATAGAAATATCGATTTAAGCTTAAAGGACTCTGATACCGCCGATGGATAAACAATAATCCTCCGTAAATCAAGACCTTCAGTGCAAAATTAAATTTGGGATAACTTAAATTTATTTAAAAAGGAAGAGGCTAAACCTTAGCTTAAAATAAGAAATAGAAGACTTAGAATTGTTGTATTTGTAGTGATTGCCGTCTTAGGATTATCGAAAAAATATAAGTATCTATATAATAATAGAATTAGAAAAATATTTCAAGAACGACAAATAGCTAGAGAACATTTTCAAATGTAATAAGGACCACATTTAAAATATATTAATTTTTTTGGAATCAAACAACACAAATTACAGTTTAGAAAATTTGTAGACTCCTTATTATAAAAAATAATAATGATACAAAAAGACCAGAAATACATTAAAGAATGTAAAACTATTTAACGGGAAAAAGATAACATCAGGAAAGATGCTTAGAAATAGAGATTGTGTTTTTTCATAAAATTAATTCTTTAAGATTTAGAATTAATAACAAGAAAAAATGTAGTGCCTGGATTTATCCATCATTTTTTAAATTTATCTCTTTTCTCTGGAAAAACTACATAAACAAGCTAATTTGTAGCGAATAGGACTAAATTTTACTCAAAAACAGTTCATTCTCTAACTTCTGAATAAAAATTGTTAATTGCTTTAGAATTTCTTATTTTCACTATCATTATACCTAATTTATTAGATATTGCTAATGAGTTAGATTAAACCAATAAGGACAGTTTCTTAATCACTCTATTTCATTTCATTGGAATTATAGGTGTATTAATGATTATATTTACAAAACATTTCGAAAGAAAATTTGAAAAGATTAATGGATCAAATGTAAAACCAGTTTAGAGAGTGATTCATCTTAAAAAGAATGAATAGGGATTACCATGTGTAGCTACATTCAGTATATCTGATACAATTGATTAAGATGAAAAGAAAATTATTCAAGGAGGTTTTGAATATGCTGGTATTTTGGAACTGTTTGAATAAAAACCATATTGGAGTGAAAAAGTATCTAATCAATTTAACAAAATTGCCAAAAACATTGGAGAACTAATAGACATAACCAATGTTAGCTGATAATTTGTATATATTTTCTTTTTAAATTGGAATTATAATCAACAATCTAATTTCTACAACCATTATTTATTTCTACTTCTTTATTTTATTTTCCAATAGACTATTTTGGCAGATTTATATAAATTAAATAAATTATATATATATATGAAATAACAATAAATAAAAGTAATATTTTTTATATGTTAACTAATGTAATCAACCTGATTTTGATAATAATGATTTGCAACATTGTTAGATATAATATACCTTAGCATAATAAAATGTAACTGTATCATTTATATATTGCGTCGTCTAAATGATTTTTAATATTTTAAATAAATTGACCATGAACAGCCAATTTTAATAAGGTCGATCCTAAAGCATAAAGTTCATTTAAACTCAAACGATATATGAGTAGCCCTTCTTTACTCCTAATGTTGATATTCTCTCCATCTCTGAAAATCTTTATTTAGAAAAGATTTCAAAATAGGCAACATCTCGGGACTAATCTCCTCGAAAATGGCAGGAATCTCACAAAAATCCTTTAGCACAGTAACCTAAATTTGCAACACCTTAAGAAGCTCCAAAAGAAGTAAAGATTATACAAGTTAATAATGACGAAAAAGTAATCCAAACTAAAGAAGTAATCTCAAAGCCTACAACAGAACATAAGTAACTTATAGGAAGAGCTAAAGTCTTACTCTTATAATAAAGAACATTAAATATGAAAAAATACTTCAAAATTGCTTCACTTGCCATAATTGCTGCTATAAGGATCAAGAAATCTTTAAACTATTCACTTTGGAAGAAGTATTAGACATAATTGAAGAATATCACTTTTTTTCTCAAATTAGAATTAGTACAAACCGAAAGAATTAATGCTTGGTGCAAGGCAGTATGTGCTAAATCACTTACATCAGTAAATTAATAACTGCACAATTTTATTGAGTATCCGAATGATAAAGAATAAGTGGATCAATCAATGATGAAATCCATCAACTCCTGCCAATTTTTATTAGAAAATTTGGCTTATTTCTCATAACCGAAGTACTTTTGTGAAGAGTTGAAATACTACTTATTAAGTTAAGTATTTTTAGATCACAAGGCTTATTTTTCAAAATTTGTGTCAAGTAGAACCTTATATTTGCATACACGAAACAGATAAATAAAGCAGGAAGAATTAACTATGATCTTAGTTGAATCCATCTTGATTGATTAAGTTTTAGTAAATATTTTCGACTCTAATTAAAAGTGCATATTTTTACTCAAAGTTTTAGCTAGTCTTCTTTAATACTTGTTTATAAAAAAGTTTGATAAACTCAAATTAAAAAGAAATAATGTCTAAAAATTAAGTGCTCATTAAGTTATATCAACAGAAAACAAACTGAAATTGAATTAAATGCCCAACCCTTAAAATAACGATCTCCTTTTAATAGGGTTGTATAAAGATGAGGACATGCTTGCTCTATTAAACTATAAGAAGACTGCATCTAAAAAAATAGATTAGAACTTTGAGAGATTTTGTTGTAATTTATACACAACTATTTTGGCATGAAAAATGTAAGTATATATTAGCAACCTCATGTTTTAAATCAAAGTGATCTTTGTAAACTGTGACAGATACCTAATACATGTTTGTAATTATCGACACTATATCTAAGATTTGATTTAAAATACATGTAGGATTGGAAAAATATTATTACAAAATTCATTATTATTATTAAATTACGTTCTCCACCAGTTCAATCAATTTAGAATCCCCCATTTATAGACATTCTTGCATAATCTATGCAACTATACGTTTTTATTTTAATAGCTCCTACTCTAATACATCAACGCAAATATTACCTAAACTTTCTATGAAGGTCTTGAGATCCCTCTCTATTTGATATTAGCACTTAATCTCATTTTCTAACATCTGTAATTTGCTTATCTAAATGCTATCTCTCTGTGACAGTGTGCTTCTTTAAGAATTCGATTAAATTGAGGATTTCAATTCTTTTATCTATTCTTATAATTTTAAACAATTATTGCATTTGTCCAACGTTTAAACTTCTTTAATATTTGGTATTTTAATGATGTTAGATTTAATTAGTGATTCAGGTTCCAATAATTTTTATTGGATATCAGGGATCAGTTTGCTTTTGTTCAAAACTGCCTATTTAAATTTAAGCTAAAACTTGAGGGTTGCAGAAGAATCAGGACAATCAATGAGCAATTTTTCATCTTAGATCTATTGCATCTGTTAATTCATATATTCACTAATATCAAAGTTTATTTTGCCAGCTTTCTTGTAGCTGTTTTTATAATGTAGAATGACACGGACTTTTGCCTTATTATATTTATCTGTATACTTTCTTTTCTTGAAATTTACCCTTCTTTAAATTCATGGTGGTGACGATTTTAAGCTACTGATAATCGAAATTACATTCTCTTTATTAAAATAAACATCCAGTTTAAGTAGTCAGAGAATGTGATCCACAAATAAAATTCAAGAAAACTTCAGCTTCTACTCCAATATCCAATGATAGTTTGATGGGAATAAAAGTAATTTAAGTTTTAAGAGAGTTTGCATAGTTCATAATTTATAAATATATGAAATTAAATGAGTATTTATAGGCTAACATGGAACCCTACAAACCATTATTATTGAATGATAGAAATGAAAAAGGAATATCGACTGGAAATTACATGAAGCTTATGAAGATGAATGCATCAAGATTAATTTCAAAGTCTGTTGAGTCTCCACTCCATCCATTAACAACAAGGCCAACCGTAGAAGTTGTAAAGAATTCCTATAATCTTCCCTAAATCTAACATTTGGTAGTTGAGAATCAAGTTTTACAAGCAAAATTAAAAGAAGAATAAAATAAAGCTTAGCTTGCAACTAATAAATATCTGTATTTGTAAATGATGTACAAGAAAATGGAGTATGAACAACTTATTAAAAATGAGTAGTAGAAATCATAATTACCCATCATTGATACATAAAGGGAATTTAACACAACCACCAAAAATAAGTATCTAAATGAAGAACAATTAACTGAAAGAATCGGTGAATCAAGAGGGTATGTTAGAAATAGAATCAAATCTCTTGCTCAATAAGTTAAAGAAGAAACACCAAAAGTTTATAAAGTTAAATATTATTAAAATAAGAAAGTCTTGACACCTGAAGAAGTAGCAGCAGAAGTCTAAAAAATGAAGGAAAAATATAGGATTGAAGAGGAAAAGGAAAAGAAAATGTAAAATTTGTGGAAGAAATTCTTAAGATGTCATCTTGTCATCAAGATTGTAATTAGATGGTCAGAAAATATTAGGTATATTACAATAATAAAATAAGAATCAAACGAAAGGAGAAGGAAAAAAAATTACAGGAATAAAATAAGAAAGCTAAAATGTTATTCAAGGAAATCAAGAAATACACTCAGATCTAATCCTAAGATATAATCAAAAATTGGGTAAGCAAAATTACTCTTCGTATGTATCAAGGAATGATTGGAGAAGAAATGAAAAAGGTATTCTCTCAAAATTTTAATCCAAATCAAGTTGAAAATTAAGAAATTTAAAAAAAATGGTTAATCTACTTTCTTATCTTATTTTTCAAAAATGTTGAATAGCATACTAGATAAGAATCAATGCCAGATTTCTTATGTTTCATGATGACACTTCAATTATATTCGTATTAGAATAAGACTGCCTCTTTATTTTTAGTTAAAAGAACTACTTATTTAAATGGGAATGTATTTTAATTATCAGAGAAGGAGATTCAAATGATTACAAGTGAATTTATACTATTCTCTGTAATAATTCCAGAAATTATAAATTAAGATCAAAAACAAAAGTATTTTAATCAATAACATTAAATTTAATGTCGATAAATTTTTTTACATATATTTAGTTTATTGTAAATACTTTTTATGAGTACTTTTTGTGAATTACCTGAAATTAAAAAGACAAATAAAATAAAAATCTTATAAAAACGAATCATTTAAAATTAATAAACCATGGAATTCAAATTCGAATAGGATGATTAGATTGACTTAAGCTAAGCAATTGTTGTTGGATTAGAAAAAAAACAAAGATATGAGAAACTATATAAATAAAATACTGAAGTTTTAGATGATTTGAAAAGATTTTTAGAGGTTATCTTGGACAATATAAGTGGAAATGCATATATTTGACTAGATTTTATTTATTATTTATGTTAAATCATAATTTGGGTCTACAGTTCTTTAATTGATTAACTGCATTCGAAAAATCAATCTTATTTATTGAGTTCTCATTAACAGCCCAATCATATGTGTATTCATATGGCTTACCATCTGCTCTTCCAATGGTGGTTCTGAGGCCTCCATCTGCTAAACAGAAAGACTCTACTAATGAGAGTGCCTTAAAATAATATTAATATTTACTTCAGGTTTGATTACAGTTAATAGATTCTCATACTCATCCCTCATTTATTTGATTGTTTGTTAAGTAACAACTTCATTTTCCAAAAGGGCTATTGGATTTTATAAAAGAATTGTGACACCAAATAGATTCAATAAATTTGTTAATACAACTTAAGTTTATTTATGAGTGACCTATAAAATTGTGTTTTAGAAACAAACAAACTTATAGTACTCTATAAATTGATTGGCTGATTCCCAAAGCGAAGTGCCTTAAATAATGTTATTAGATATTACCTAGTTTATAATCCCAAACAGCTTTAGGATTCAAACCTCCCTGTATTTCTTACATCATCTTCATGCCAGTTTAGGTAATGAGATGAATGACTGAAGATTCCAAAAGCGACAAGATGTTTGAAGTTTAGAATTGGTCACATTTGAATGATAGTATTTCATTGACCTATATAATGGGAATAATCACTTACTCTTTTAAATAATGAAAACTATTCAGGAATTTTTTCTGGGTGTTTTTAAGAAGTTTATAAGAGTTTCAACAAAAAGCGAGCCAATTATAGAAACATTATTTGATTCTCTCCTTCCAAAGTTACATTTGGACTATGTTCTTAATAAATACTAGGTAATCCTGAATAATGGGCATAACCATGTCCTCCACATGATAATCTACACCATTCAGCACAATTCACTACAAAGTGAGTGTAATTAGCTTTGGTTCCACAAAGTAATGAATGACATGCATTCATATGTGAGAAATTGCCTTTCTAAACTTCAGCGAAATTCAAATCTACAAATTTGGAAGTAACATTTCCTGAAAGTACAACTGCAAATAAATTGGCTAACAATGGCAATAATTTATGTTATTGAGTTTAATATTCAATGACTGAATTCTCGACTCCTTTGTCGTTTGTGAATTACTATCTTGTATAGGAGTATCTCAAAGCAATAGTCAATGAAATTGCAGCTGCTTTTGGATATACTGTGTTTAATAATTTTCTCATCATCATCATTGAAGCATAGGATATCTTTGGATCTCCCTCCTTTACTACCTTTCCTTATGGAGATATTGAGATATATTTAGCCAACATATTAAATTTAGGAATTCTAACGTTGTCAAACTTCAAGAATCCATTGTCTTTCACTTAATATCCCATCTTAGGTCCAATATCCCCAACTTCTATTCCTTTCAATGGCTTGTGTGTTTACTCATCTCGAATTTAGACCATAAATGATTAGACTCCATAATTGGTTCCATCCACTACCAATTAAGCAAAAACTAATGCCCAATTAGCTAGAATACCTAGATCTCCAGGCCAAACTAATTTTACTTAGATTATATACATTTTGCTGCTTAAATGGTAGGAGTATTTATTACAAATTCTTATGTCTGCTTATCATAAGTAGCAGTAGTTTATAAACTCTAAATATCTGATCCATGACCTAATTCAGTTTGTGCATAACAAGCAGCTTTTCGAATGTGAATTAAGTCATCTAACCATCTAATTATTGTATAGATTGATACGCTTTTATTTGTTCATCTGTTCCCAAAATCTTCACTGCTGGCACAACCATTGCTAAATAGACTCCATAATGATTCGTTGTTGCACTGTATATCATAGGTCCCGTGTATTATTCCATATCATCAACCTAAGATTATTTATTAATCTAATATCATTACTTAATGATTAATCATCTTCATGAAACTAAACCCCTATTTATCTTTCGATAGGAACTGCTTTTTCCTATTCCAGTTATAAAAGTCAGCGTTGGTTTACACTTCAGGTATTTTTTCACAGTCAGCTAAAAATTGTTTCACCTCTCTTTTATTTACTATCATATATACTTAGCTCTTTATTGAGACCCAAAGATTAAGCCTGCGACTTAGATTTGATCAATGGTGGATAATTATCGGACCTGTTCTAAGGAAGTCATCTTATTAAATAAATCAATTATTTTTCTAATTTGATTACATAATTCAAATCTAGTATTTATATCTAAAAAGTTCAAAAAAATGATCATCAAATTTGATCATTTGTAAATATGATGATTGTAAATTCAATTAGTAATATATTATTATTAAATTTTAATTTTCTTAAGAATATAAGAAAACCATAAGATTATAATTATATTCTAAAATTTAATCAATTTCGTTTTGGGACATTAACTATGTTTCCTATTAAATATTACTTAATCTGCTGCTCTCTTGTTGATTAAATAAAAAGGAAATTTTCATTGTAAGTAAAATATGATTATTGAGTTTATTAATATTAAGTAGCACTTTGAACAACCTGTCTTTTTCAGTTAATATTATGGACATTCTAATGAATTAAAAATTAAAGCAAATATATAAAATTCAATTTACTTTTCTTATTGGTTTGAGTAATAGATACTTTTTCTATGTTAAAATGATTCATTCATCTTTTTTATGGATTCTTATACGACAATTGTATATCAATATTAAAATCGATCATAAAATACTCAAATAAGTTTCTCTATTTTGGTATTTAGCCTGAATATATATTTATTTTCCTTATTTATTTAATAACAATAATATAAATGTTAACAAATTCAACTAATCATGAGAATAATCATCAAGAATTGGTGTCAGATCAATAATAGGACAATTTACATTAAGCTAGATAAATATAATTTTAAAAGGCATTAGAATAAAGTTTGAGAAGCTATGTCCAATATTCTTAATAGCAAAATCAGCTTCGATTCGTTTATCAATTAATATTTGTGCTAGCTTTCTATTAAATAGTAGAACTCATTCTATGTATAATCTCATTTGGTTTAACCTCGAGAAATCACCCCTTATTCTATATTAGCATCATCTCAATATCAATTAATGTAATTTCCTTAATACCTTCTCTATATTATTTAAAGCTTTTTCATTAAAATGAAATCGAGTATTTAGAAGGATTACTTTGGTTTTAGTATGATATAGAGTAAAGGCCTGATTATGAAGTTAAATAGATATTGTAAAAATCTCATTGTTTTTGCTGTTACCTAACGATTCTAACTATATTCTTATAACTTTGTTTATTAGTATTGATTATTTTGGGATAATCAAATTTCCAAAGGTCAATTTCAGAATAACGTATTAAAATTATATATGACAGCTATAATAATTGGGTTGTCTTTTCAACTTATGACCACAGCAAGAATCTTAGTTCTATTTATAGGGACAATATTGACCATAGTTACTGTTATTTCAAAAAGATTATATAATCAGATCTACTTGTAAATTGCTAATCTTCAAGAATTAGAATATGAGTAATTTTCACCTTTAAACAAATATGAAGTCTAATTGGTGGATGAGGATTCACTCTCTCAATTATCTTAAATTTAATGTACCATTTGTCTACATAATTTTGAAATCCACGAAGAGTACTATAAGTTAAAATGTCATTCCCTTCACATTTTCCATAAGCCATGTTTAACTGAGTGGATAGTAGTCAATTAAACATGTCCAACTTGCAGGTCTGCTATTTGATGTTATAATATTATATTTTAAAATCTAATATTCGTAAAAGTTTACATTAATTATTATTCCCTATAAAATGGAGAATCAGACAACTAATAATGAGAACTTAAACCAAAACTTTTTTAAGTTTGTTATCAAAACAAGGATTATTATTTTTAATATGTAAATCAAAGTTACCCTACTATTTCATTTTACGTTTCTTCATATTATCCACTAAATCAGCTTGCTCCTATAATGTCATACTATTTGATTCATTATTTCACATAAATATTTGCAAGAGTTATTTTAGTTCTCTATCTCATTACTTATTACAATAAAGAATATTAGCTATCCCTTAAACTCCATATATTGTATTATATTATCTTTCTTTATTATATATCCCATTAAGTGTCACTTACTAATTATTCATTAAATCATCATTATCCTACAAAGTGAAGCTTATGATAAAAAGATGACCCAAGTTTACGTTCTTCTAATTTTTTATTTAATTTTGTAATTAAATAAAACTCCAAAAGAAAATTCAGGAATAAAAATTGAAATTACATAATAGTTAAATATCAAGCCATCAAGACTCAATAAGTGGAATTTAAGATAAATAGAATTTAACGCTAGGATAAAATGAATTAGCAATTAGAGTGTTTAATAAATGTTTAGCTACATTATTCAGTAATAATTAACAACAATGATTGAATGCAATAAGCATATAATAATCTTTCATACAGTACTTCATAATTTGAAAAAATAGACCGTATTGAAGATAAAATTATGATGTTCAGAAGTTTTTTGACGAATATACTATACCAAGACTGATGTAATTAACTCAATCTATAACATTTTTTCTAATTTCTTGTGATAATGGTTCCCTTGCTTTTACGTATGATTTATTTAAAGTTGAAAATAATGATTATTTAAATGTAGTTATTCATTTTAATTTTTATAAAATTAATTATATCATTTCAAGAGAAGTTTATCAATAAACTATTAAATCAATAAAAATGATAAATATATGAAAGTGATTTATATATAATCAATGAATTAATAAATTATATTTTCTACTGTCTTTCTTCTGTAATAGAGTTTCCACATAAAGAAAATCATCTGGTTTAAGGTATTTAAGAGTGTTTTTTAATTATTAAGATTCCAACAATTTTATTTCACTAAAATACCATTATAAATTACCTTTTGAAGTAAGTCAGGAAATGGTTCCAAGAAGACATTTATGAAATTTACTATTTAATGGATTTAATTTCATCCTATCTCAATTTAAATATAAGAAATAATATCAAAAATAACTATTTGATAATACAAGGGTGATCTTTGAAATAAGATAAAAAGTTGATTTTTAACAAGACTCTTTTGAAAATACCTAGATTTCCATATATAAAACTGATTGTAAGAATTCTTGTAAAATAATTCATAAATGTTGAGTTTTCATAATGAATAGAACAAGCTTCTACCAATAAATGCCAGAATGATATTGAAATTAACTATAATAGGCTTTACTTTGTATTTTCTAGGATTAAAGTAAGACTTTCTAATAGAATAATGGTTCTGACTGATAATTATTGGGATAACAGTTAAGTAACTAGTATTTTTACAATCAATATCAAATGCTCTTAAAAATTAAAATATACAGTTTTTTCCAAAGAATTGTTTAGCATAAGATTATAAATTCTACCTGCTATTAAGTATGTACATTAATATTCTTCTCCATACTTTTATTTTAATAAATAATTTTTAGTAATTGTCTAAATAAACTTTTGTTTATTATCTCCAAGAATTATATTAAGATAGTACAAGGGATTTTCATTAGACAAGTTATTAGATAAAATGAATTTCCTTGGTGTAAATATCATTAGTAATATATCATAAATGCATTATAAAACACCTTTAGTATAGTGTTCATTTTTTAAGCATAATTGTTAAAATTCTTCATCAAAAGCTAATCTTTCGAAATCAGTGATTTGCTAATCTTTAAGTTCAGGAGGATATATATTTACATCTCTTTCAGTCTCATTTTATTTAACTTTTCCTACTAGATGATTAAACTTATTTAAAATTATTGAATTTTATAGTTTAGACTTATTGATTGAATCAGTAATATTAATTATAGAGGATTGTTGACTTATTCTTTTCATACTCTGTTATTTCTATTAGCTATAAAGCATTATCATTTGAGTGGGTCGTTTTACAAGAATTCTCTAATACATTGGTTTTTATTTGATGTCTTGATGTGACTCTTTAGCCTAAATTTAAATGGACTCTGTAATGACACCAAATAAATTGTTGGGATTAGTAAGCGCTTATAATTGACTCCTTGATGTATTATTAGATGAAATTTGTTGTGTTTCAAATTCTTGACTATACCTTTAAACCGAATATTTTGAATTGTCATCTAATAATTTCATTAATCTTGGAGCAATTATTGTTTTTCTTCTAGTGGGACTAAATGTAATTGGATCAGCTTCTTCATTTTTCCCACTTTTCACTGTTTGGATTGATTTCGGCACATATGAAGTCATAGTCATTCTTGATTTGGAATTTGTTTTTTTAGAAGCCTATTGAAGCATTCTTTCAAATAACTTTTTAGTTTTTTAACATTTGCTTGGGAGAAATTAAAATATAAGATCAAAATCTATATTGATTTCATCTATTTCTTCGGCAACTTTTTTATGTTCTGGTTAAGTGATAAATTTTTCAATTTCCAAAGGTGAAAAATTAGGTTAATACAACAGTTCTTCTATCTTTGATGGTCTATACAATTCAGTTGATTTTTTGGTTATTATGTTGTCTAGCACTTTTGAATCAAATAATGTTGTATCTAGTAAATCTGAAAAAAAATTAGTTAACTCAAAATACTTCCATAACAATTTTGTTGATTAAGGAATGAATTTATGATAAGGAGTCTAAATAAAACTCATAAACTAGGTAAAGTATTGAGATATTTCAGGGATGTCCAAAAATAGCATCAATCTAAAGGGTAAATGATAGGATATTAAGTAAAAAGTAGAAATTTCAGGCTCCTAATAAAGTAGGAATGTGAGATATTGAACAATGATTTCAGGACAGATTATTATAGCCACTAAATCTTATTTAAGGCATTCATGAATCATGGAGTAAGCTCTTTAATAGTAACCAGCATTAATTTTAGTTAATAGAAAATTATTTCTATTATCAGTTAATGCTTGCATTGTTCTAAATGCTCTAAATTAAATGATAGGCCTATTCTCTTAGGAAACATTTACATTTAATTATCTAAAAGTTGGAGGATCAGGATATTTTAGATCTACATAGATATTAGATAGTTTCTAATGAGGATTATAGGATATTATTACATTCTATAATATTTGGGGATACTTTGTTGGAAATAACATAAATGACAAGAACATGTCAAGTAGTTTATTTGATTTAAAAACATCGCTTTACATTTGGTCTACGGTTGGCTGATTAGCCACGAGAAATGGGACTTCACTTGGTTGAAATAACCATTCTTCAAGCATTTATTATTACATCTCAGTTTTATTTAAGCCACTATATGCTAACTTTCTAATTTGTTCATGACCATTTTATATTTAGAAATCAAGATTTTTTGAACTCATCACTTAACCTAATAATACTAGTTCTACTTGATAACTAAAATTATTTACAATTTTCCACATCAATCTCAAATTGTTAATCTACTTCTTTAAGCAATTTCCAAACATTTCGCTTTTCTAAGGCAAACTAGAAGCATTAATTAAGCATATCAAAATCGGCATTGTATTTGATATAACTTTTAAAAAAGTTATTTATCATTAAACAGACACTTTCTTCATTAAAGAAACACTCTTATATTTTGTTAATTAAGTATTTAGAGTTTTCAAATAAAAACAATCTTAATTTCGTCTCATTCTTTCTTACACTTTAACTATAAACTAGCAAAGTTCATACTTTATAAATTACTCTCCTAATTTATTAAACATTTTATCACACATTCAAAATAGAGTTTCACGTATAACTTTTCATCGCAGTATCTATCTTATAATGCTTAAAACATCATTAGTGCCTATGTAATTATTGATATTTAAAGTTAATACGCAATTTTCATTTAATTAACTAGCTATCAGTAGATATTTTAAAATGTTAGGTTTTTATTATAAAATTGTGACTACAGAAGGAAAAGGAAGTATTCTACTTAGCTTTCTACAAACATTGAACATCATAGCTTATCTTTTAGTATCATCCTCTTCTTAAAGCTTTAATAATAACATATCTTACAGTTTCCTTGAATAATTCGCAAATTTCCATTAGAATTTTTAATTAATAAAACAAAATAAAAGTTAATTAAAAGTATTCTGATTAAAACTCTATTTATAGCACCATAATTTTAACATTTAGTTAATTATACTAAATTCATGTTATTCCAATTGAATATAGACTATGGCATGCTTAATAATTTCGATTCTTTTTTTCGTAAACATTTTTCAGCTTTTTACAATTACGCTATTAATTAAGTTCTCTTGATATTGTCTTATTAATCATTTTTTAAATTAGATTATTATTCAAAATGAACTGCTCTTTAGTTAGAATGAATATAGAATCTGTATTACATTATTAAATTAACTTAGCATTATATCAATATATTCCATAAACATAATCTTTCTATGATAACTTTACTAATATAAGTGTATTATGTGCAAGTACTAACCTAAGATTTCTTAGATCACTAGTTATAAATTATAAACCATTAACATATTAAATATCAATAGATAATTTCTATTTCATCTGTTAATCTATGGTTTCTGGATTCTATATATAATTTATTTAAAATCTAGAAATAGTTAATGTTTTCTTATTATTCTAATTAAGTAATTAATTTTTATTGATCATTGGAAGACTTTACCAAAATTATCCTGAAAAATCAAACATAATATTAAATACTTAACTCTTGTTTTTCGCTTGTAAAATAATGAAAGAAATGCAAATTTTTGATTTTAAATTATTCAACATTTATTTTCGATCTAAAAAATGTGTCTTATAGTAGTAGTATGTTTTGGCGTTATGCCAAAACTATATATTTTATATTAAATTGCTCACATTTAAATTATTTTATTTATACATGCTTATCATGAATTAATAGTTATTTTTCAAGGCGATTGCAAATATAAAGCTAGAAATAGGTTTTAAAATAATTAAAATTATTAAATTTATTTAGTTTGAATATTTCTCACTTTAATTTTGTAATGAATTTATTATTATACTTGGTGTACAAATGATTATAGTCATTAAGTAATTTCATAGAATTTAGAAGTAATTCGAAGAAATATCTATGATGGAATTAATTTATTACCTGAGATATCAAGAAAATGAATATGTTTTTTTTATTAAATATTAATGAAGAGCTCTTTATATTTTGTATCATCTGTAAAGCAATCTTTTTGGAACAAAAACTTGAAGTCTTTGGTTAATTATGATTTTCATAAATTGTCAGAAGATCAATAAACAGTAGTTTTATTTAAATAAGGATAATTATTTAAGAGAGCAACTCCGAGAAGATATAGGATTTATAACTAACACTTATTTTATTTTAGAGAGGTAGTGATCTATATTTTACTAGTTGTCTATTACAGAATGGTGAAATAGGAGGCTTTCTAGTTCTTAAAAATGTATATTGTTCTTTTAGAAATAATGAAAACTAATTAATAATCACATTGTCCCATGATCAATCTCAACTGCAGATTTTTACAGGCAATAAAACAGAGGAAGTTTAGAACTTTGTTAATGAGTTGAAGTTAAATTGCATCTAAGAATAAATTATAGAAAATTTTTACACAATCAATCAAAAAATAGGAGAGGGAGTCACGTGTGAGGTGTATTAAATTTGTAATTTTATTAGGTCTTCCTTGGAATTAATTAACAAAATTAGAAATTTGTAATAAAAAGAGTAGCAAAAGCACCACTTGGACATAAAATGAGAGATAGACAAGCCAAGAGTCTTGCAGAGGAAATCTTTATCATGAGAAGTCTGGATTATCCAAATATTCCCAAATTATATGAGGTGTTTGAATCCAATAGTATCTTTTTTAATTATAATTAAACAAGATTACATTGAGTTAGTAATGACTCATTATGAAGGTGGCATTTTATATGAAAAGCTTTTAAATTTTAGTCTATCACAGAAATAACAATTAGTCAAAGACATACTAGAAACAATGAACTATGTTCACTTTTAATAAATTATGCATCGAGATTTGAAGCCATAAAATATTATGTTTAAAGATAAGGATCCAACAAGTACTGACATTGCCATTATTGATTTTGGGTTTGCAACAAACTTAAATTATTAGGAGCATATCCTTTACAATTGTGGTACTCTTGGTTATGCAGCACCAGAAGTATAGGAATATAAGGAAAAATAAAAAATGTATACCACCTAATGTGATGTTTATAGTTTAGGAATTATCATTTATGAAATGTATCTGTATTTATTAATTAGATTCTTCGGAGTTCATCCCTTTAGAAACTCTAATCCTGGGAGTCTTACTTTTAGTGAAAAAGTCAAGGTTCCACAATCTTTAAAGAATCTTTTAATTTAAATGACTAGATTCCAACCAAAATTTCGATTTACCTTATAGGAATGTTTAGAATAGGAATTTTTTCGAGAGGATCTTGATTCCTTAGGGTTGGATGGCTTGTCAAAATACAGTTTGGTCAATTCGATTCATTAAAAACCTCTTAATATATCAAGAAAAAACTCCATTGAGCCTTCTGTAAAATAAGAGAAATTAAGTAAACATGACTCTACTAAAATCAAAACAGTAAATTCTACTGCAGCAGAATCTAAGAATCTATAAATAAGGAACTTAAATCTTTATGACGAAGAATATTAAGATGATCTTTAATTTATTGAAAATCATAATTTTCCAAACGATTTTAATAATTTTATCCAAAAAAGAATATGAAGGAAATCCTTATGATAATCTTATTGTATTAATTGTCATTTTTACTTATAACTATATTATTAAATTATCAAAAATTATTAATTATTCCTTCCAATCTCATATCAGTGCTAAATTATTAATTATACAATATATTTTCAAACCTATATGATACNAGGTCTTCCTTGGAATTAATTAACAAAATTAGAAATTTGTAATAAAAAGAGTAGCAAAAGCACCACTTGGACATAAAATGAGAGATAGACAAGCCAAGAGTCTTGCAGAGGAAATCTTTATCATGAGAAGTCTGGATTATCCAAATATTCCCAAATTATATGAGGTGTTTGAATCCAATAGTATCTTTTTTAATTATAATTAAACAAGATTACATTGAGTTAGTAATGACTCATTATGAAGGTGGCATTTTATATGAAAAGCTTTTAAATTTTAGTCTATCACAGAAATAACAATTAGTCAAAGACATACTAGAAACAATGAACTATGTTCACTTTTAATAAATTATGCATCGAGATTTGAAGCCATAAAATATTATGTTTAAAGATAAGGATCCAACAAGTACTGACATTGCCATTATTGATTTTGGGTTTGCAACAAACTTAAATTATTAGGAGCATATCCTTTACAATTGTGGTACTCTTGGTTATGCAGCACCAGAAGTATAGGAATATAAGGAAAAATAAAAAATGTATACCACCTAATGTGATGTTTATAGTTTAGGAATTATCATTTATGAAATGTATCTGTATTTATTAATTAGATTCTTCGGAGTTCATCCCTTTAGAAACTCTAATCCTGGGAGTCTTACTTTTAGTGAAAAAGTCAAGGTTCCACAATCTTTAAAGAATCTTTTAATTTAAATGACTAGATTCCAACCAAAATTTCGATTTACCTTATAGGAATGTTTAGAATAGGAATTTTTTCGAGAGGATCTTGATTCCTTAGGGTTGGATGGCTTGTCAAAATACAGTTTGGTCAATTCGATTCATTAAAAACCTCTTAATATATCAAGAAAAAACTCCATTGAGCCTTCTGTAAAATAAGAGAAATTAAGTAAACATGACTCTACTAAAATCAAAACAGTAAATTCTACTGCAGCAGAATCTAAGAATCTATAAATAAGGAACTTAAATCTTTATGACGAAGAATATTAAGATGATCTTTAATTTATTGAAAATCATAATTTTCCAAACGATTTTAATAATTTTATCCAAAAAAGAATATGAAGGAAATCCTTATGATAATCTTATTGTATTAATTGTCATTTTTACTTATAACTATATTATTAAATTATCAAAAATTATTAATTATTCCTTCCAATCTCATATCAGTGCTAAATTATTAATTATACAATATATTTTCAAACCTATATGATACAGAGACATTCTAAAATTAAGAGTGACAGTTAACCAATATCGTCCACAGGGAAAGTTAATGCTAAATCATTTCATTCTTTAAAGGTATTACATAACACATTATTTTGAGAAAATGTTGTACTTTTAACAAAATACTAAGGAATCCCCTGTTATTATTGATAATAAATACCTTCTATTGAATGTTATATATTAAGGGAAGAGTTCTACAATCTTTGAAGGTATTTTTTATATTAAAAAGCCATCAATTTAAATAAATAATCATCTTGTGTAATCAGGATGACTATACTTTCCAAACCAGATAATAGTACTAAAATACTTTAATATTTTACCAATTAACATCACATCTAGAATAAAACTTAAGAAGATGGAAAACATATTAATAAATTAGTTTCACATTTCTAAGATTGTCTTCTCAAGTTACTTGATCATGGGATTTTTTTAAATTAATATAGGTATTAAGTTCTCAATAAAACTGGACCCAGTGTCAAATTCTGGTTTCAATTTTTATAATACGATTTTTCTTATGATTGTATTATCTTGATAATTTTGAAAACAGTATTATTTTAAATTATTTTAGATAGATGCATTACAATTAATACATTCAGCAAACTTCTTACATATGAATCTTAATTTGGCAAGCTTATTGACATGTTTAGATAACTAAAAGAATCTACTTCTCACTAATTTTTAGTAATCATACTAATATAAAACTAATTCAAAATTATCCTAAAATTCATTAAAGCTTTGTAAATATTCCAGTATAGGGTAACATCTTGGTTAATGTAATTGCTTATTTTAAAAAAAGAATTACATCCAAAGGATGATCTCGAGAGTCTTCTCTATATTGTGATTCAATTATTAACAAAAGGTGAATTCTTTGGCTAATCAAAATAGTTTAGAAATTAAGCAGATAAAATTCATTACTATTTTAACTTAAAAAATTCCCTATTACCAGAAAAGATTTTGAAGACCTTTCCTATATGTATAATAGAATTTGCAAATAGAATTAAATCTTTAAGTAATTTATTTTCGAAATTAGATCCCATCGAAATTCCAATTAATTATGAATATCTTAAAGCTGTGTTCAAAGGATACAAAGACATTGAGTATGATTGGGTATTTGAAAAAACTATTTTAGACACCAATAATTGCTGGGGTAAAAAGTTAATCTTAAACTTAATCTCAGTCTCTATAATAATTTGAAGATAATTTTAAGATTACTTCTTTAATTACTATTCCAGAATCTAATCAAGAATCCATTCCAGAAGGCTATAAGTAGTTAGTCAAAACTTAATAATCCATAGGCGATTCTATTGATACTCATCCCGACACATCAGAATCTGATGGAGAGTTATCATCAACAGATGAAACAACTGAAATAAAAAAAATATACTTTTTTGAATGATTAACAATCTTCAAGTTAAACTTATGGATATTTTATTATATGCTTTAAGTTGTAATTATTTATTTGTTGATTAACTTAAGAAAGGAATCTATTGAATACTCCTATTTAAATAAGTATTATAATATTAGTATTGTCATTCTTTAACAAAAATAAACATAGTAATTACTACTAGTTATAGTCTATGCTTCTATTCTTCATTACTCTATGCTATATTAATCTCATTATACTTTAATTGGATTTAGTGTTAAATTGATTGATAAATTTTCTGATTATAATTTTATTTATTATTATTATTATTAAATTTTAGTTGGATTTGATAAAAATGGCTTGAGGATTTTAAATTAGAGAACTAGAAATTCAAATATTTCCACTTTTAAAAAATTTATAAATTCAATTTCGCATATTTCAAATTTACCCAAAGGTTTGAATGATAGTCCATTCAGCAACTCATTTATACAAAAGATCTATTAAATAATTTAGCATTTAATATTTCAATAATAAGAAGATAAATTTTTGTATCTTGCAAAGTTGAGAATAGTAAATTCCTACTTTGGATAATAAGACATTTAAAAATAATCATAATTTACATTTTTTAGTGAAATTATTATTCTTATAAGACAAATTTAAGGAAATAATGCGTGCTATCATAATTAAATATCTTCGACACTCAATTCATTAATTTTCTTTTCTGTAGTAATTATTGAATTAAAGTTATATAAGTAATAACAAAAAAATAAGCCTTTCTAATCTTAATAAAAAATTCATTAGGTTTGAAATATGAAAATATATTCCATAAGTTAGTAGGTTTTAATTTAATACGAATATTCATTGTTCTTATAATTCGATGTTCGCTTGTTAAAATGATAATTTAATTTAAGAGTCTTTCAATAAAAATAAATATATAATAAATATTTACTAGAAAATATCATTTCAAAGGAACTATTCTATTAATTAATTTTTCTTAGAATCTTTTTCCATAGATATCTGGTTCTTGCGCTGAAGTATCTAGTTGGATATTCATTGTAATAATCTTTTTTGTTTTTCTTTCTAAAGATTTATTGACATTCCATTATTACAAGTAATCGATAATGGCAATATGATAATATATCTAATTAATAATATAATATACTCCTTTTTCTTTGATAGATGGGATAATGTTCATTTTTTGACCATCCAAATGCTTTTACAATTCATTTTCTTTCTAATCCCAATCGATAATCATAACAAGAAGGGAATAGTCAATCAATTTTTATTTTTCTAAAAATATTGAATCATTAATTAGAGATTGATTGAGTTCTAAAAATAGAATTAAACAAAACTTTTGTAAATCGATTCATCAATCCATAATTGTTGTTCAATCTTAAAGAAATCAATATCCTTTAAGGTCATCTATGAGAGATCACTTGAAGGTTTCTTAATTAGTACTTCTCTATCATATTCAGAGCCTTTCATATCGTATGTTCTCAGAATTTAACTTCTTGGGATGCCTAATGAAATATTTTTCATGATCAGAAAATGTACTCTTGAATTAGATTATTCTTCTCTTTCAAAAGTATACATTCCATAAATTTTATTGAGTAAAGACAAAGGATTGTTTACTTGATAGGTAGCAAAATTGTAGAGTCTCTTTTTGTAGGTGTTCACTTCACTTTGCCTCATAGTTTTGATGATCAGTTGATTATTATAAGAGAAGAAGAAGAATTCACCACTTTTGCCTCCATCTGGTCCTGTAAATTGATCAATTTTAGAAGAGTTCTTGATTAAATCAAAGCAATCATCAATATCTATGTTATCTATAGTAATGAAATAGTTGAAAATCTTAGGTGCATAAAGTATACATCGCATAGAGAATACTTCAATTTCCTAGTCAATATTCAATTTCTCTTTTAACACTTAATTATTTAAGTTGGTGACTAAACATTCTTCTATTTCTTCAATTGTAAAGGGTTGGGAAATGGCTTCCATTAATTCACTTAAGTCTCCTTGACTGGAATTGCTTCCACTCCCATCTTAATCTTCAGTAATAACCAGATCTCTGTATTAGATTACATCTTCTTATTTTTGTCTTCTAAGTATTTGAACTCCAGCCAACATTGAGGTTACTTAAGTTTTCTTCATTTCTTTATGTAATTATTCTAAAACATTGAATTCTACATTAATAAATCAAAGTTACGTTATAAAGAGATCTCTTAATTATCATTGACTATGTTGTTATCTGCTGTTTAAGAATGGCTGGACAGCAAATTAAGTGATGGATCTTTGAAAATGATGATAGTTTATCCAAGTATGCACAAAGCTTGAGTGATGTTTTGTAAAGTTCCAGAAACTTATAACCAAGCCTAAAGAAATATGTAACAATTTAATAAATTAATTGCACTAAAGATTCCAAGTAGTAATTTCATAATTATACTAAACCCTATGAACATTTAGTAATATCTTAGGTATTAACCTCTGGCTTGTCTCATTGTTGAGAACTTCGGAATCAACTTTTTAAAGGTTATAGCATAAAGAACGGACATGGTTGCAAATAAAAGGAAAACAAATAAATAGCTGAGTGAGATTATGAGATCCCAAGTTACACTATCAGTAGCTGATATTGCACATATTCTAAATTAAATTTATGATACCCATTTAAAGTAGTGGACACTATTTTTTCTCCTAATATAACAATCAAGAGAATTAAGGCAAGAAGCGAATAGTTGAAAATTCTCAAGATTCTGGCTGTTGATTCTAATGCATTGTAAATTAAGGCCAAAGGATAGGCAGCATAAACAAATATGTTAAGATTTGAAATCATAAAAACAATTGAAGTTGCGAGTCCTGTAATCTATTTTATTTTTGCAATTACCTCGCAAAATGCGTTCTACATTGGAGCCTCATTAGTTACAAGCACATAGATGGCCGTTGAAAACTAGGCAGCACTTTCAATGCCATTGGTTATTGTAATAACAAAAACACTATCTCCAGGGATTCCAAACAGTTTAGTGTTCTTTAGAAATTGGTATATTATTCTTGAGGATCCAAAAAAAGTTACGGGAGCTTTGTTAATACATTTATTTTATACATAGTAAGATGAAAATCCAACAATCTATTGGATGTAATTTAAGTTTTTAATCATTATGTTACTATTTTTAAAGAGGGATTTTGCAATTATAGAGTTAATCTTCAGTGTACATTTTGGCGATTGTATGAGTAATGAGCAGAAGAAATAATATCGAATTTATATTCATAATAATTATAATCAATTTTATCATAATCTTTTTCTATATTATGGAAGAATGAGCTGTTATTGCTATTAAATGATTTGTTGAATAAGTTTATTTTTTGGAGATATCGTAGAGGAATTTAAAGAGTTGGCTTTTTGCATTATTCGATGGCTGTAATTCTTTTAATCATAAGTTTCCATCCTTTATCTGATGGTTGTCTTTTATTCGCATATTTCATTGGCTTGTTGAATCTTTCTTAAGCAAATCTGCAAGGTAGATTAGGATTTTCTCATTACAAGGGTTTTTGATTCCTTCTTTACGAGTTTATCAGGACTTATAGAACTTTGTGTAGATTCTGATAGTTGAGGCAGTATCAATCTTTAAAAAGATTAAGATTTTCTAAATGACTTTTTAGGTGATTCTATTTTGCTATGTTCTGAGTCACCTTTCATAGGAGAGACCGATGATACCAACTAAATCATCTGATGATTATTTCCACAATCAACACTAAACTTGTGTTTTTCATGATATTTCTTTTTCGGAGAATCCAATGCTGGTTATGAAGATATTTTATTAATTATCTATTATTGTATCTATTACTGGTATTAGAATTACTCTTCACTTTTTTATTAGGTAAGCAATGCTGTTAATTAAGAGAATCTAATTTTACCTTTGATTTCCTCATGTTTCTATTCAAATTTTGTTTGGCTCTTTAAGACTAAAGGTCTTAAGAGTTTACTCTTATGTTGTATCTATTTATGAATAGACGTTTCAGAATACGTTTGACTTTCCGGATGGCTTTCTGATCGATTGCGATGCTCAGTCAATTCGCCACTCCTTTTTAGATATTTGAAGAACATGATCATTTTGATATACTGAATCATCTTCTCTTGTAATTGCTTGCATATACCAAATTCTCTCAAACCCATAGGGATACTATCCTGAAGACGTCTTGTGATCCATGGATGTGAAAGAGCTTACAAGGCTGTGTAGCGACGATGAGGATCATAGCACAAAAGACGTCTCAGGAAATCCCTAGTTAATGATGACGTATTATTGGGTTCATCGTATTAAATGTTGGGAAAACTCTATATAAATTAATTCTTTGTAGAAAATTTAGGATAATATGGGTGTTTCTTTTGTAATAGCATGTAAAGAACAATTCCGCAGGACCAAGTATCTACAGTTTTGTTATATGACATATTGAGGATCTACTCGGGTGCCATGAAAATGAAGGTACCACATTAATGAGACACTGTTTAATAATACTGGATCTCTGCATCATATTGGAAACTTAGCCCGAAATCAGCTAATTTAATGGAAGATAAGTCATTTTTATTTTTGATTAAAATGTTATCTATTAATTAATAACCATATTTAGATACCAGGTTTGATGTCTCGATGAATGATCCCTTGACCATGCAAATACTCCACTGCTGATAATAAGGATCTCATAATGCCTATTATTTCATCTTCTGAAAGCTTCTTCTAAATATAATCCTTCAGTGTTCCACCTGAACAATACTCCATAACCAAGTAAGACATGTTCCCAAATTTTTATTCCTAAATTCAGCACTATTTTACCTTTAGTAGTCTTATTATGTTGGGATGATCTATTTTTTCTAGAATAGATATCTCAGAAAGGAAGGAATTTTGAATTATCTGGTGCTATCACTATACAATCCTTACTTTAACTGCTACTTCCTACCCATTTAAATTCCCTTTATACACTTATCCGAATGAGCCCTCTCCTATCTTGATTGGATCTTTCACTCCTATCTCTTCTAAGTGTTAAGTTTGCATTATTATTTTATATAATTATTATTTTCAGCATAATTCATATAAACCAATATCTTTCTATGTTTCACTTAGTAAGAATATTCCGTTTTTATTTTTTACTACTGTTTACTACAACACATTACTTCCATTCTTACTCGGACAATCAAGCAGTTCTCCATACTTGTCCAATAGAAGTACTTTATTTTTTTTAATCAAAATCCCTTTTATTTATTTTGAATTTTCAGCAATAACTACCAAAACAAATTAATTTTCTTGTTTTAAAATAATCATTTCCTTGATCCTATTATTAAATAACTATAATATCTATCACCTTAAATACCTAATGTTCTCCAAGTAAACTGTTCTTAAACACATTGTACAATCTTACTTATCCATCCCAACATCCATAGCAAATAATTAATTCATTTTGAAAGTCTACTCCAATACAAGTGCTTATATTAGAAATTGGAATAGCAGGTTGAATCGATTCTAATTAGCAATTTACCAATTAAGTAGCATTTTGTTAATTCCCACTCAATTTCAAACTATATATAGACACAATATTTCCTTGTGAAATCGTAGCAAATCTCTCAAATTTATTTAAATACACAAACTCTACTAATTAACCTTTATAATCAAAGTCACACAATATTCTATTATCATGATAATTTATTATTTATAAAAAGGTATCACTTTAACAAAGAAAATGAGACGAGTCAGCTAAATCCATGATATGATTTAACTTTTATTTAAAACCAACTAGTTTTCTTTCAGGATAAGGTACATAATTTTCACCTAATGTCCAAATTATTGCATAATTTTCATCACTCAATGATGCCAATCTAATTCCTTTATCTTACTTAAGTACAACTAATTAATTGATGGGTTTTGAGTGTTTTATGTAAGTGTTTGGATAAAAACTCACTTTACTAGTGTTCATATCTAATAATTTCACAGTTCCATCTACTAATCCCAGAGCTACATGAGAATAATTAACTAGGGCCATTGTCTGAACCTGGAATTCTATACTCAACTTTTTCTTAATCCTGAATTTAGCACTTAGATGATTCTAGGAAATGATTTATTTAATACATTACTTTTGTTTGGTTCTATTCTTATATGATTCTTTAATCCAATACTTGTGCATTAAACTTTGGAATTTCCAAATTAGGTTGTAAGTTTGAAATAGGTACTTTAGAATCAATAAACTTGATTGTTGTTTTGTTATCATCAATTGGTACTGGTCTTTCAGAATAGCATAATTCTAAGGACTTGCTTTTGATAGGGGTAAGAGTCTAATTGTTATATGAGGGAGGGATTTCCAAGAGAGTTGATGTTGGGATGGATAGATTCTTATTAAAATATTCGGTGATTGAATTTTGGGTTTCATTTAATAATTGATTTAAAATGGAGGTGTTTATTTTCATCTCTTATGATTTTTTGAATATCTCAAAGTTTAATTTCAACATTGATGGCTATTTTTATTAGAGTTATTTGATTGAAATCTTGACTTACGATCCTAAATCTGGCTTAGTGTGTAATTTTTACTAGATATTGAACATATGTTACTTTCAAGTTATTCTCATTAGTATAATATTTGCACTTAGTCAATAAAAAATGGATGGGTTCAATTTGTTCTTTTAGGATGAATAAGTTACTTTTTTAGATTTAAAGATAAGAATCTAGTTTGTTGAATAATTCAGCTTTCTGTGCGTCAAACTCTTTGCTAATTGAGTTCAATGTTAATTTGATATCAGAATTAATCTGATGCTTTAATTATGATATCTACGCCTCAATATTACTGATGTGTTCATCAGACGATAATAGTTGTTATAAGACCTAAGACTCTTGTTTAAAGAGATCATTGAATTAATGAGCTTCATTGATATTGTTTTGGATGTTCTTACTCATTTAGGTAATGTACTGTGGATAAGGGATTAAGAATTGATTATGTTTGGTATGTTGTGAGATGGTTGACTAATCACTCAAACAAATTTAACACATAAAAGGGAATGCTTGGCATTCTAAATCAAGACAGGCGTATGTTACATGTTATTTGTGTTGAGGACATATTAAATTAACATTCATTTTAAAATTAAATATTTATAATTTGGTTGTTCACACTCATGCATTCTAAAATACTTAAATGATTATGTTATTTTAATAACATGGATTACAATATTAAATGAATTAAATTAAATAATAATAGCACTTTTTGAACATCTTAAAATAATATTAGGAAAGATTGGTTGAATTGACTAATAAAAATGAAAACAAAACTCTTATGATTATAGAATTGTTAAATAAGGAAGAATAATTGCAATAGCAGATATAATAGATGCAGATAATCATAGATAAATTGACAGAAGAAAATAATCAGTTAAGGGCAGATATGTTGCCTTATGGGTCTATCAGTGAGGTTAAATAATTAGTGGAATAATTTAAATAAATACATGCTGAATTGTCTCAGTGAAAATTAAACCCATATTATATTAAATTGTTTATGTTGATTATTTTCATTTTTCGTAATGTTAATGCTTGGTTATAGGCACAAACTTAAAGCTTTTTAATCCTTGTATTTCGAAAGACCCATTGATAATCACATTGTCATTGCCCCATTCAAACGTATCCCATTTCAAATTCTCAAAAATCACCTTTTTCTATTCTTTTGGCAGAGGAACCTAAAATATAAATAAGAGAGATATACTCCAAATTTTTAGAGCATCTCAATGTCTGATTGTTGAGGATACAAGACTTCTTGTATTGTGAATACGTGAGAGTCTAGAAATACTTCTTCAGCAATTTTGGAAGAATCCATAGATATTTCATATCTTCATAAGAGAATTAAAATACTTTTTGTTATGTGTTTCAATATATAAACAATGGGTTTTTAATTTATACGAAGTTCTGCTTGGCAATCCTTGGGCTGTTTATCTATCCATGAAAGTAAGTAAATTGTATTTTTAGCTTGGCTCATTGCACATATCCCATACTATCCAACCTTCATTTAATGGAGGCAAATTATTAACTAATAGATTTTCAGGATATGAAATCTGAGGAGGTTCATGCAAATATACAGTTGAATGACTTCTCTTAGTTAATCTTCTGTTTTAAGGCAAAGACATTTTTTTGGCCCAACTTATTAATTATTCTGGAGAACCCAATTGAGGTAACCATGTAACCTTTTCTGGCTTCAAACAATGAGCACAAGGAGTCTTCAAGGATCTAGACAACAAAGGCACTTTCATTTATCCATTTAATGATTTCTTTCCTTTAATAACTTTACAAGATAAACTCACTCCCTAATAAAATGCACTTGTTAATTTCAAGTCTCCTAAAGCTAATAATCCAGCGTGGATTCCAATACAAACTGCATCACTATGACTAGCATAAGCTCCATTAGAACCCCAGATTTGACGCAATATAAGAGCAGGATTATTTTTATTAATATATTCACAGGCTATCTTAATATCGATTATTGAATTAATGTAGTTTGATAGATTTGGTAGTTCAGCGCCAGGCTTATATAAAAATGTTGCAGTGGCAGGAGTTTAAGTTGAGATGGGTTTTCTGAGTTTGGCTTCTCTTTTGTTGAATCCCTTGGGCCCCAAAATGGGTTACTATTTATTCTTCATTCTCATGCCTGAAATACAGATATCTATTACCGTCATATTATGATAAGTCATCATCGTCTATTGGACTGTCGTAGTCTTCTGAATTGTTTTTCTTCCTCTTCTCTCTTTAAGGTCTTTTATTGTTTCTCCTTTAAGAAGAACTTCTTGATGACTAGCTGCTATGGGATAAGTTTGACATTTTAATTATAATATATTTATCACTCTTATTTCAATTCAATAGTTTTGCTAAATCTGAACAGAATTACTTCTAGTCTTATCTTCCTTTACGCATGAATCGTGAATATATTTTCTTATTGTTATCAATTTTGATTTATATCCATTCTTTTTTTAATGAGAATTTCAACATCTCCATGATTCTAACTGGTGCTAAAAAATTATTTATTTGATAACTCTAATTGTTCATTTATTTTAAGGTGAATGAATCAATTTTATTGTATTAAATATTGGCTGATTTTATTCATTTTTTCTCATTATTGATCTGCTTCATCAATTATTAAATATCTTAATTTCGAAACATCTATGAAAGGATTCTCCATCCCCACCAAAATTTTAGAAATGACAAAGATAAAATTGAATATCAGATCCTTTTAGACTATTTTCTTCAATTATTGAAATTTCTGAAACACATATTCCCATATTTAATAGATTATCCTTTGTTAATGCAATAATATTTAGATTTTCAAATTCTATTCATTCAATCTATCAGATATGTATCTTCGAAAGCTCTCTTCATATTATTTCTAATAGATTTTTAATCCTATTATTATTGCATAAAGATGGAGGATTTGAGTTTCCCTCACTCTGATGTCTATTTACTTCAAGTCAAATGTTATATAATGCTTCTCTTGGAATGATCGAGAAATAAGAAAATAAAAGCAAGCAGAGTGTGTTTAGTTTCCTTGTGCTATTTTTCCTTGTGCTATTTTTAATTGACATCCTAGCTAAACAATATTGAATAAACTCATATTAATGAGAGTAAACTTTAGGTTCAATCAATTTAAATCATCAATTAGGTCAACTTATAGAATGCCTTCTAAATCAGCTCAATCTCTATCTTGCTAATCTAATTTTTGATCCATAAATTATTTAATGCAAAATATTAAAAATGTTATCCTTCAGTTGATCAAATACAGCATTGTGGATGAACAAATTTAAGAAATACTCATTTAATGTAAGCAAACTCAATATCCAATTAGAGCTCCACTAATAGTAAGATTAACTAGATATTGCTGTTTTGGCAGAATAAATTGAAAATACTGTTAGCCATTCAGATATCAATTTGATTCTAAAGCCAATCTAAGATGAGATTAATCAATAAAAATAGGCATCAGAGAAAATCGATAAATAACTAAAATAAGTTAAATTGCTTATGAGTCAACTTGACTATCAATGTCTCGGCAAAGCTAATAAGATGGATATCGAAATATAATAGCAAAATAATATTAAATTACAATCTTAAATTCAAGATTGCAATTCTAAAATTGCTCAAATTTTATAATAATAAGATATAATTACACAAAACAATCACTAACTTATTCAAGATCAATTTTTGGAATAAATAGAAACATTAGAATAGAATATTAAAAAAAGCGTGTTAGTAACATTGGATTCTATATATCAATGCAACTTTTAGAAATACGATAAGTTGCTTTAAAACTATGAAAAAATGACATTCATTTTAGAAACAAAGGCTGATCAATCTCAATTCGCTGAGATTATGTAATCAAAAGTCAGTATGTAGTAGTATCTCTAAACAAAAACTAAGTTGTTCGACACTCTGAATCATCTAAAGTACATGATGGAAGCTGTATTGTAGTTTTTCGAGGCAACGATATCAGAATAGGATTCAATAAATATGAGAAAATCAGATTAAATTAAATCGATCAATTTAATAAAAAGTATCATCATTAAGTTGATTCCAAATGAAGAATAAAAATAAATTCCTTAAAAATTTAATGTTAAATTGAAACCAACTATTTTTAAGACTATACAACATCAAAGAAGAATTAAAACAGAAATAAATGATTGAATATCATATTTATTAGAACTTACAATGTGTCGAACTAAAATTATTATTAATATGTTTTAATTATCATAAAACTATATCTTGGCATTAAGAAAAATCATCTGCCTTGACAAATCCATTCTCATTTTTTTCATTATTATTAGTGAATTAACAAGAAAGTTAAAGTGTGTGATCATTTTGAATGTTGCTCATTTTAATTTAGTGATTAGATTAGGAAAGTTTACTTGAGTGGGTTTTAAGATGTTTTAAATTAGTAAATGCTTATAAAAATCTCTGTTGTATCTAATTTCTCTGATTTTTTTTACTATTTAAAAATTTTGAGATAATTGATTTTTTTTAAGTTAATCCAGGGAATTAATACTATATAAAACGTTTGATATTATCAAATCTCTCAATGTATTTATGATAGTAAATTATAATTAGTTTTATGCTTACTTTTAGTAGTAAAAATATAAAAAATATGATAAAGATTATTTCTAGTAAAAAGTCCATCGTTGTTATTTAATTAATTTACGTTTAATATTTTAAACAACTAATTACTATTATAATTTCGCATAAGCAGATGCTATCTAATTCAAAACCATTTAAAGATTTAACATTATAGGGTTTTTATATAAAAACAGCAGTAAAATAAAATAATAAGATTATAAACATTATGCATCCTTTGGTAATGATTTATTCTTCGTTAAAATTCAAAGTCAATATAATTATTTATCTTTAAAATATTCTAAATATTTCCCAATAATAACATGACTCCTAATAGTCATTAAAAATATATCCCCAAATTTTACGAAATCTATCTGAATTAAAATGCTTTCTGATTTTGATTAATTTAAGTAGAATAATAAGAGGAAGAATGGCTCCTTCAAAAATCAACAATGGAATGATACAAAATGTCATCCAATTCTTATGCGTTTAAGTGGAGTATAGATATTAAACATTTTTATTTATATAAGTAATTCCTGAAATCTTTCTTTTTGCTGCTAAACTGCCTAATTCATTTATTATTTAAGGTTAGGTATAAAATAGCAAATAGAGTATTGCAGTGAAATATATTGTTATTGATAATTTGGCTTTTTTGAATAATATAACAACCAAATAAATGGTGATAAAAAGCAAGTAATAAAATATTGGTATTAGTAAATTAATCATTAGATTTATGTAGATAACTGGAACATTCGATTGTTAGCTATAAAAACAATCATATGAATATAGAGAGCTACCAACTGGATTGCTAAAAGGATTCAAAAAATCAATAATATTTGAATACATCTAAACTTGGAATGACTTTATTCCAATCAAAATTTAAAAATAGTTTACAATCATCTTAATTAAAGCAGCTGATTAATCTATAATATAGTATTACATTATACCTTATCCTTATCGAAATATGATTTTATAATGAACTGTAGTATATTTCAGTCGTTTAAAATTCATAAAGAGTAATTAGGCACTATTCACAGTTAAATATGTTGATAGCAATGTTCTATAGATTTAATTATAAAAATTACATAATTGTTATTACAATTGAAATGGCAGCTTTCCCAATAAAATTTTAACAATATTGGCATTTATAACTACTGTTTTGGTAATATTAACCAAACCCTCTTATATTATATATATCACATTCTTCACACAATCCTCCTATAGATCCTAACTAACATGAATCATCTCCTGTTTCCCAACCTCCTAAACAATTTTCAGGTTTTCTGATGCAAAATGAAATAAGCGAGCTCTTAGAAGAGGGTCTCCAATATCTTGGATATAATTCAATCTGATTAATTGTATTTTTTGAAATCATCTTTGGGTCTATTTTTAAACAATAAGATGCTTTTGGTTCAAGGGAATAATACCCTCTCTTGGCCTCGCATTATAAACATTATGATTCATAATAGTATTCTCCAACTTAACATGGAAATGTCTTAACATTTAATTAAAATTTGATCACTTCCTTTAATTAGATTACGCAAGTCATTTATAAATTTAAATAACTATCCTAATTGGAATAAGGATCAAATATGATAGTTAAGTTTTCAAAATTAAATGATTGATCTTCCTAATCATACTCAACTACAAAATCATTATATTTCCCATTTTATTATTATTCTCCTATAAAATATACTTAATTAATGGTGCAACTTGAAGTTTCATTCTCAAAAAGTAATACTTTTTCCTCTAGATTATTCACAAAATAAAATTTTAATTGAATATTATAATTTTGATAATTTTATTATTCTTTTGAATATAATTGATATTATCCTATTTTTTAGCCGCTTGGCAAATAAACGAAGTTTTCATTTAGGAATTTTTTAAGATTGGGTTGATATTTGCCTCCTAGACATATAGTTTCAATATTTGTTTGGAATATCGATAACATAATCTAGAGGGGCAATTCTTAAAGATTATCTATAGCAAACTTGCCTTTGTTGTCAATCAAGTAAATTTAAGAAAAACATGAGGTTTACAATTTTGTGCTATTTAAGAAAATAGCACCCCCAATATTTGCCTTATTTGCAATGAAATAAAGATTTTTTGTCTAAAGTTCCTGATAATATTGGGAATAATATCCTCCACCTTTAGATGCTGTATTTTCAATAAACTTGATGTTTTGTAAATCTAGATATGATGCCTATAAATTAAGTGAACCATTCATTGAACCTTGGTTTTAGATGAAGAGGCCTTGATTTAATTTTATTGATGTTGTTTGGTAAGTTCCTGTAGGAGTGGCAGAGAGACATGATTAAAGACCACAATCATTTTTAAAGAATAGTACCTAATTAAAGTTTATTGATTTTGTATATTCTGTGAATTGTAGATTGATTAAACCATTATAGCAATTAGAACAATTATTTTAAATAATCTTGAGATTATATAATTATATTCTTGATGTTATTTAGGCAACCATACGAATATCCAAAAATGAACCTTTTGTTTATTAAATGACATTTTAACAATTATTTATGTCTATTTCTCTTAAAATTAAAGAGCTTTAAGTCTTATAAGCCAATTAGTACTTTTATTCATTGCTAATGGATATAAATGCGGCCCCAAAAGATGTAGCCTGATTTATTTATATATTAGTTAAACGAAGATAATGGATAAAAGATAAACTAAATATAGAAACTGAGTACGAACCTGTAATCAACACAGAATCAATACTAATCTTGCTTTTAAATAATTAATTAAGGTTACCTATTAGATACAACAATCAGACCACTCTAACTTGAATTAGGGCTCTAAAAGTTCATTTATAGAATACGATTATAAAAGCTTTCTTCAATACTTATAGTGTTATTTTGAAATTCAAATGTATTATCACTCAGATAAAAATCACATAGAAAAGAAACCAAACTTTATTCTTATGAAAATGTATTAATAAAGTTTGAATTAAGAATTTTCAATTTATTAGATATTTATGAAGGAAGTAAATATATAAATCCCCCTGAATCTTTGCTTATAGAAAGTGTCACTGAGATATTTCTTACAAGCAAGTCCAATTCTGAATTTGTTGCATCAATATAAAAACTCCCACCAAAAGAATTTATACTCATGTTATTCCAACTTATTGCATTTTAAATAACAACATTCTCTATTAAAACTCTACTTTTTTCAAGTAAGACCATTAATAAACAGGCACCTTGATGTGCCATCATATTTTGAAAGATCAAGTCAAAAATTAAAATATTTTTAGCAATCAATTACCCCAATCCTCCTTATTGATAGATTTAAATATTCGAAAAATTCAAGTCTGTATTCTACTAATCTGTATTGATATCAAAAACTATTAAAGATTGCAATGTTATGGTTTCTGAGTTCAGATAAATGTGAGAATTTCTTGAATTTATAATTGTATTTTTTTTAAATTGGCCAGAGATTAAAGATATTTTGCTTTATTTTACGAAAATATAAAGTAAAGAAGGAGCTATAATTTAAGAATCCTCAATCTAATACTAAATAAGATTATGCTCATAATTGATCCTAGATAATTGAACATTGCAATAATATTCAGATTATATGTATAAAAGTGATGGCAAAGTAAATAATTAACTTTTAACAAGTACATTGTTGCTAACATTAAAATCATTTACTATAATACTTTAGTTAAATGTAACATCTTATTTGGATTATATATAAATTAAGGATGAATCCGCCATATATAAATTGGTTATCTCTATATTTGATAAAAATATTTCAATAAAGTCCTTAATAAACAAAAATCCCTTATTATTGATTGATTTATTTGAAACATGATCAAATAAACCTTATTATTCTTATTTGATTATACAATTCTTTATAATAATTTAATTAAAGTTTTTCAAACAAAATATTTGAATATTTCTATTATTTAATCCTGCAAAGTTTGTGATTTATATGGATTGGCTCTGAAAATCAAAAAAACAAATTGATTTATTAAAATCATATACACTATCCTCTTGAATAATATCACCTTATTCTAACATTATATCTTAAATTTTTATTTAACCTTTATAATCACTTCGATAGATAATTTTAAATGGGCTTTACCCCTATAGTGAAATTTTTTTTATTTGTATTTTTTAAAATAAATGATCAAAATTGGTTTCGCTCAGATATCCCTTTAGAAGTAAAAGAGTACTATTCAATAAATTCACATTTTCAAAGAGTAGTTCTTAAAATATTGTAGATTAAGTAGATTATATTAATATTCCTTAAGTAATTGTAGATTTGATTAATTTTAGTTATTGTATCTAAATTTAGCTGCTGAGAGGTATTTTAGCAAATTCTGAATTGATAAATTTTGAATCGCTGATACTTATGTTCTTAATTATTATTTTATTAAAATTGGACTGTTAGATGAAGGTAAAAAGGGAAGAATTTTCAAAGGAGCAATTTACGATTCTTAAATTATTGATCACAAACTAATAAACATAACTTTGATAATTATCAATAAGTATAAAAACACTATTTATAAATTTGCAATTCAATAAAGTGATATTATAAAATAATAGATTCGTTTTCTAGAAATCCTATTTATAAAAATTTTTAATAGAAATTAGTGATTATTATGAATTAATTAATTCATTTATGTAAATATAAGACATAGTTAAATTAGTGATATTAGTTATTTCAATTAAAGTTCTTTAACTAGTAATAGTTGAAAGAGTTATGTTGTTAATAAAAACCTCAACTCCATATTTAGAGGTGATATTCAAAATATTGTTTTCATTAATAAGGTAAAGGTTATGAATAATAACTTAAGATTAATTAAAAATTTGAATAATTTTTTCATAATATTGTTAGTTTTATCCATCATAAAAGAACTGTTAATTTTATAAAGAAAAAATTTATTCTCTGAGATTGATAATTTGCTCATCAGGTAAAAATGAATATTGAGCTTCGTATGTATAAATGTTTTTTTGAATTAGATATTACATCTCCAACTCTCTAACTTATTCAGATGAGGAGAATTAATTTTAATTGAAGATCTTTGTTATTTTATTAACATATCTGGCTCCATTTTAGGTTAATGGTTAAATCAATCCTAATTTCTGATGTATGTACGTTTCCTAACTTCCATAATTTTTGATACAATAATATGTTTAGCCTTTTGTCTATTCATTAACAATAAAATAAGGATTGATGAGAGTTATCTCTTCTAATGCTCTTTCTTTGCAAATAATACACGGATATGGGCACATCTGACATTTTTTATCGAAATAGGAGGATGATTGATAAAATTTTGATTAAGATTTACAAGTTTTACATATCATCCCATTTACATCAATAAGCCAATTTAAGCAATTTTTATCATTGGCAATTTTACAATTATCATAAAAATTTATATAGCCCTCTTCACATTCTTCTGAAATATAATATACAATAAAATATTATCCTGAAAGCAATATCGGAATTTTATCGGGCAGAAATTTATTATAGAATCCCATAACCTCATATTTCCAAGAATCTTAAGAGGATGTAAGCATTTAACATTTGGTTGAATGTGTAAAAATCTCAGAGCAAGGTTTGCAAATTCCATTTTTAAAATTGAGATAGTATCCATCTTCGCATTTTGTACATTAAACCATCTTTTAATTATCAGAAACACATTTAACACAGAACGAGAAATAAGCTTAACACCCAATTAATTCCAAAGCTCCTTCAATTATTTGAGCTGTTAATGAAGAACTAGTACAAATTAATTCATTATCTTAATTAATAAAGGCATTTAGGCATGGATATTCCAAACTCTTTTTTATGCATTGATTGATAGTAAAATCAAAAATATACCCTTAATGACAAAGCGAACACCCTATTATATAATCTTCTTCTAAATTAGATGCCAGGTTAATAAAAGGGGCTTTTCTTGCAGATACTTAATTCAAGTCATATAAGCTGTATGAAAAACAATATTTACAGTTTTCAATGTTACATGCTCTACATATTCCTTACCAATCACTAAAGTATAGTGTAGTATCCTTGCAGTAATAGCAAAGTCTAAAATTGCAGTAACCACAGAACTCATTGCATGTACCTTTCTAAGATCCATAATTTCGTCTTTCTATCACTTTTTGTGGCTAGCATTTATTAGTTTCATAGTCAAAATCTGTGTATATACATTCTATATATGTATCTTAATTCATGTGCTTTAAAGGAAATAAAATGCAATAAGCAAGTCCCAATTCTTGCTCTTCCAAATATTCTTCCTTTGAACAAAATACGCAATCTTCACAAGTAAATAACTCTTCGTCAACCAATAAATAAAAATTTGATTATGGAGAAGCAGAATCAGTAAAATCTCTATAAGTATTTTATTCATCCATATCTAACTATTAAGATTATTGATAACAAATGCCTTTTGAAATCCATGTATCTGGATATAGAAGACATTCTAGACATTATATGGATCCCTTTTATGATGCAGATGGACTTATTAATCAATAAATTATACCACTAAATGCATGAATCTAAAAATCGAAAGTACCCAAAAGCACATTAAACTGTTGGCTAAATTTCATCATACCTTGTATCTTTAGGTAAATAGATTTCAGTTTCTATTAAATTAAACTCAGATTACCCATGACATTAAACTTCACCTAAGTCTAAATACCATAGTTTGCATTTGCATGTATTAGTTTATGGATTTAATAGTCTATTTTTTGTAATATCGCATGACCAACAATGATTGCTGTTAGGCCCAAAACAAGTTTCACAAGAGTAATGACAATGGTAAAATGAATTACTATCATTGGAAGGACAAGTTGAATATTTTAAATTTATGAGATGGCCACTAAGAAAACTCTCACCTGTAGTTTATCCTAAGCTAATTGTAAATTTCGAGCAAGAAAACTAATTTACGTTTTCAAATTGATTGAGCAACTATTTATTTAGTAAATAGTTTCTCATTCTATAATTGATTTATTTATTTTAGTAACTAACTTATATTAAATGCCATGAAGTAAGAAATTCGCTACCAATTTCATATTGATAATTCTGAGTAAAATCCTAAATTTAAGTAGTTGAAAGAATGAACGGATAATTATAGGAATAGAATTAAAGACAATAATACCATTTTTAATTCTCACTTATATAACTAATTTAAAAACTCGTCAAATCTATCTTGTTCTCCAAGTCTAATTGATATCTAACATTCAATCTGATAATTTAAATTATTTAAAATGCTGCTAAAACATTATCAATTTGGGCCCAAACCTATATCAAATATTCTGTGTCATATTCTTAATCAATCTGTAATTATAGGAATTGGGTTTTATAATCATAATATTCGTTAATTAATGTGTAAAAATCCAATTCGCAGTCTTTTAAATTTGAAATATAAAATTCTCTTATCTCATTTTTTTCTAAAAGTATTAATTTCATTTTTCCTGGAAAACTGCTTAATAGATATTCCTCCTAAAAAGTGTTTTTAACGCTCTTTATATAATAATAATCTTACATTTAAACTCCCACCTAATATTAATTTAAACTCTTGGTCGAAAAAGCTCAAAGAAATAAGGCTTTTTTCCATTGACCATTCTTTTGACATAAATCCTACTATAATTTTTCTCTAAATTGTATCATAATACATATACTACATATACCATTTACCTTCATAATTATTGGAATCGAATTCAAACTCCTCTTCCATAATTTCATTTTTAATGTTAAATTTAACAATATGTATAATTTTCCTCTCTTCTGGTAGGAATTTTACGTAATGAATAAAAAGTAACACCTCTGTGAGTCTTTCATATCCTAAATATAATAGATAGGAGTTAGTTTAGCTTCGTTAAACAGGTCCTATATGAGATATATTGCTCAAAGGACAATATTTAAAAAGTGTTCCAATATATGAATCAACTGGATACCATATACTGTTTAAGGATATCTATTATGCATTCTAATCTATTTGATAAAGCTATTAGCTAGTTTACAATATTAGTATTAGTATGGTAAAACCAGTACTTAATTCATAAAATGAATACATGATATATTAATTAGCAATTGGGAATAATAAAATATTTTAAATAAAGTAAATTCAATCATTCTTAGTTAATAAAAACTTAAACTTAGATTGGAAAGATTGTCAAAGGTGAAAACACTACGTGAGTTTTAAGAATTTCAACCAATTCAATTATTTTCGATTATTATCAAAAGCATACTTCAAACTATGTTAATTTTATAGATATATTCGAATAAATTTTTACATTTATTGTTTAGAAATGTATTTGATAAATGTATATTAAAAAATGATAATAAATGAATCAACTGGGTTTGTAATTAGGTTTAGATGCTTGCACTTGATACATCATTTATTATTAACAAGCATTAGAGTATGCAGCTGGTTGGAGTTATTATTATTGCATTCCTGTAGCAGAGAATAAAGAATTGATTCCGCCCTATTGATAGTTATTACTGACCATTTGACACATTTACTTTTGGCCAAATAAATTATATGTATTTCTTGCAGATGCTTATTTTGCTTATTATAAATCTTAAATAATTCCAGTACATTTAGATGCAACATTTTGATTCTTCTGGATTTGTATCAACATATTATCAATTAATTTTTAAGCATCTTCATTCTTATTTAATTCACAAGCTTTTCTTGCATCATCAATTACTTCTGTTCCTTTAACTCTATAATATTATGCATAAACATCAATATCTGATTCATTATAATTAATTTATTCATCTTAATTAAAGAATGTTAATGTGAGACTAGTTTATTTCATAATAATTGTTCCATTAATTGGATCTTTTATTTTTAATACTGCATCTATAACTTTCACATTTCTTTGATTGTCTTCAATTTTCCCTTCAAATTTTGGAAGAGCCAATTCAAAAACATAATCTTTTCTTGTTCCAGAAGCAAGTTAAGGTTGAGTGATATAATATTGATTTCCTTTCTTTTACCACATATTTCCATAAGTTTTAGATATTTGAATATCTTAATAAGGCTAAGGGACTAAAGATTAAAGAGTTATTTCTAATTATTCACCTACAACAGATATTAATCCTCCCAAAGCATCTGCGAAGAATTCATCCAATAATGTTACATCTTATACAAAATAAAAACTTCCACTCTTTAAATTACAAATTTAAGCCATCATTTTAGCATCATGATCCTCTCCAAAACCAAATGTATGCAAAGTAAACCCTTCATTCACTGTCTTTATTTGCTCTTTTACTTGTGGATAAGTTGAGTCAACACCATCAGAAAGTAAGAAAACTGATGTCACATTATTTACATATTTTCTACCTTTTAACTAGGAAAATGCCATTTTAGTAGCTTTTGAAATATTATTGTCTCCAAATGCTTGAATTTATTTGATAATTTAAATAAAGTAACTTTTATTTTGTTTTGTTACAATCTTTAAAGGAGTTAATCTATGGGCTTTATCGTCGAATGTAATTAATTATAGTCTATCATTATCTCCAAGAAATTTGAGAAGAACAATTAACGATGCCTTAACCATTTCAATTTTAACTCCTACCATACTTCCACTAATGTCGATTAAGCATATCTAAATGAATATTCAATTATAATTACCAAATCTACTCCGACTCGCTAACTTCCCTATTTTTAAATGATAGTTTCCTCTTCTGCTTTTATACTTACGATTCCAGGCAAGTACTATGGTCTAGTTTTTAGTAATTTTCCCATCTTGTATAAGGCTTTAACTTCGAATGAAAGTTTTTCATTTAAATTAAATTAATTAGAAGTATATTTTTTCGGTTAAATCATTTCATCATCATTATAAGTGATCTTTTATATTTCACTATGACTTTTTTAAGCATATTAATCAGGTAGTGTTCTGTATTTTCTTAATTATACTTATTACACAGGACCATTAGTAATAAAGAGCAATTAATTATTATAAGGATTCATCACATTTGGAGCGCTTTATATCGCTGTTTATTATGCAATCTTATAATACTAAAAACAATTTAATTGTTGGCCTTAATGTAATTATGTCTTATTTTGAAGACTTTTTTGGACTTAAATCTAAAATTTTCAATTTAAATGCTACCTTTCTAGGATATTATTAACTATTGATATTTATCATGACTCAGATTTTATTTAATATTTAAACGCAAAAATTAAATTGCTTATAAAATAGCATTTATGTCAATTTCTGATGTTACTATTTATTTTTGAAATATATTCATTATATTTATCTGATTGTAATTCTGCTTTTTTGGAGTTTTTAATTATTATATCCACCAACCTTTATTTAAACAATCTACTTTTCTATGAATTTAATCGACAAAAAGTCATCTTATGTAAAATCATTAGGTTTTCTAATTCTTGAAAAGAAAAATTCACCTGGCTTATAATATGCATCTCAAGGAGTTTTTTATGTGTATGTTATACTTTATGTTTATGGGTGCATTACAATTCTTTGCTTTAAGAAAAATCGGTTCAATTTTTCTACACTCATTAACTCTCTATTTTGAGAGGAATGTAGGAATATATTTTAATACGAGTAGTTGTTCTATTGCAAGGTAGACCCATATAATATCATGTAATATTAAACCTTTCTAAAGACATTCTATTTTTAACAAAACCTATATTTTTGTATTCTTATGAGATTTGAATGAGAATTTATATTAAAAATTTATAAGAATTCGTTTTGATGAACTTGTAATGTATAATACAGAAAACTTTGGTTATTATTTTGGAATCTATTCCTTTAAATGATGGTATATTAATTTGAAATTTCTCAAATTGATAAATTAGAGAAGGAGTAGATATTTATAAAAAATGAATATGCTTCAAGATAAAAGATATAATGTATTTGATAGATGTATATAAAAAATAATAATAAATGAATCAACTGGGTTTGTAATTAGGTTTAGATGCTTGCACTTGATACATCATTTATTATTAACAAGCATTAGAGTATGCAGCTGGTTGGAGTTATTATTATTGCATTCCTGTAGCAGAGAATAAAGAATTGATTCCGCCCTATTGATAGTTATTACTGACCATTTGACACATTTACTTTTGGCCAAATAAATTATATGTATTTCTTGCAGATGCTTATTTTGCTTATTATAAATCTTAAATAATTCCAGTACATTTAGATGCAACATTTTGATTCTTCTGGATTTGTATCAACATATTATCAATTAATTTTTAAGCATCTTCATTCTTATTTAATTCACAAGCTTTTCTTGCATCATCAATTACTTCTGTTCCTTTAACTCTATAATATTATGCATAAACATCAATATCTGATTCATTATAATTAATTTATTCATCTTAATTAAAGAATGTTAATGTGAGACTAGTTTATTTCATAATAATTGTTCCATTAATTGGATCTTTTATTTTTAATACTGCATCTATAACTTTCACATTTCTTTGATTGTCTTCAATTTTCCCTTCAAATTTTGGAAGAGCCAATTCAAAAACATAATCTTTTCTTGTTCCAGAAGCAAGTTAAGGTTGAGTGATATAATATTGATTTCCTTTCTTTTACCACATATTTCCATAAGTTTTAGATATTTGAATATCTTAATAAGGCTAAGGGACTAAAGATTAAAGAGTTATTTCTAATTATTCACCTACAACAGATATTAATCCTCCCAAAGCATCTGCGAAGAATTCATCCAATAATGTTACATCTTATACAAAATAAAAACTTCCACTCTTTAAATTACAAATTTAAGCCATCATTTTAGCATCATGATCCTCTCCAAAACCAAATGTATGCAAAGTAAACCCTTCATTCACTGTCTTTATTTGCTCTTTTACTTGTGGATAAGTTGAGTCAACACCATCAGAAAGTAAGAAAACTGATGTCACATTATTTACATATTTTCTACCTTTTAACTAGGAAAATGCCATTTTAGTAGCTTTTGAAATATTATTGTCTCCAAATGCTTGAATTTATTTGATAATTTAAATAAAGTAACTTTTATTTTGTTTTGTTACAATCTTTAAAGGAGTTAATCTATGGGCTTTATCGTCGAATGTAATTAATTATAGTCTATCATTATCTCCAAGAAATTTGAGAAGAACAATTAACGATGCCTTAACCATTTCAATTTTAACTCCTACCATACTTCCACTAATGTCGATTAAGCATATCTAAATGAATATTCAATTATAATTACCAAATCTACTCCGACTCGCTAACTTCCCTATTTTTAAATGATAGTTTCCTCTTCTGCTTTTATACTTACGATTCCAGGCAAGTACTATGGTCTAGTTTTTAGTAATTTTCCCATCTTGTATAAGGCTTTAACTTCGAATGAAAGTTTTTCATTTAAATTAAATTAATTAGAAGTATATTTTTTCGGTTAAATCATTTCATCATCATTATAAGTGATCTTTTATATTTCACTATGACTTTTTTAAGCATATTAATCAGGTAGTGTTCTGTATTTTCTTAATTATACTTATTACACAGGACCATTAGTAATAAAGAGCAATTAATTATTATAAGGATTCATCACATTTGGAGCGCTTTATATCGCTGTTTATTATGCAATCTTATAATACTAAAAACAATTTAATTGTTGGCCTTAATGTAATTATGTCTTATTTTGAAGACTTTTTTGGACTTAAATCTAAAATTTTCAATTTAAATGCTACCTTTCTAGGATATTATTAACTATTGATATTTATCATGACTCAGATTTTATTTAATATTTAAACGCAAAAATTAAATTGCTTATAAAATAGCATTTATGTCAATTTCTGATGTTACTATTTATTTTTGAAATATATTCATTATATTTATCTGATTGTAATTCTGCTTTTTTGGAGTTTTTAATTATTATATCCACCAACCTTTATTTAAACAATCTACTTTTCTATGAATTTAATCGACAAAAAGTCATCTTATGTAAAATCATTAGGTTTTCTAATTCTTGAAAAGAAAAATTCACCTGGCTTATAATATGCATCTCAAGGAGTTTTTTATGTGTATGTTATACTTTATGTTTATGGGTGCATTACAATTCTTTGCTTTAAGAAAAATCGGTTCAATTTTTCTACACTCATTAACTCTCTATTTTGAGAGGAATGTAGGAATATATTTTAATACGAGTAGTTGTTCTATTGCAAGGTAGACCCATATAATATCATGTAATATTAAACCTTTCTAAAGACATTCTATTTTTAACAAAACCTATATTTTTGTATTCTTATGAGATTTGAATGAGAATTTATATTAAAAATTTATAAGAATTCGTTTTGATGAACTTGTAATGTATAATACAGAAAACTTTGGTTATTATTTTGGAATCTATTCCTTTAAATGATGGTATATTAATTTGAAATTTCTCAAATTGATAAATTAGAGAAGGAGTAGATATTTATAAAAAATGAATATGCTTCAAGATAAAAGATATAATGTATTTGATAGATGTATATAAAAAATAATTAATAAATGAATCAACTGGGTTTGTAATTAGGTTTAGATGCTTGCACTTGATACATCATTTATTATTAACAAGCATTAGAGTATGCAGCTGGTTGGAGTTATTATTATTGCATTCCTGTAGCAGAGAATAAAGAATTGATTCCGCCCTATTGATAGTTATTACTGACCATTTGACACATTTACTTTTGGCCAAATAAATTATATGTATTTCTTGCAGATGCTTATTTTGCTTATTATAAATCTTAAATAATTCCAGTACATTTAGATGCAACATTTTGATTCTTCTGGATTTGTATCAACATATTATCAATTAATTTTTAAGCATCTTCATTCTTATTTAATTCACAAGCTTTTCTTGCATCATCAATTACTTCTGTTCCTTTAACTCTATAATATTATGCATAAACATCAATATCTGATTCATTATAATTAATTTATTCATCTTAATTAAAGAATGTTAATGTGAGACTAGTTTATTTCATAATAATTGTTCCATTAATTGGATCTTTTATTTTTAATACTGCATCTATAACTTTCACATTTCTTTGATTGTCTTCAATTTTCCCTTCAAATTTTGGAAGAGCCAATTCAAAAACATAATCTTTTCTTGTTCCAGAAGCAAGTTAAGGTTGAGTGATATAATATTGATTTCCTTTCTTTTACCACATATTTCCATAAGTTTTAGATATTTGAATATCTTAATAAGGCTAAGGGACTAAAGATTAAAGAGTTATTTCTAATTATTCACCTACAACAGATATTAATCCTCCCAAAGCATCTGCGAAGAATTCATCCAATAATGTTACATCTTATACAAAATAAAAACTTCCACTCTTTAAATTACAAATTTAAGCCATCATTTTAGCATCATGATCCTCTCCAAAACCAAATGTATGCAAAGTAAACCCTTCATTCACTGTCTTTATTTGCTCTTTTACTTGTGGATAAGTTGAGTCAACACCATCAGAAAGTAAGAAAACTGATGTCACATTATTTACATATTTTCTACCTTTTAACTAGGAAAATGCCATTTTAGTAGCTTTTGAAATATTATTGTCTCCAAATGCTTGAATTTATTTGATAATTTAAATAAAGTAACTTTTATTTTGTTTTGTTACAATCTTTAAAGGAGTTAATCTATGGGCTTTATCGTCGAATGTAATTAATTATAGTCTATCATTATCTCCAAGAAATTTGAGAAGAACAATTAACGATGCCTTAACCATTTCAATTTTAACTCCTACCATACTTCCACTAATGTCGATTAAGCATATCTAAATGAATATTCAATTATAATTACCAAATCTACTCCGACTCGCTAACTTCCCTATTTTTAAATGATAGTTTCCTCTTCTGCTTTTATACTTACGATTCCAGGCAAGTACTATGGTCTAGTTTTTAGTAATTTTCCCATCTTGTATAAGGCTTTAACTTCGAATGAAAGTTTTTCATTTAAATTAAATTAATTAGAAGTATATTTTTTCGGTTAAATCATTTCATCATCATTATAAGTGATCTTTTATATTTCACTATGACTTTTTTAAGCATATTAATCAGGTAGTGTTCTGTATTTTCTTAATTATACTTATTACACAGGACCATTAGTAATAAAGAGCAATTAATTATTATAAGGATTCATCACATTTGGAGCGCTTTATATCGCTGTTTATTATGCAATCTTATAATACTAAAAACAATTTAATTGTTGGCCTTAATGTAATTATGTCTTATTTTGAAGACTTTTTTGGACTTAAATCTAAAATTTTCAATTTAAATGCTACCTTTCTAGGATATTATTAACTATTGATATTTATCATGACTCAGATTTTATTTAATATTTAAACGCAAAAATTAAATTGCTTATAAAATAGCATTTATGTCAATTTCTGATGTTACTATTTATTTTTGAAATATATTCATTATATTTATCTGATTGTAATTCTGCTTTTTTGGAGTTTTTAATTATTATATCCACCAACCTTTATTTAAACAATCTACTTTTCTATGAATTTAATCGACAAAAAGTCATCTTATGTAAAATCATTAGGTTTTCTAATTCTTGAAAAGAAAAATTCACCTGGCTTATAATATGCATCTCAAGGAGTTTTTTATGTGTATGTTATACTTTATGTTTATGGGTGCATTACAATTCTTTGCTTTAAGAAAAATCGGTTCAATTTTTCTACACTCATTAACTCTCTATTTTGAGAGGAATGTAGGAATATATTTTAATACGAGTAGTTGTTCTATTGCAAGGTAGACCCATATAATATCATGTAATATTAAACCTTTCTAAAGACATTCTATTTTTAACAAAACCTATATTTTTGTATTCTTATGAGATTTGAATGAGAATTTATATTAAAAATTTATAAGAATTCGTTTTGATGAACTTGTAATGTATAATACAGAAAACTTTGGTTATTATTTTGGAATCTATTCCTTTAAATGATGGTATATTAATTTGAAATTTCTCAAATTGATAAATTAGAGAAGGAGTAGATATTTATAAAAAATGAATATGCTTCAAGATAAAAGATATAATGTATTTGATAGATGTATATAAAAAATAATAATAAATGAATCAACTGGGTTTGTAATTAGGTTTAGATGCTTGCACTTGATACATCATTTATTATTAACAAGCATTAGAGTATGCAGCTGGTTGGAGTTATTATTATTGCATTCCTGTAGCAGAGAATAAAGAATTGATTCCGCCCTATTGATAGTTATTACTGACCATTTGACACATTTACTTTTGGCCAAATAAATTATATGTATTTCTTGCAGATGCTTATTTTGCTTATTATAAATCTTAAATAATTCCAGTACATTTAGATGCAACATTTTGATTCTTCTGGATTTGTATCAACATATTATCAATTAATTTTTAAGCATCTTCATTCTTATTTAATTCACAAGCTTTTCTTGCATCATCAATTACTTCTGTTCCTTTAACTCTATAATATTATGCATAAACATCAATATCTGATTCATTATAATTAATTTATTCATCTTAATTAAAGAATGTTAATGTGAGACTAGTTTATTTCATAATAATTGTTCCATTAATTGGATCTTTTATTTTTAATACTGCATCTATAACTTTCACATTTCTTTGATTGTCTTCAATTTTCCCTTCAAATTTTGGAAGAGCCAATTCAAAAACATAATCTTTTCTTGTTCCAGAAGCAAGTTAAGGTTGAGTGATATAATATTGATTTCCTTTCTTTTACCACATATTTCCATAAGTTTTAGATATTTGAATATCTTAATAAGGCTAAGGGACTAAAGATTAAAGAGTTATTTCTAATTATTCACCTACAACAGATATTAATCCTCCCAAAGCATCTGCGAAGAATTCATCCAATAATGTTACATCTTATACAAAATAAAAACTTCCACTCTTTAAATTACAAATTTAAGCCATCATTTTAGCATCATGATCCTCTCCAAAACCAAATGTATGCAAAGTAAACACTTCATACACTGTCTTTATTTGCTCCTGAATCCTTTAATTTGCCTGATCATCTTGACCATCTGATAGTAGAAATATAGATGTGACATTGTTTCTATATTTTCTTTATTATATTTATCTAAATGCTATTTCTGTAGCTGATCCAATAGTTGTTCCACCCCCAGAATTGATTGTTTATATCACCTATTTAAAGTATTATTTATTTCCATCTGTTACCCTTTTTAAAGGTGTTAATCTTTAAGCTTAACTTTCAAAAGTTATAAGTTGGTATCGATCATTTTCGTTTAGAAAATCAAGCAGTAAAGCTAATGTTTGTTTTACCATAGCTATCTTTTACCCATTCATACTTCCACTTTTATCAATTAAACATATTAAATCGACCCCGATTCGCTAATTTTATTGATTTTATGTGATAGTTTCCTCCTATGCTTTTATACTTACGATTCCAGGTAAGTATTATGTTCTACTATTAAGCAATTTCCCCATTTTATATAAGGCTTTTACTTCAAATGAAAGTTTTTCCTTTAAATCATACTAATTTGCAGACTATTTTGCATCTACTTTTTTAGGTTCTATCTTTTCATCATCATCAAAATTAATACGAATATCTTGATTTTCTACAGTATTCATCCCAAAAAGACTGGGTTAATTGAGCAATTATTATTGTTAAGGATAATATTGAGGTTGGGCTCCAAAAAAATTGTTATGAGAATTTGGAGGATGTGATATAATTGGGAAATTTGGTGAAGCTTAAAAGGGTATTTGAGAAAATTGTTGGAAATACTATTATTGTTGTTGATTGTAAATTTATTATTATTACTACTGTTAGTTTGATGAATTGTGAAAGAGTGATTACGGTATCTGTTATTGATTCATGTTTAAAAATGAAATAAAATATTTAAATAATTTAAACAATTGATTTTCTGTGGCTTTAATCATAGAATTTTGATTAAATCTGATTGTTTAAATATCATTAATAATAAAATAATAGAATTCCCTAAAACGATATTTAATTTAATTAATAAAATAGTGCAACTATTGATAAAAATTAATCTAAATTGTTCTTTTTTCTAAAATCCATTCAATAATCATGTACTATTTGAAAGAAATATTAGACACTAAGTAATACTGTTTTCAATAGGATTATACATCCCAGTCCTTTAAATTTTTATTACAGATATAAAAACTCACCTTGTTAATCAAATTCACTACAAATACATTTTGATTGAACATTTTCAATTCTTTGGTATTAATTACTTTTTCTACATTTACGAATTTTCAGAATTATTTGCATCTATTCAACATTTTTTATCTTTTATTTATCTCTTTTCTTTCTTCAATTCTATTAATCATTAACCTCATTTTTTAATATATTAGTTGGTACTTGGATTTTGTATCGTTATTGAATTTACTAAAAGATATTAATTTAAATGTGGAAGATTAACTCTTAAAAAATTGTTGTTGGATCTTTGCTTAATCAAAGTAATCTTTCAATTCTTTTTTAAATTTAAATGTTCCTTTATTTTTTATATATGGTTGTATAAGAAGAATTTATTCATTTTATAATGATTAAAGTTAATCTAGTAGTTGCTTATAATATGGTTCTGCTTATTGCGCCTGTTCTTCTTTAGGCTGATTCATCATTCTTTATTTCTATGGTTAGATTATGTTTTATAAATTAACTTAAAACTTTAAGAGAGGAATGCAATTAAGTTATCAGTCCTATTCGAAAAGTAGCAACATAATAATAATATTCTTAAATGTTGGCATTAAAGTAATTAAAATTAGGATTTGCTTTAATTAAATTGTTATTTTCATTCTTTCAACTTGAATTTTTAGTAAGATAGTCATATCAATATTTAAGTTTTTCCATTATATATTAAAGGAAAAATTGATTGTAAAATTATTTCATGTTTATATTCCTATTTTTTAAATTAACCAATAACTTAATCTGATATTTTAGTTTTAGTTCACAACAAAGGAATACATAAACCTTTTGATAATTAATAATTATTATTTATACATTTTCAAAAGTGATCTTATATATATGACAGACAATCTTTGAGATAAAATCACAAGCCTAAGTAAACATTAAAAGTATAATTTACCTTCTTTCTTCAATGCTTATACGTTTAAATATTTGTGAATCTTCATTTTCAAAAATTGACAACTCAGATTATTACACAACCTCTTGTCGTATAATCAGAAGATGATGATAAATTCAGCATATATAAAGAATTTATAAATGGAATTTGTTATTTTGATTATGTAAAATTTGTAAAATGTAAGTTTAAATAACATTTTTGACTTATTGATGCGTCATATTGATTGCAATTAAATTCATAAAAAATGCAACTTAATATCAATATAAGATACTAATCACAAACCCTAAACTTTAAATATCCTTTATTAAGTTCCAAATTCTTTTATAAAAGGCAACTTATTGTTTTATTACTGACAATTCCAGTCCAATATGATTAATTTATTTCCCATAATATGTCTGATGCTGAGTAATTTTCTTGTCTTGTATAAGGATCCAACTTCGAATGAAAGTTGTTCATTTAAATTATATTTATATGTATTTTATTTTGCAACTTATTCTTGAGGTTTAATCATTTCATCATCATAAAAAATAAACAATTATTTCCTTACTACTAAGCATAAATATTGTTGGAATGTTGTTCATTAGATTGGTACAGTAGAATTGAGGAATGATAGACTTGGGAAAATGTTTTCATGTAGTCGTTACTTACTTTGAAGGATTACTATTACTATTGAAAGTCCTTGCTTTTATATCTATTAAATGAATTAGAATACAATGATTATTGCTGCTAATTATGAATAGAGAAGAAATATATAAAAAATTTTCAATATCTTTGGATTAACATATGAGTGATATAATTTTACTAATACTTTAGTAATGTATTATATTATTTTATTTGTAATCAATTTTACGATATTATTTAAATATGTTTTATATATTCCATTTATTATAAATATGTAGCTCTAGCTTCAGTTATATCAACGATTAGACTCGATACTCAGTTGTTAGCGAATGGAACAATCCATTATTTAGTTATGGGGTTGTTTCAAAATTATACCCATTAGGAGCAAAATACTATATGTATGAATCGATTAATACTGATATATGCTATTTTTTGTCGAGTGCCAGACTTTTAGAAGGAAGTTTATTTTATCTTCATTATGTCGAATTATCAAATTCGTAATAAAGCATAATTCATCATTTATATTATTAATAAGAAAACTAATGGTTATAGAACGAGTTTATTTTTAATTTAGGAGAGTATGAAGGATTATGGTTTTAACAATATATCAATTATAATATTAACTCGAAATCATTAAATTTAGAGATGAGGTGGGGAAACCATAATATAGCATTAAAATAATATACTTTTAAAGAATTCGAGTATTCAATTTTCAATTTTGTTATAGGAGGTTCTTATTAAGTACTTTGTTATTATCAAATAGGTTGAGCATCCAATTACATTGTCTATGTTAAATTTAAAAACCTTCCCTGGCTAATTATAAGCAGCTATTAGCGTCATAGAAAGAGATAGGGAAGACGCTTGGGATGTATTCTCTGAGATCAAATGTTCAGAAACAAGCGTTTTGCTTTTAGGATAGTTAGAGATGAGAGAGTTTAACCAGCATCAAATCTATATGATTGAAAATTAGAATTAAAAATATTATAAAGTAACATTTTGGGCTAAGATTTAAAAAGAATTTGATCCGGATGTTGATCAAAATATACATATTTTAAGAATAGTTGCTAACCGATTTACTACTGATTTTTAAGCGACAGGATCTAATTCAATTATTTTAACTTATGTGTATTATTCAGAATAAAAACGATGGATGATTAGAATCTAGTATTATTCTTATTTTTTACCAATCATTGTATAATTTAAAGATAATAATGATCCATTCTTAAAAGAAGATTCTATATTTGTTTAAAATCACTCTCTACTAAGTACATGGCATTTCATTCAAGTTGAATATGATCCGAAAAATTTAAATTTTCATTTAATTAATAAAATATAGGGCGGAAACATAGAAAAAAGATTTCCAAATGTGAATTAATTTTCAAATATTTATTATCGATTATTTTTTGGTGGATCAAGAGAAGAATTTAGTACATTAGGTAGAGCATTTGGACTGATTTCATTTTATGATTGTAATAATTAAAATATCTAATGCCATTATTCATGCTAAACGTGTATAGGGCCATCTTAAAATTAATGTTTGAGTTGTCCAGAATCAAAAAATAGAATTTACAATGAAGTTGAATAAACTTGTCGATGCAAAGTATGGTATTCGGAAAAATCAGATTCTAGTTGCTAATTTGTTACTTAGAATGAAGTTACTGTTAGTTTGGAAGATGCATTAGAAGAATATGATTAGGAATTCTGTAAATTTGGAGAATTTAGTTTTGATTAAATGTGTTTTTAATGGTATTTTAATATTTAAATTAGTCCGTCGGCAAGTTAACAAAATTAGGTCATCTGCACAGAATGTTTAATGAGACCCATTGACTGGGTAATAAAAAGTGCTAATTGTAACAGAACATACTATTTGTTTGATAATTAATCTTCGAATAATTATCTTAAAAAATCAAATGATCCTGAAATGACAAATTTTTAATTTTTATTTGAAAATGAAGAATTGATTCCATGTACTGGGTGCTAGTTATGTAATTAATCTGAAGATTAAGATTGTTAATTATCGAAATATTACCATTTGAATAAATAGACCTATATAAAATGCTTAGATAATTACTTGTTTGAAAATGGTGAATGCTCCTAGAAAAGATTTCCTAAAATTAAAAATAAGCCTTGTTAAAATAATTGTTAATAATGTAATGATGAAAGTTGTTTACTGTGTTCGAGTTAAACTTAATATTTCATAAATTCTATGGGATAATGTTAATAATGCTCAATAATACATTGCAAATATTGTTTTTAATATAATTAATACAATCTTAAAGAAAATTCAATCTTAAAAGATGAATAAAGTGAAAGTTAGATTTATGATGATTATGTAATTGGATGTGCACTATGTTAACAAGGATATTCATTCTCGTATAAAAATAATTTATGTGTAAAAACTACGTTTGATAATAATTGTCAATTTTATATTGACAGTGATGGAGATATTATTTGTTATGCTACACAATTTGAATTATTAAAGAACAAATTTCAATAAATAACTAATTGCTAAGATAAGATTCCTAATTGTGAATAATGTATCTATACCTTATTTGATTTGATGGTGTGTATATAATGTAAATTTGGATATTTTAACAACAATCTAAATGGATTGTGCATTTCTTGTCAAGAGAAATTTGAGAATGTTTAAGAATGTGAGTTAAATAATAAAATGTTATAAAGGTATAAATTAGAATCTATAGGATATTTATAATCATTAACTTAAGATTTTTATGATTTGAGCTAATTATTTAGGAACTTTGACCAAGTCTTAATCACTAAATGTTCAAATAATCTGGTTTTAGATATTTATTCAAATAAATGCATATTACCTTGTTCGAATTGCGATAAATGTGAATAAATTGATGGAGAATAATAATGCCTTAAGTGTACTACTACTTCAGATGAATATATTGGTTTTTATTCATAAATTTCTGGTAATTGTTACTAATGTCCTTATCCATGTAGATTTTGCCTTCCACTTGACAGTGATTTAGTTCATGTAAAAATTTAAATAATATTAGAAATACAATCCATACTTTCTACTTAATTCGACGAGTATTAAATAAACTTATAAATGTCTAGCAAACTTTGATAATAATTTAACTTATATTGATCTAAGGAGTGGGTTAATCTAACCTTTTAATAATGAAACAAAATTGAAATAACAATTTATAAGCAGTAGCAAACAAAAATCTAGTTCCATATTTGATGGTAACTTCATTTTATAAAAAAGCATTTCGAACTATTATTATATTATAGAAAATACGATTCCGAATTAAGAATATCTTTTAAATGATTATTATGCCTTAAAAAATTACACTGCCACAATTATTGTTGAGGCTGTCGATATAGGATAGGGGTTTGTCGAACTTTTTAATATAACTAACTTTCACATATTCAATAGTATTTATAAGCTTAAAGGTTCTTATATTGCAGTGACGACTGTTTATGGCGTTGATGTGATTGTTTAAAACCTAACAATAGGAAATGAAATAGCTAAATATTTCTTAACAATTAATGTCTCATCTGAAGTATAAATTAGTGTGTTGTTAGTAGAAAATGTATATTTAAATGAATCAACTATAATAACAATAAATAATTTCTTTAAAAATGCTACCATTTAAATGAATAATTTGTAATTTAGAAATTGTACTTTCTAAAATAGTTAATTTTTTTATTTTGCATCTGATAAATTTAATAAAATATTGATTAAATCTGTTAAAATTTAGAATTGCACCTTCAAAAATAGTGTTTTCATAAATTAATTATTATAAAATCGTAATTAACAATATGAAATTGAAGAATTTTTTATTGAAAATAGTGTTTTAGACAACAGTTCAATATTCTGTATTTCAAAAACTTAAAATATGATTTTAATTCGTAATGTAAAACTATTGAAATCATTTTTAAATAATTCAACAATAATCTCGACTTTTTCTTCTCTAAACTTAGAGACTATTCGCATATTAGATACTATTGCAATTAACAGCAGGATCTTTTATCACTAATTTGAATAAATCTAAACTTTTTTTTTAATAAATCAATTATAATGCTCAAATTTGCAATTAAATGGAACTAATATTTTATAAATTATATCTTTGTCTCAAAATATAAATATAGACGTAATTATTCAGAATTCTCAATTCTAAAGGGTTGATTAAATATATTCTAAAGGTAAAATAAGTGATAATTTTATCTTCTATATTCAAAATGCAAACTTATACACAAATCACATTGTAATCTAAAATGATGAGATATTTCAGTTCTTAGGCATAGAAGACTGTTCTAATATTGTTGTAGATGATTTATTAATTGAAAATAAGGATAAATAATAGGGTAGCTATTAATCAACAAAAAATTCAAATAACATTTATTAGAATTAATTAATTTATATTTCAAACTTTGAAAAATTAGAATTAATATCAGTGAAAATTGTAGAAATGATTTAAATTGTTGATCCTTTAATTTAAATTAGATCTGATGAGTCCGGGAAAAAATAAGTGTATATCAAAAATTTAATAATTCAAAATTATTAAAGTTTAAATTTAATAAAGTCGATTCACTCAGTAATCCACATTTAAATCGATTCTGAATCTATAATTGAATTAAGAAATTGCCTCTTTTACTTTAATTAATTTTGGTATTAAGAGCCAAACCAAGATTTATTATAATCTTCTCTAATATAAATAAAATCACCTAAATCATAGATTATTTTAGATAATTTAAAGTTTGAAGATATTATGGTTTACAATTCTTCAGAAACAATTATTCTTTTTGAGGCTAATTCAATATTAGCATCAAATTTGAATGTTAAATATATTAATTTTGATTTTTAAAATTCAATTAAGTCTTTGAGTGGCTTTGCTATTTTTTAAGCAGAATTTATTAATCTTACTAACTCTCAATTTTTTGATGTGAATAGTATTTTTTATGGGTTCATTTATATTTAATTAAAATAAGAAGGAAAAGTAATACTCAACAAATGCATCTTTGATAATACACTTTTAGCATCTCATTTGGAATATTTTACCTAATTAGGAGGCGTATTAACTATTGATGCTTCATAATCTACAATTTAATTAAATTTCACAGATGTTTCAGCCAAAAATATTTTTACATAATAAAAGAGCGCTTTTTTACATCTGATACCATCTTCATTAACTAATTTTATCTTTATGAAGTGTCTCTAATTTATTAACCTATACTCTTAAGAAAATACTTTTGGTAAATTTGACTTTTCTTCCAATAGTAAAAATAACAAGATCTTTCTTTATTATATTACTTTCAACAATACTGATGAATAAGTGAAAAATAAGTTAGCCACATATACCAATACTCAAAATTCAAGTAATTTAGATGGCATAATTACATCAAGTTTTAGGTAATTTAATTAATAATTCTAGTCCTGTGATAATATTTCATTTTCATTATACCGGTTATTTGAATTAACCAATTTGTAGACTAAAAAATGGTGATTTAAGATTAAAGTAATTTTTCTTAATCTCTATTATGATAATTAGTGAACTTTCTCATTTAGCTAGTGTTGAAACAAGTTTAATGAAGAACATATTTATCGAAGATTTTATTCTTTTTAATATTGAATCTTAAATGCAATTGCGTTATTTCTTCAAATTAAATCAAACTTAATAGTCTTAGTATTTGAGATTTAGGAATTTTAAACTTATTAATATTAAATGTCCATTTTGCTAGAATGGATTGACAATGTTCCTAAGTGATTCAAATCATTAAAATATTTTATTTTCTAATATTTATTTTGTAAATAATAATTGTGGATATAATAGTTGTTTTATAGNAATTATTAAAGTTTAAATTTAATAAAGTCGATTCACTCAGTAATCCACATTTAAATCGATTCTGAATCTATAATTGAATTAAGAAATTGCCTCTTTTACTTTAATTAATTTTGGTATTAAGAGCCAAACCAAGATTTATTATAATCTTCTCTAATATAAATAAAATCACCTAAATCATAGATTATTTTAGATAATTTAAAGTTTGAAGATATTATGGTTTACAATTCTTCAGAAACAATTATTCTTTTTGAGGCTAATTCAATATTAGCATCAAATTTGAATGTTAAATATATTAATTTTGATTTTTAAAATTCAATTAAGTCTTTGAGTGGCTTTGCTATTTTTTAAGCAGAATTTATTAATCTTACTAACTCTCAATTTTTTGATGTGAATAGTATTTTTTATGGGTTCATTTATATTTAATTAAAATAAGAAGGAAAAGTAATACTCAACAAATGCATCTTTGATAATACACTTTTAGCATCTCATTTGGAATATTTTACCTAATTAGGAGGCGTATTAACTATTGATGCTTCATAATCTACAATTTAATTAAATTTCACAGATGTTTCAGCCAAAAATATTTTTACATAATAAAAGAGCGCTTTTTTACATCTGATACCATCTTCATTAACTAATTTTATCTTTATGAAGTGTCTCTAATTTATTAACCTATACTCTTAAGAAAATACTTTTGGTAAATTTGACTTTTCTTCCAATAGTAAAAATAACAAGATCTTTCTTTATTATATTACTTTCAACAATACTGATGAATAAGTGAAAAATAAGTTAGCCACATATACCAATACTCAAAATTCAAGTAATTTAGATGGCATAATTACATCAAGTTTTAGGTAATTTAATTAATAATTCTAGTCCTGTGATAATATTTCATTTTCATTATACCGGTTATTTGAATTAACCAATTTGTAGACTAAAAAATGGTGATTTAAGATTAAAGTAATTTTTCTTAATCTCTATTATGATAATTAGTGAACTTTCTCATTTAGCTAGTGTTGAAACAAGTTTAATGAAGAACATATTTATCGAAGATTTTATTCTTTTTAATATTGAATCTTAAATGCAATTGCGTTATTTCTTCAAATTAAATCAAACTTAATAGTCTTAGTATTTGAGATTTAGGAATTTTAAACTTATTAATATTAAATGTCCATTTTGCTAGAATGGATTGACAATGTTCCTAAGTGATTCAAATCATTAAAATATTTTATTTTCTAATATTTATTTTGTAAATAATAATTGTGGATATAATAGTTGTTTTATAGTCAAAAGCAAATCAATCAAATTTTATAAATCGAAGTTTGTGAATAATTTAGCGTAATCAAATGGGATACTGTAATTTTAAAATAGTTCAATCAAGTTAAATTAAATTGTATTGAAAAATAATTTTGTATTAAATATTGCTGGAGCCATTTATTTGTCCAATTCTTCAATTATTGCAAATCAAATCATTATAATAAATAATAGTGCTAAAATTGGTGGGGCGATGTTTATTGAAGAAAATAAGTTGGAAAAGAATACAATAATTAATTTTATGCTGTATGAAAACAAGGCTTTAGAGGGATTAAACAATATAAAGGAGGAAGCTGATTTTTTGAAACTATAAATTTATGGAGTTGTTCTAAAGACTAAAAGATAAGAGATGGGACATTTAGTAGTCGATAGTCCAGAGTATTTAGTTAATTATAAGAAATTACGGATTAATGATACATATATTAAAGTTGCAAGTGGACAGATGCTAAAAGATTTCTAAATATTTGATAAATCTCAAATGCAATATGTAAAAAACAATATCTCTCTTAGAATAGAAATATATACTTAACTTGGAGAAAAATTAATAGATAACTATAATAATAAATGTTATTTTGAATAATTGTATGTTGATAAAGAAAAAGGTTATCAATTATAGGAGATTTTGATTAGCTCTCAATTAGAGAATGTAACAATATCATCTTTTAATACTGAAACGCAATCTTATAATTTAGATAATATGATGTTTAATTTAGATCCATATTCTACTCAGGAGATATATTTACTAGTAAAATCATATTGTGAAGGCATGAGTGAAAATCATTTATTCACTTTTAATGTTAAGACATTAAAATGTCAAATTGGTGAATACTACAGTAACCAATAATGTTTAAAATGTGATTTTGATAAAGGATATTATTCAGTAGAAAAGGATTCAATTGAATGTTAAAGATTAGATCCCAAGAAAATCAAAGCTGTAACATCTTAATCAATAGAACTATTGCCAGGCTTTTGGAGATATTCTTATTATTCACATTATATAGAAGAATGTGAAAAAATTGAATAATGTATTGGAGGTTGGAAAATAAATTACGAGTCTTGTAAAACAGGTTCGATAGGAGCAATCTGCAAAGAATGTGATCTTTATAATATAAGAGGAGATTCTGCATATTTAAAATCACTTTTTGGAGAATGTGAAAAAAGGGAATTGTAGCCAATAATCATCATAATTACTTTGATCTTAATGATATTGTAACATAATGAATTATTAAATTAGAACCTTAGTAGTTACTTACAAAATCTCAGGATGTAAATATGAAATGAATTTACTCTATAGAAGTCTAAAATTAAAGACAAAACACTTCAAGTTGTTATTTCGATGCCAAATCGGTATAGTTTTTACTTTATAATTTAAGATCAATTTTCCACATTGATAAGATTACTTGTACATTAAATGTAAATTTTATATCCTTTACTTCCTACCCTAAGTTTTGAATCTTACTTTTCTTAAATTATTTGGCCTATTGGAAAATCTTCTAAATCTTTGTTGTTCTTAGTCAATTTTGTTGCTGATTAATTTTAGATATCTATCATTTACTTAAAAGTAATTTGGGCAATCTTGATACCTATTGGATAAATATTATTGCTTGGACTCTTGTATTCAATGTGTTCAAAATTATTTATTGATAGAAACAGAAGTTACAAATACACTCTAACTTCATTTCTCTTCATACTATTTTATTCGATGCCAAACATTATTGAAGAGTATAAATATTGTTATTATTTAGGTTATCATCCTTGACGTCCTCCAGAAGAGTTGTAAATATAGAATGGATAGAAGCTAATATGGCATATAAATTTGAAACAGACCAACATTATACATGGATTTTTTACTTTATTCTACCTATATTGTTAACTCTTTTTTTCACTATTCCATTTAGTACATTAATTTTAATCAGGAAAATACATAAATCAATTCATAAAATTGATCCAACAGCTGGAATTTATGGATTTCTATGTAATGATTACAAGGAATAACTATACTATTGGGAGTTAGTCAATTTAGAAATGAGATAAATAATAATAGTAATACATGCTTATGTCAATGATTTAAGAATTATATACAAAAACTTGATGGTCATTTTAATCTTATTTATATACTTTGTTGCAATATCTCTAAAGAGGCCGTATGAGAAATCAAATATCAATAAGATAGAATAAGTGGGGTTATTTTTATGCTCAATATTTGTGTGCTTCAGTAGTTTATCTTATGAAACTAAAGTTGAAGGTTTAATGGAAGTGTAATTTATTGCAGAATTAATAATGATAATAATATTGTTATTCTTGATGATTTACATCTTCTCTCATATCTTGTAAACCTTTATCAGGAAAAATGATGAATATTTTGATAGATTTCGGAAGATTATTTTACAAAAACTGCCTAATATTATTTAATGTTTCCCTATTATTAGAAAGTGTCTAATTTCAAAGGCAGAAATCCGTCGAAATGTAGAAAAACGATTTCTTTTGATTAAGCAACATTTAAAGATTCATAGATAAAATAACCCAAGAAGTCTTCGATAGACAATTAATTTCAATAGTGAGGATACACATGTTATAATGTCCTAGATTCAGAGATCAGATCATCGTAATTTAATAATGTCATCTTATTTATATTGAGATGAGTTTAAAGTTTGGAGTGTTTTAGAAACTCAAATCTGATAAATATATATATATAAATTTTATTTGTGATGTAAGAAGGCAAAAAGTCAAAATAATTCTTTGGGAAGGACATCATGAATCTTCTAAAATTAATGGTTCCTGAGAAGAGATTTTGTATAATAGGAATGACTGTAGTTGGCTTGAATAGTGCATTACTTCTCTATTTACCTTAAGTGACAACTGATATAGCAAAATTGCAAGAATTAAAATATGATCAAGAAAACAAAGAAAAAAGTTAATAGACCAATTTATATTACCATGTAAAATGGGGAGGTGTATGCCTGCTTGGAATGCTTTTGGGAGGGGCTCGTAGATTCTTAAATACATAAATAAGCAATAGAGTAGGAATGAGAATGAGATATGCTATGTTTTAGAAATTAATGAGTACTAGAGAAACTCAGTAGTTGCATTCACAATAATTAGTTCATAAATTATCAAATGATGTTAGTCTGGTGTCAACAGGATTATCCTAAGACATCTTTGTAATGATTCGAGGATTCATTACTACATTAGGAGGAGCAGCTTATTTATCATATTATGCATTTCCTTTATTGGCATCTGCAAGTGCTGCTGCAGCTGTTATGGGAGGATCAGCAGTTTTATTAGGAAAATATATGTCATAATTTAAAGTCAAAGAAACTCAAGAATTAGGATCTTTAAGCGAAGTATCATAAGAAATGCTACAAGCACATAGATTAATTAAATTATCTGACATGGAATAGAAAGAAAATCAAAGATATTCAGCATAATTATTTAGATGGTATGAATAAGCAACATAATTTTCAAAAATGCAGGCTTTAAATATGGGATTGATGGAAGGAGGAGGCTTATATGCCCTGATTTTGATCTTATTCTAAGGCTGTTATCTAGTTGCCACTGGACATCTAGATCCAGAGTTAGCCAAATATTTTATTTAAGCAGTTTACATGGCATCAGGAACTAGAGTAATGATAGCTATCTATAACGAATTGGTTAAGACTGCTGCTATTTATAAAACTATACTTGATATACATCCAAGTCTTCATGATTCTGAATTGTATAATCAACCAGATCTAACAAAGAATTATAGAGAATATATCAGATAAGATGATATTTTGAAGGCAAAATTGCTTAATCCACCTTAAAGTACTGAACATACTAAAGAATGGTAAGAATTATATGAACACTCAACAATTCCACCACCAAGTATTTCATTTAAAAATGTTCGATATTCCTATTAAAATCATGAGAACTCTACATTAACATTCAACTTGTAAATCAATTCAGGTGAGATTGTACTATTATAGGGACCAAGTGGATCAGGTAAAACTACTGCTCTGAATTTATTGACTAAATTATTAACTCCATCATCAGGTGAAATATTAATTGATGGAGAACCTCTATCAAAGAAAGATTTTAAGTGGATTCAATAACATGTTTCTTATGTTTAATAAGATGGAATTATATTTAATGCTACTGTCTATGAGAATATCATTTATGGTAATCATGGGTATGATCAGAGCATGGAAAGAGTTATTTGGGCAGCTAAATTAGCAAGAGCACATGACTTCATTGAGAATATGCAGAATAAATATTAGACTAAATTAAAATCAGATGGAACAACCTCCTTATCAGGAGGATAGAAATAAAGAATTGTATTAGCAAGAGCAATTCTAAAGAATCCAAAAATTCTCATTCTAGATGAAGCAACATCTAATATTGATAGCCTATCTGAAACTGATATCATATAAGCTTTAATGTAGATTTGCTAAGACAAAACAGTCATTATTGTTTCGCATAAAGTTGAAAATTATAAACCATTATTAACAAGAGTAATTAATTTGGATGGATGATATTATATGTTATCATAAATTATTTTACACAATTATATGAACTATGTTTCTAATAGAATGCTTAATTATCTTGAACCTCAGATGTATGCCAGGTTTACAATATTGGCTAATCAGAAAGGATGTGTCAACTTAGGTTAAGGATTTCCCAATTTCCCTCCTCCTTAATTTTTGAGAGAAGCTCTTTCTCAGGAAGCCTTGACTGAATAGTTGTAATATACCTAGACTGCTGGTCATCCTAAATTGCTTAACTCTGCCTCTTACTTCTTAGAGCAAAGAATGGGATTAAAGATTAACATAGACAAAGAGATAGTAGTGAGTTCAGGTGCCTAATCGGTGCTCTGTTGTTTGATGTAAGGTCTTCTAAATCCAAACGACGAAGTCATTGTATTTGATCCAGCCTTTGGTATTTCTTAAACAAAACAATAGATTTGTACAGACCTTTGATTGAATTCTCAGGAGGAAAACATATTGGTGTTCCAATAAAGCCAAAAGTCTTTAATACTAAAGAAATGATGTAGAAAAGATTTTAGAATGGCCAATTCATTTATTCTGATGATGATAATTGGGAATTAGATTTCGTCTAATTGGAATAAGCAATTAATTAAAAAACGAAGTTGATCATTTTAAATTCCCCGATGAATCCCATTGGAAAGTATATATTTACATTTATAATTGAATATTTAACAAAGTTGAATATGATAAATTAGCAGAAATCTTAGAGAAGCACCCTAATATCGTCGTATGTGAAGATGCTGCATATCATCACATAACATTTGGGAATAATTAGCCTTTCATATATCCTAGGTGTATCTCTCACCCAAAATTAAAAGACAGATCTATTTGTGTAATAAGTGCTGGCAAGATGTTTTCAGCTACTGGGCTAAGAGTTGGATTTGCCATAGGAAATGAAAATATCATTAAAGGAATGAAGGCAGCATAAACTTATCATATCTTTTGTTTGAATCCAGTGAATCAAACAGCAACAGCAAGATGTTTAGATTAAACAGCAGATGGTATTTATTTTGATTCTATTCGACAATTATATGAATAGTAAGCTACAAAATTATTAAAAGGATTAATAGAAAGCAGATTGAATCTGAATTATTGGGTTCCTTCAGGCGGATATTTCATAGTAACTGATATATCCAATATTGAAATACCTAATAAATATTTTATTTAGAATGATGTGAAGGTCACTAGAGATTTCGCTTTTGCACATTATATGATAAATGAATTTGGAGTAGTCTGTATTCCTTGTTCTCCTTACTATGAAAATAAAGAGACAGGCTAAAACTTAGTAAGATGGGCATTTTGCAAGACCGATGAGACCATATCAGAAGCAATCAATCGTTTAAAATGATTATTTAAATCTTAAATTATAATTAATGCTTTCGTAAAAAAAATATAAAGAAGATGACCAAAACTTTTAAGGATATATTAAAGAAAATTATGATGAAGACAGTGATGATTAGTCTAGGAAAAAACCAACTTTAATTATGAATGTTTAAGGTAATTCCAGATTTTATTGAGAGATACTCGATATAATATCGTCAAATTTGTAGGATAAAAAATATTTAAATGGAAATTATAATATGAGAATGATGGAAATTAATGGGATATCTTTTGGACAGATGCTTCTGTGCAATCAGAAACTTTGGGAAAAATGCAACGTTTTAATTTATAATTATTTTCTATAGCTCATCAAAAAATAAATCATTTTCCAGGCATGTTCTCACTTTCTAGGAAAAATCATTTGGGAAAAAATCTCATGAAAATGAAGAAACAATTTCCTTATGAGTATAAATTCTTTCCAAAAACCTGGTTATTGCCAACAGATTATGGAGAGTTCAGAAATTAGTTTATGAATGGGAAAACAAAAACTTTCATTATTAAACCAGAAGCTAGTTGTTAGGGCAGAGGAATTTTTCTAACTAAAGACATTGATGACATCGATCCGAATGATCATTAAGTAGCCTAACGATATCTGGATAGACCTTTCTTAATAGAAGGATTAAAATTTGATTTAAGAGTATATGTACTACTAGCTGGGACAGACCCTATGAGAATTTATGTGTATCAAGATGGTTTAGTGAGATTTGCTACTGAACCATATGTGGCACCCTCATTTAATAATATTGATGATGTTTGTATGCACTTGACTAATTATGCTATTAATAAAGGAAATCCTAATTTCATATTTAACAATGATGCATCTAAAATGGATGTTGGACATAAAAGATCAATTAAGTCAGTTTTTGGTAAATTAGAAGAGGAAGGATATAACATTTTAAAGTTATGGTAAGACATATATAAATTAATTATCAAAACCTTTTGTTCAGTTCAACCAATCTTAAGACATCATTATAAATCCTGCTAACCAGATAATTATGCTAACAATATGTGCTTTGAAATATTAGGTTTTGATGTTTTTGTAAATAACAAGTTTTAACCTGTTTTATTGGAAGTTAATCACACTCCTAGTTTTACCACTGACACACCTTTGGATTCTCTAATAAAAAAGAATCTTATTAGGGACACTCTAATATTGATGAATGTAAATCTAAAAGCAAAAGAATAAATTATTAGATCAAGAAAAGAGCAATTAAAATAAAGAGTGTTAACAGGAAAATATTAGAAGATTTCTCCTGAAGAAAAATAAGCATTAATTTAAAAATTCTAAAAACTTAGGGATGAATACGAAGATAACAATTTGGGAGATTTCGTTAAAATATATCCATTGTCAGATTGTGGAGAGTATACTCGATTTATAGAATTTGCAACTTTAATGTAGGATTATTGGACAGGAGCAAGTAATTATAAATTCATTTATTCAAGAAATAAATAGAAATATAAAAGTGGAAGTTAATAACGTTAATAAAAATAACATACATTCTGTCAATAATTTTTAGAAACAACAAAGAAATTCAAAAAAGAAAGAACAAGAAGTTCTGATTAATTAACATGGATTCTTAAATGAAGAACCAGAGACTTAACATTATGAGAAATAAGCGAATACTTAGAATTAATTTAAAAGATAGGTATATTAATTATGAATATTTAGTAATAATTAAATATGAAGGAAACTTAATAATAATAATTAACCATGCATCATTTACAATAAAAAATATTAGATCAAGATGTTATTACCAATGAATATCAGCCTGCTTCATCAAACAAGTAATTAAATTTTTAAAATCCTCAGTAAATATGAAAATATATATATATTTATTTATCTTTTATTTCTTTTTGCTGTTGTGATTTATCTTTTATGATTACACAGCTTGAAGATCACAAAGAAGAGTATCTATTCCTCCTGAAGTTAAACCATGCATTGTCTTCTAAATTTTACCTTTGAATGTATCAACATAAATATAGCAAATGGCAAAGTTTTTAAGAATTCAGAAATATGGATATCCAAAATAAGATTTAGCAGTGGGAGAAGTCATAGAGATAAAATAAGGATGAATTAAACTCGCTTCAAAAATTGAGTGTCAGTTTTGTTTTTAAAGGGGGGTGTCTGTATCTTGATTCTCATGGGATGGAAAGGCACTAAAGCAACATGATCAACCTTTATCACTGAATTCTTACTTATTAGATTGGATTAGCCACATTATTATTTGGAAGGTGATGGTAATCCAATTGTTACATTTACTTAACTAATTAATGGTTATGATTAAAGTAGCCAATTTTGATAAGTAGGATCAAATAATCAACATCTTAATTTCTCATGGAAGTAATTGAAAAGGCATCTATCCACCTTAAGTTTATCAGTTTTGGTTTTATGGGAATGATTAATGCTCTGAATACTTTATATGAAAAACTATTTTCCGTGAATGTGGGGTATTATTAATAGTAAGAATATTTGTAAACCTATACTTGAAATTGGCTATATCTGAATATTGCATAGTATCATTTAATAAATTCCATTAGTATAAATTATCAAAGACTGGTACTATTGTTCAATTATATTAGGACCCATGTATTTTTTGTTTCTACTTCAGTAGTATTGATTGATGAAGTAATAAAAGTACTTTTATAATTGATTAATGCTTATCATTAGAACAACAGAAAGAAACTTGATTTATATATTTGACGTTTATTTATAAAATAAAATAGCAAATATTATAAATATGATCATTATAATCAATATAATCAAGATTATGTTATTCTTCTTTTCAAAAATCCATCCTTTTTCATTTACATAACAGTTACTTTATCATCCAGAAATGGATTTCGAATATTATTATTATATACATCTCTTTGGATAGTTGCTTCGTCAATTTCTCCAAGAAATGCACGATATTCTTCGGATTCATCACTAAGACTTTTCTTTCTTTCCTCAATTTTATTTAAGAATATTCTATCATTCTTTCCAGAATTATATACTTTCAGATATCCATTATAGATCTTGTCTTTTTGAATGCTAGTATTTTCATTCAAACATAATTAAGAGAATGATTTATAATTTTTGAACATCGAATCCAGTTCATAATTGATTTCCTTTTACTTTCTAGGTATTCTCTTTTTTAGTTCCTCCTTCATAACATCCTGTATAACATTAGATTTCTTATTTATGATATCTCTGTTTAATTTATCAATCAAAGTAGGAACAGTGGACAAATCAGAAGCTCCTTTATATGACTTCTTTAGTGAGTATTTTTAAGCTGCTATTTCAAGTGCAGTTTGACTTTTACAATATTGTTGGAGTTAATTGATTCTTCTTATGGTTTCTTTCTTATGATCAAATTAATTTATATTAGTATGGGGCTCTTGAGAGGGATTAGAAATTCTATTATGCTTTTATTCTAACTTGATTTGAAAGTATGATTAGTTTTTAGGAACCTGGACATAGAATCATATTAATACTTATGCATTGCTTATCGAGCTGATTCCCATAATTGCTACTCTATTTTCCTATTTGAGTCTAGAAATGGCTTTTCGGAGACTAGCAGATCTTATTTAAGTGCAAGAACCTGTTTGTTAGATTTAACGATTACTGATTCCTGATTAAATAGATGTACTTAAATCAGCAAAAGTAAATGTTTTTTTCATAAATTATTAGATAATAAATTTAATGCGAAATAAAATAAAGTAATCGTCAATAATGACCATACTAAAATGAGATGTTATTAATGAATTCAAAACTTGTCCTTCCAATTCCATTTAAATTATATAATTGTAAACACTCAAAATGAGTAGTATTATCTAGTTAAATTCTGTTTCAATCAAGAATGAAACTAATTGCGGTTATTGTAATGGTGCAAAATCTAACAAGCTATGGGTTACTTCTGGCTTCTATTGTTACAAAATGAAGTTGGATGAATATTAACAATTAATGGATAGAGGCTGGAGAAGATGTGGTGTTTATTATTATAGGCCAGCTCTAGCCCAGAGCTGTTGTCAAGCCTATGCATTGAGAGTTGATACACAAAATTTTAAACTAAGAGTGACTCATGAGAAGGTCCTTAAGAAAATTAAAAGAATCCAACCTATCCAGAATGATCTAAATGATTTTCATCAAAAGGCTGAACTAAAATCAGAAATCAAAGAAGATTAATTTACTTAATCTATCTTATCTCAAATGTAGACTGACATCGATACCAAGGATTTAGTCATACTTTCAAAGGTTGGATAACATTTTACATTTAAAAGTATTTAATACAAAGAAGAAGAACATATCAAATAATTCAAATAAATTATTATAAATAATTTATCAAAAATTACGATTCAAGAATTATCGTAAGTATTTTTAATTACCAATGAAGATCATTAAAATATCCTTCTTAATCTGTTTAGAACTAGTTTATAAGAATTCTCGATCTATGAAATCACTGTATTTAGAGGTCAACTTAATAGAATTGAAAATGAATGGGGATTTGGATGTAACTTGATTCCATATTTTTATTCCAAATTACACACCAAATTTAAACCTTTATATCCAGAATTCCAAACCAAGGAGGAAAATAAACTATACATTTCTTTGATTTCTAAATATTTATCAAACCCGGAGTTTACATTCAAAGTTTCCTCATGGGATAATCAAATTTTGATCAAAACACCTTAAACAATTAAAGAAAAAATATTTAAATCAATGGTGTTGTACTATTTGTAAAAGGCAGATTTTTAAAATACTCAAAATTTCGCTAAGGAAAAGAAGCATCATCAAATTGAAATTAAATGGGTCAAAGCTTAATTTTAGGAAGACAGTTTTGAAGTCTACAAAAGATATTAAAAAGCTATTCATGATAAAGATAGAGTTAGCAGGTAAAGCTATTTAAATTTTGTTTGTGTGGATGCTTTGGATAGTCAAGAATTAGGATGTTGGCATATGAAATATTATTTAGATAATTAACTTATAGCAGTTGGAGTAGTGGACTTATTACCATAATCACTATCTTCAGTGTACTTTTTCTATGATCCTGCTTATAAAAAGTATTCTTTAGGAGTTTACGGTGTTCTTTAAGAAATAGAGTACATTAAGTAACATCAGAAGGAGAATCCGTAATTGAAATATTATTATATGGGATTCTATATAATGGATAGTAAAAAGATGGCTTACAAGGCTGATTATACTCCTTGTGAATTGTTGTGTCCATAAACATATAGATGGATTGCGTTAACCAAACCAATAAAAGAGAAGATTAAAAAGATCACAGAGTATGCATAAGATGTGAGATTGGCAGAAGAAAAGGCCGCATAGATAGGCTATAGTATTAACTTAGACGGTAGTACAATAAAGGATATGGACTTTTCAGATGTAGACATTCAGAATTTCATTTTATCACATATAAAAATATCTTAAGCTGGAAAGCAGTATTCAATTTCATAGCTCAAGAAAAACTATTAATAATACTTTATGAACTTATTTGAAAATCTTCTTGGAAAAATAGGTAAATAATTGATGACCAAGTTTTTGTTTGCTGTGAATTGATATTATATTTAAAGTTTAAACTTCTAAGTATATAAATATATATATAACAATAAAATCAAATAATATTTCAGAGCAGTTTATTTTATGACCGAAGAAATCTTCTCATTAATATTATTGATATATTATGAAATCTGTGTTATGCTTTTACAACATCAAGGTAAACCAAGATTCTAAATAATTATAGCATTTCATAAATGGGAATCATTAACTATCAAAATTATAGATTTAATAACTATGATGATAACTACCAGAGTGTTATTTTATTTGAAAAGCACAAAGAAGACCACCACTACCCTTACAATTTTAGCTGGCTTTCGAATATCTGTACAAATAACACTAAGTTATTTTTGTTAGGTAGAGATATTTTTAGTCTTTTTAAACCTTCTATTTATCTATTCTCACTATTAGGATTAATCACAAAATAGATTGTTATCTAAACTTCCATAAGTATTTTTAATTGGAAATGTATTTTTCGTTTAAAACTTTTAAGACAATTTAAAGAATATTGCAATTGCTTTTACTTGCATTTCAATTATTTACACTTTTAGATCAACAAAAACCATTTAACATTCACCTAAGAATCCTAAGGACACATGTAACAAAGATTTTGGTATTTGTATTTCAGCACTTCCATAGAAAGAATTGGAACCTTAAAAATCTTGTGATTTCAATGGATCAAATTCGAAAAGTATAGTATATGGTGGATTTTCTCCTTTAAAAGAATTATCAAGATCTATGGATACCATCCTATTTGAAGAGTAGTAATAATTTATTACAAGATATTTTAAGTGCTTGGATTAAGGGATAATAGTTCATAGTCTTGGATGAATAAGTAAATGTAGTCATTCAAACTTTTAATGTAGCTGATATTTCCAAAAACTCATTAAGTAACTCTGTCGAAAATGAAAGTGTTTCTGCAATTTTGAATCTCGGTATAATCCAAGGTAATAGAGATTTCTAAGATATTGTGGCAAGCAGTGGTACTATCAACCAATCAAAATTTTTAATCAAAGATTTAATTATTAAACTCTTAGGGGACTATGAATTATATAAGAACAATCTATTTATAATAAATAAAGTTGATGCATAATGGATGCAAGATAGGATTATTAAAATATTTTTGGTATAAAAAAATAAAAAAATCTTTGCTTTTGTTTAAACTGAGTAAAGAGAGATATAGTATTAAACTTCTTATTAAGCCTTTAATTTGTTTAGTTCCTACATCACACCTAGTCTAAACTCAATAATGACTATATCTGTGTTAGCAGAATCAGATACTATAGTAAATGATTTAGTTTTGGAGAAATATCTATATCCAATTAGAGTGGCAAGTGTAATTGTTTATTTATAATTGGCAAATATGAGAGATTATAATTTACATAACTAGAAGAGGTTTCTATTAAAGTATCTACCCTAGAAATAAGTGCCATATGTGAAGACCTGATTATCATGGTGTAGGATTCTGCCAGAGCCAAGGGAATTGAGATTAAAATAGATTAAGAATGTATTGAAACTATCGAATCGGATGCAGAAAGAGTATTGTAAATTTATTAGATATTTAGTTAAAACAACTAATGTTACCCCTCATTCGATATTTTATCATACAAACTAAAGATGAAAATATTACTATTTCTTGGAAAATTTTTGCTTCCAAAAATTATTAAGTTGTTATTTACACTCCCATTAACTTAGATGAGAAGGAAATGCGTTTGATCAAACTCAATCTAAAAAAGCCAACACTTTCTTTTTCAGAATTCAATATTTGTCATATATTGGCTCAATATTTATCTGGAACTGCAAGGAAAGGAATAGATATCTCTTTAGTAGAACCACAAGGGACAGCAATATCCTTTATACTTTAATCATTTAATTTAAATAATGAAGAAATGAAAGCAATCAAATTGATAGGAGGAACTCACTATCAAGAAACTTCTCTGAGCTAAATTTTAGCCATTTAAGATACCTTAAAATAGAATGATAAAACATATACCTTATTTAGGGAAGAATCAAATAAAATATCCATGGATCATTCTCTTCATTTTTCGTAATCAAGAATTTCTAAGCAATTTAGTTAAAAATATTCGGAATATCATAGCAATTACTTATCTTAAATATCGAAACATAAACCAGATTAAACATCATATATTTTTCATTAAGATGAAGAGACTAAGCAACTTTAAAGATTAAATTATTAAACTACACCTTCTTAATCCAAATATTAATTGCCTTATTTTCCTGATGCCACAATTAATAATAGTTTGAATAATAACAGTGGACCATATGGGAATACATTGAATATAGATGGAAGAGAAAGAGAATAAACGTTTATCAGTTAATAATAATAAAGTGAATTAAAATAAGCAACCTCTTCAAACTTATATATTGATTTTGGGGTTGATTTACCTTCATAAATATAAATGCCTGTTTCACGACCTGTAAAAATGTAAGGAGAGATTATCAAATTTTCTACCACAGGAAAGTGTTGTTCAAGAGTATTGATAGCAGATTATGAATTCTAAAATATTTAGATTTTAGAAATGATTTTAGCAAAGTTTAAGATACTTTCATCAAGGGCATTTAACACAGATGAAGTATTAAAGATGATAGAAACTAAAAAGCAATGCAAATGTGGAAATTCTAGTTTTGTTGTATTTTTTATAAATGTTGATTTGCCAAAAAAAGGTGGATTGTGGTTGAGTAAATAAATTAAAGAGAAAATTAATTAAAAAGCCCATGTTATAGGAACCACAGGATTAGTCGAATATCACTCAAAAATTGAATTTTATAAACATGGAATAGATCAATACATCAGTTTACCATTCGATTTAGGCGAAGTGACTAAAATTTTATAAATTTCATAAAACTATTGATAATTATTTATATAAATAAATGAATGATCATATATTTTTAACGAAATGATATTTTATTAAACAAAAGTATAGGTACTAAGGCTTTTAACTTAGGAGTCTCAAATTGACATTATAAAAATGAAATATTATTAGTGATTATATATATATATATTAAATAAATGAACGTTTGCAGTTCACGATATTGCCAATATAATTTAAGTATTGGTCAGATGGTTCCTATCCCTAAGAACAGGATTTATTGTCCATTTTGTAAAACGACTTATTATTGTTCTCAGAGATGCAGAGATATAGACTGGTATCAATAAAAATAAATGTTTAGGACTTCGGGACATAAATAATAATGTATACCAGAGAAAATGATAAATTCTCAAGAGATATCTAATAGTGATAAGGTTTCAACTTTAAGACAAATGAAGAGAACATCAGAAGAATTTGAGTTAATTTATGATTATCCATAACTAGGAAAGGGAAGTTTTGGAGCAGTTAAATTAGTTAGAGACAAAACTAATCAATAATTGTACGCAATGAAGATTGTACATATTTCAATAAAAAATACAAGATTAACAAGAAAGATATATTCGAGTATTGCTCTATCGAAAATTTAAAAAGAGAGATCAGAATTCAACGCAAATTGTATCATCCCAATATTACTTAACTTTATCATTATTTTGAGGATAAAGATCGTGTTTATTTGATATTAGAATATGCTGAACATGGTTCTTTGTTTTAATACTTGAGAAGGAGAGGAAGACTTAGCGAAGATGAGGCTATGAAATTTTTCAAGCAAACTTGTTTAGGAATATAATACTTACATCAATAAGACATAATTCATAGAGATTTAAAAGTATTATAATTTTCATTATTATAAAGCCTGAAAATATTTTATTAGACATCCAAGATAATGTAAAAATATGTGATTTTGGTTGGTCAGCTGAAAATCTAGGATCAGTTAAAAGAAATACTTTTTGTGGAACAATAGATTATATGGCTCCAGAGATGATAGAAGATAAGCCTCATGATTATTCTCTTGACATTTGGTGTTTAGGAGTTTTGTTATATGAATTATTACATGGACAGGCTCCCTTTGATGGTAAGAATGATATTGAGAAGTGTTAGAATATAGTCAAAGTTCAATATTAAATAGATGGTTCATTAACAAAAGAAGCTAAAGATTTAATAAAGAGTCTAATAACATATAATTAGCAAGATAGGCTTAGCTTATCATTAATTTTAAATCATAAATGGTTTAAACTTTACTCATAGAACCATTCAAATTAAATGAAACATGGTCGAAATAAAACATATAATGCCTATTCAATCCATTCCCAATCCTAATTCATTAATAAATCAACTGCATCTTCTCAATCCTCAGTAATTAGGAATCATGTAACAACTAACGAAACCTAGAATGATACATCAATTGAAATGAATTTTTAGAGATTCAGTAGAAGCTCGGATTTGCAAAGAAAACAAATTAGGTCATAAACTTCTTAATCAATTGAAAACGAATCATTTATGCATAAAATTTTAGTAGCTTTAGGGTGTGTTAAACGAGAGTAAACATAAAATAGAAATTATTGAATGTACTTATATTTATTATTGTAATATGACTACAAAATTATTGTTTTTCTTATTAATGTTAAATGTTTATTAATTATTTGACAAAATAATCTTGATTAATATTGCATAGTTCTCCCATGTGCTAAACATAGAAAATAAAAATGAAAGATTATTTATTTAGACTTCATTTATATATAAAAGATCTGGAACTTAGTAATAAAACTATAAAGTCTCATATGATCTGAAAATTATTGAACAAATCTCAATATAAATTGATTACATATATATTGATTTTTACTTATTAATGCAAATATTTGGCAGAAGTAGATAAATTTTTGAAATAAGAACTTCAATACAATTATTTTTTCACTTTCAGTAGCTCTGACTAGTTGATCTTATAAATATAAATAGATTATTATTATATATTTCTTATGCAATTTTATGGTTTGCTTCCAGCTCCAAATCCTTTAGTTTAAGCTGCTGATCCTGACATTAAATAAAAAATGTATAAATGTAAATGAATTAGTGGATAGATAAAGAAGAAAGATGTTTATGATGAAAATGATTCAGCATTTAACATGTGGGATTACTTTAGCTAAAATAAAGTTAATTTGATTTATCAGCGCTTTGATAATTATCCATGGTCTATGATTCCACTAAATAATAATCGATTTGCTGCATCTTGTTTCTTTGATTGCAAAAAACTGCTTGCTTTAAATAGAGAAATAAGATTATAAGAATTTGCATCTTTATTAAATAATTACCTGTATCCCTCTACTATGAAATAAAAGGAATAAAAATAATTATATCTTGAATAAGATAGTAAGAAATATAATGGTCTCAAATTTGATTCAAATTTTGAAAGTGGGAACTTGTTTACGTCATACAGGGTTAGTTTAAATGAATATGATTTGATGATGTAAAATGACACAAATACTAAAGGAAACACCTAATGGTTTTATTTTTCAGTTGAAAACACAGTGAAAAACAGTGTGGTTACTTTTAATATCATAAACTTTGTAACTTATAAATTTTTATCAAGCCTTGTAGATAAAATGCGATTCATTATTTAATATGGGGTAACGACCTGTAGTTTTTTCTACAAAAAGCAATCGATCAAAAGGAACTGGATGGGTGAAAGAGGGACATAATATTATTTACTTTAGGAATAAATTTAAACGAGAAAATAGTTCTCTTAATACTTATTACACACTTTCATTTAGTTATAAATTTGAACACTCTAACGATAAAGTTTATTTCGCTTAATGCTATCCTTATACTCATTCCTAATTGAATAATTTTGTAGAAAAAATACGAACAAATAAGGTAAAAAAGAATAAATATTTTAGTTTGCTGTTATAAAAGAGTTATGTAAGACAATATCAAAATTATCCTGTCCCTTAATTATTATAGGAAATGGTAAGAGGGCAATAATCTTATTGGCTCGATAACATCCAGGTGAAACCCCTAGTTCATTTACTATTGAAGGATTAACAGAATTTTTGATCAGCAATTCCATGGAAACAGAAATCTTGAGGAATAATTTTACTTTCTATATCATTCCTATGATAAATCCTGACGGTGTTGTTTTCGGAAATTATCGGTGCAACCTTAATGGGATTGATCTCAATAGAATATGGATTAGTCCTCATAAAGAATTGCACGACTCTATTTGGTATGTTAGAGAATTGATAAAATAAATAAATCAATCAGCAGAGATATGTTTAATCATTGATTTTCATGGGCATTCTAAAAAGTAATATACCTCTAAATTTGTTTAGATTAAACAGTTTTTACTATGCTAACAGTCTTTGTGATGAATAAAAATTGCTACCTTTGATTAGTTGTAACCTCTCAAAAATGATGAATTTGCGAGATTGCTGTTTTAGTATTCATGAAAGCAAAAAAAAGACTGCAAGAGTAGCATTATAACAAGAAGTCATAAACGGTTTCACTTACACTTTAGAAATCTCTTTTCATGCATTTCGTAAACTAGGCCCTTAAGATTTTACTGAAAGTTATTATAAATAATTAGGTGAAGATGTAGGATTATCAATATTTAAATTATTCGAATCTACAATGGTAAAATCTAGTAAATTGCCCAGGACTTTAAATCAATAATTAAATGATGAATTAGATAACCTAATTAAACATTGTGATCTTAGTAAACTGTAGATAGGTGAAGATGATTCAGGAAGTGATTCAAATCCAGAGGAGGATGTGCTTCAGGAATAAGAACTCCTTTCATTTAATGAATTAAAAAAAAAACCCAAATTCGTTTTATAGGCAAAGAAAAAGCTAAACAAATTTGATAAGTCAATCCAGACTGATATTTAACACTATTAAAATCTGATGTTAGATGAGAAAGTGTTGGAAAAGATCGCAGAATAAGTTAGATCAATCAGAAAACCTAATTTTGATTTCCTTGGATTTCCGAGCAATTAAGAAACAAATCTACATTAAGATGTTCCATTATAAGACGGATTTAAAAACTCATTTTAATAAACTGACATTTCTCTTTAGCAAATCTTAGGTAAAATGTAAGTATATCATGTAAGAGTTTCTAACAAGTAAATAATTCAATTATTTAGGAATTCCATTTTTTAGAATTAATTTACCACTTAATCAAGCAAACCTATAGTGATAGTTCTAAAAAATCCATATTCAAAACAATAAATGCAGTCACCATAACGGTAAACACCATAAGTCTAAGAATTATTATCAACCAAAAATAGAAGGAGAATAACATCTCTAACAGGAAGATCCACGATAGATTATAAAGGATTATCTCGTGATAGAAAATACAGCATTCAATAATCTTAATAAGATCGAAATCAGGCCATCAGCTTCATTAAATAATAAATTACACCTTAAAATTTTTTAACACAAGAGGCAAATTTTGAGAAAATTGCAAATATTAGTAAAACCAAGGTTTATGATAAATAAATGCTTAAGAATTTGTTTTGAATTATATTAATTTTATTTCAAATGGGATTGATATCGTACTATTGTCTTATTGTCGTTGTCTTTATAGCTCTAATCATTTATGATTTATTGTTTTACACCACTTATACATATGACATTTGCCCACCCATCGAATATACAAATGCACGGTTACTCTTTTATGATCCTGATTAATCACTAGATTAAATCAATTTTTTAGTAGCATAATAAACTACTACCGACAACACTACTACTACCGATAACACTACTACTACGGATAACACTACTACTACTGATAATACTACTACGACTGATTCAAATGTTAGTGATACTTCCATGGCAAATGCACTAGTATTCTAATAAAAATAACAAGGTTACACTCCCATTCATAATTATATTACTTTATTGTGGTGTGATAGGCTTAATTTTCTTAGCCATGCTCGGTATATATTGTTTTGGTAAAATGCCTAGTGAAAAATTTGGAAATTTAAGTAGTTTTATTTATTTATTCTTAAGATATGTGTTGGGCTTGTTTAGGTATTTATGTTAGAAATTTTGCCGTCTTGACTCGGCTTCTTTCTTGGGTTGGTTTATTATTGATGGCAATATAAGCCATCATTACAATTACAAACGAAGAATGCTAAACTGCTGTTCATGAATACAAACAAAATAGAAAAATATATTAAGTGGTAATTCAAAAATTTTATTTTAAGGAAGGAGCAATGTATGATTCTTCAATTTTATTAATTATTGTAAATTTATGTTTTTGGGGAGCAACTCACTGTCTTTTACCCTCATTAAAGCTTCTTATAGATTCAGAATCCTTTTTATATGAACCATTTGACCGAAGTAAAGGTACGGCATATTGGTTTTGTTGTATAATGCTTGGACCTTGAATATTCTTTATATTTTTATATGAATTATCATTAACGCTATTAATTTTTTCCCTAAATTAGTTATTATATAAAATAATTTAGGATATTTGATTGCAAATATATTTATATTGGCTTTGAATTATCAAATAAATTCTAATAAAAGAAAAACTAAAAATGGAACATTTACTTTAGCAGCATAATGTAACGCTATTTCTATACAAATAACAATAAAGTTGCTTATATTAACTAGAATTTATCTATATTTGAGATAAATCCTATTATCAAATGATAACTAATGATGATATAACAAGTAATTCTATGAAACTATATATAATGTTTATTCTAAATTATGAGTGATGAGTTCATATGAGAAATAGTGAGGCAGGTAGAGTAGTATATATCCATTGTCAGGGGATCCTCATTGTTAAAAACTAATACTTCCCTCTACCATAAATGGAGAAAGTGAAGATGAAACTTAAATTAATTAAAAATGTTGTTATATTTAGGGTAACTTAAAACTTGGGGATCATGTTACATCTTAATATTAGTACAATAAACCTTAATTGAAAAACTATATGAAAGCATGTCACCAAAATCGATTTTACTAACCATAAATAATTTAGATAAAAAAAAAATCTCATTAGATATTTACTCTATTAAAATTTCTTTATTATGTAAATTTTAATAATATTATTCAAAGTAATCTTGTAATTATGTAATAATTAATGTGATTATTTGATTCATTGAAGGCAATTATTGAAGTAGAATTATTTCATAATATAGATATACTTTCGTAAAATATTTTCTTGATAATTTTAATAATCCCTACACACAAGTAAAGCTATAAAGACTTTAGTATATCTAAAATTGGAAATTGAAATTTGTTCTTATTATTGAATATCATTATTATTATTATTAATAAATTATGAATTAAAACAAATCCAAATTAGGGAAACAATTTATTGCATAACTTCCTACTTATTTGAATATCAAAGAGGTAACCAAATTTATGGCAAAAAAACGATAGGATGAGTAGATAATTTTTTATTTTTTAGTATCCAAGTTCTAAAAACATACACCAGCAAGAATCGATTAAAAGCATCGGACTCTGAATTGTATCAATAAATGACCGAGAAAGTGAAATGCTAAAAAAAAGATTTAGATCCAATTGAATATGAACAGATGTTGAAATTCTTTGATTAAATTCAACCAAAATATGAAATTGGGGATTAGATTAAGAAAATTTCAGGTATCGAACCAGTCATAAAACAAAATGACAATATGAATATAATACAAGGATAAGTATAATTAGAAATACAAAGTGATTTTTTATATATAATAAATATTTGGGTAATAAATTCAATTATAATAGGATAACATTGTTATAGAAAATAGTGGTCCTATTGATGAATTGATTGGATTGTATCAGAAGAGAAATGAATGGCATGATAAAATAAAACTTGTGGCAATTTCATTGAAATCTTCTTCAGAAGAGATTATTTAACTAGTTACTAAAAAGAAATGGGAATGTATGAATCATTACAAATTAATAAAGAATAAATAAGGAAATCATTAATTTCTAGATATGATAAACATAGAGGGGTTGCCAATTGTTGTCATAATTGGAAAAAATGGTAAAATACTTCATATAGGTTATCACTTTGAAGTAGATTTAGATGAATTAATTAAAATAGAAATGTCAAAAGTAGATGGTTCAAATCCAGGAGAATTATCTATATAAGCAAATCTCAAAATAGAGAATTAGAAATAAAATGTTGAGGGTAATCAAGTATAATCATAGAATGTGAATAACATGATAAAAGAGCAAGTAAAAGTGTTAAAACAAATTCTCTAAGATACACAAAAGGTTCTAAAAAATTTAGGATTTCAGATTAAATTCTAGGTTACTTTGAGGAGAATCAGGCAATAACAACCTGATGGGAGCTTTATGATCTCAGATATATCTCAACTTGAATTGAAGTATAAAATTACTGAGGAAGAAATGGAAATTTTAGATTAGTTTATGTAATAGGTTTGGAATTAAATACCTGAACACTTGCGAATTGTACTGAAATCAGATGTTGTGAATTTGAGCGATGTTATTCAAAATAGAATTCTAATCGCCTTTGCTAGATAGGGTGTAAAAATTAAATACAAACCTATAATAAAAAAATCTATTTCCTGGGATTCTAATATCCAAAAAATTGTGATACATGATACTGAAGTCCAAAAGGCTTCGATAAAAGGACTCAGTCTTGCAAATTTTTATGATGGACTTGAGGAATCAAAACCAAACATTGATTATTTTAGTCTGAACTTTGAATTAGGCAAATAGATTAATAAAATAATTGAAGAGCTACGTTCTGAAGTAACTCTTGGTCCAGGGAGGAGATTTGCACCTATTCTAAATTACAAGAAATTTGAAACTTAAGATAATGAAAATATTTTTCATTCCAAAGGATAAGTATTAATAATAATTTATTGGTAATGCAATTAGGATTGCATAGCTTAACTAAGAAATATTGATAAACTCATTGAAAAAAATAATGAATCTTGGAGTAAAATCGTTAAATGTGTAGCACTTAATATAGGGGAGGAAAAAGAATATGTAGAATTTTTAGAATAAAACTAAGAACTCTAAGGCCATCTATCAATGTACTATAAGAAACGGGCTTTTCTAACTGACACATCTTTATATGCAGTTTAATAGGTTCCACATTTAATAATTGTCGATAAATCTGGGTTTATTAAATACACAAACTGCCCAATAAATTTAGAAAGGTCAATATAACAATTAGTAAACGAAGAGGAAAAGGATATTAATTTGAATCAGGTTAAAGTACCAATCAAGGAACAAAGAGTGAATTCAATTAAACAAATAGTATTAAAGGAGGATTTTAAAGAATATTTATTATCAATTGATAAACACAGAGTTATCCAGTTAAAACTTGACTTTGAAGTCTAGAAAGTTGGCAACGATATTTTCTTTGACAACATCTATTTAAATTACTATATTAGGGATAAACAAGAAGAAGATTTTAATAAATTACTAGATAGAATCTTTTAAATCATCCCAGAGGATCGTTGGATTATAAGTAAATAAATCTAATAAACAATCTCTATTCCATATCCAGGAAATAAATGTGCAGTTTGTTATAAAGATATTTCAAAAGATCATAAATAATATTACTGTTATTTTAAGAATGAACATGTTTGTACAGAATGTGCTGAATTTATTGATGTAGAAAAAAAAGGAATGGATATGTATAAATATCAAGATACATTAATATTTATAAATGGTCCTCTTCAAGATGAATCGGTCTTACATGATGTAGATTTACACAAAATGGGAAAAAACAGAAAACTTTTAGAAGGTCAAAAACCCTCCCAGATTCATTAATTCAGTTGCGATGGGTGTTCTATTGGATCAGAAGGACCTCGATATATAGCAGTAAATGCAAAACCAGGAATTTACAGAACAAATGTATTAATTACTACATTATTTAGGGTTATGTTGATTATTGTAACAATTGTTTTTTTATTCTGAAAAATAAAGAATCAGTTGAAGCATAAACCATTATATAAAAAAGGGTTGATTTAGGTATGACAACTGATAATATTTTTACAAGAGTGCTGTTTGATTATGGGAACTATAGGGATTTTTGAAAATTAATAAGATATAATTTAATCATTGAACTTAAAAATACCATCTATTCTTTATAATCTAATTGTAATTTTTAGACTAAATTTCTTTAAACATACTTTTTAAGTTTGATATATTTATTTTTAGATCTCTATTACTCATAAGCTACTTAAAAAAAATCTCAAAAACTAAAAGGTTTAAGAAGAAATCTTCAAATTTAGTTTTATCCCTTCTCCTTTAAACAAATCTACCATTTTCAAATTTTGAAAAATATATAAAATTCTTAGACCCATAACAACAAATTAGCCTTGTGTTAATTTATGTAAAACTTTTTGGGTTTGTTCTACGATCTTTTAATTTTCCCCTTAGTTCTTTCAATTAGTTAGAGAGGAGATTTCAATTATCTATGAATCATTTTGATTTTAAAGAGTTTTGATTCTAACTATTATTAAAGGTTTCTCTAAGATCAAATAATTTCTTCTAAAACTTCAATGTTCAATTGGTTATTTTTTGGCTAACATTGCTTTTAAAATTTGTTTCATATCTCATCCATTATAATAACCTCTTAATTCTGTTAGCTTTTCAACACTCATAAAAGATAATTGAAAATTCTTAGTGAAGTAGTCCATTAATAAATCCAGTTTAAGGTTTCAAGATTCCATTTTCAAGTAATTCTAGAGTTTTTAATGAAATCTAAATATAAGCTAACTCAATAAGTTGGGAACAGGAGGGGTGTTATATCTGTCTAAACTAGAATAAATCTTTAGTTAGTTAGTGATATTAAGAAAGGTTTCTTAAACAATGTGTAATTTATTTTCATCATCAATAAAGCAATTTTAAATATTTCCATCTTTTTTCTATTTTTTCATAACAATTGTTTTTTAATTAACGAATAAAAATCTGAACTGTCTCCTTAAAATAGTTCTCTTCGTTCTTCTAAAATTGAATTTCTTTGTTTATTTAATCAATTTTGATCCTAGTTCTTTATTTTGTATTTATCCTTTGCTTCTAAATTTACTGTTTATAAAAGTTTTAAAATGAATCAAAAAATTTTACCTGATATGATTTTGGTGAGTTTTTAATATTTTATCATAAACAGGTGGCTGTGATTAGAAAAAATTCATAGAATATAAAAATATATAATAGAATTGCTCAGTTGTGGAGATAAATATGCTTTATAATACCTCCTGTATCAAAAAAAGGGAAAAAATTTCATTATTTATTTTATCATTAAATTATTTAAAAAAAATGTCATTGTCCAAAAAGTATAATGATTGTTTTTAATCGCTTTGAGGTGCATAATGTGAGTTGTTCAACAATGATGATTCAATTAAAAAGTTTCTGATGTAGAGTATTGTTTTGCCAAAAGTGAAAATTAACCTAAAATATCATATTTTTGTTCATAATTCAAAAAATTATTGAAACTATAACATTCTTATCAATATCATAAAGTTTGATTGATTTAGTTGATAATAATTTCTTTCAGGGACACCTGTTTAAAAAAGCTCTTAATTAATTAGGTTATTTTAATATAAAGTGAAGAAATTAGAAATGATAGAATTTAAAGGATTTTATTTTAGCCTTTCATTATTGATAATTAAACTACTATTCTGAAGGTAAAGTGTAAGTAATCACTTTAAACTTTTAACTCAAAAGTTGTGCAGAAAAATGAAGGGTACAAAGATCAACTGAAAAAAATCGATCTAAAATAACAAGTCTTGATAAGTAGAAGATAAATAGAAAGTAGATTGAAGATTTTACTAACAAATACTTGTTTAGAATAATCATATATTTAATAATTGTTTTCAGTTTAAATTAAAAAAATAAATTTCAAAATGGGAAATACCATAGTTTTCGAAGGTGAAAACTCTATAACATCAAATCTATTAAAAGACTAACTAAAATATGTAGGCAGTAAGCAACATAAGTATTTGGGATAGATTTAATTATGGAAAAATAAATAAAACCAACATGAATGGATATTTTCAAAGGTAAGAAGATTTAAATTAAATCAGATTTCTTTGATTGATATTGATGAAAATATCATAAATTCTTGGCATATAAAAAGGAAGTCAATGTAACATGAAAATTTATTATAATATTATGGTTGTACAATTAAAGAGCAGACATTTTAAGGAGCAATAAAAGATTTTCGAATTTATTATGAATTTCTACCAACAAATTTATCAAAGGTTCTTAAGGATCATTAATTTAATGGACAATATGTTAAAGAGTCGTTTATCTGGAAAGTAATTAAAATATTTCTACAAGTTAATAACATAAATTTCTACTGTCTTTGCTTATCTAGATAGTAAGAATAAATTTCACTCCAATATCACCTTCGACAGCCTCTTTTTTGATAAAGCCCACAATGTGAAAATTTTAGTATGAAATTATGTAAGCATAGTACTATGGAGCTGTCCCAAATTTATTATCAAATTATGCATAAACGTTAGGAAATTATAATTCAAACAGATCTTTGAGTCCTTAATAGATGAAGGATTATTAAAATCATTTGACTTAGTTATAAACTGACCCTTTCAAATAGGATTCTTATTCATTTGGAATACTTTTAGTGTCAATAATGAGTGGTAAAGGTAATAATGAATTTTTACAAATAATTTTAAGATGTAACAAAGTATACAGACTTTTATAAGGAAGTTATTCATTATAAGCAAATTTTAAATATTTTGGGATCTGCCTATCACTATTATTCTTAATCTTTAATAAACATAGTAGTAAGTTTATTACAATATGATGATTCAAAAAGACCAAATATTTCTTAAATATTTAAAGTCAAGATCCACAAGCAGCCCACTATCCAATATCGCCCATAATTATAGATAGTTTAATAGCCTTAAACAATTAATATTTATAGATTAGATACAACTCAATCTTGTTCTTCTTAAAACCATCATCAGAGTTAATACCTTTTGATATCGCCAACTAAAAAGACTCCTTCTAAGACAAATAACACAATATTATACTCATCACCAAGATAGGCCTCAAAAAGCTCATCATATGCATATCCTAAATAAATTTAATTAGCTAATGGATTTTTTACTCCAAAGACAAAATAATCCAGAAGTATCTCTTATAGATTTCTTTCAAGTAGAAACTTTAGTAAAGTTTAATCACCTTATATGAAATGATGATTTGATAAATATATACTGAATATTTTAATATTCTTCAATATTTTTAATATTTATTGTTGGTTTTGGTAACAGTTGTGGTTTTATATTCTGTTACAGGCTTAGTTTCAATTTTGCTTTTTAGATCATTGAAATCTTTTTGGTATGCTTCAGGCAAAAACTTAGATCCTCTTTGCAATTAAGAACTCGATATATTGTTTTATAATTATGAGTTTCTCACTTCATAAGTCTAGTTAACTTTCTAATTAATCTAATCCAATTTAGAACTTATTGACTCCCTAGGATTTAGAGGGTCTTATGCAGAAGAGTATTCGTAAACATCTGTCTTTCCGTTGACTGTGGAAACTACTTACTTCCTTACTTCTGTTGGTTTATTAGTTCCTTTATTTTCTACAGTATAAGTAGTTGTCTTTTAATAGCTTGAGGTTTGAGGTTAGATCTACTATTAATATTACATTTAGGGCAATTAATAGGAGGTTGGTCCTGAGGGCGGTTATTTTGACGGCTGAAATGATTATTATTAAGTTAGCTAGTCTTCCAAAATTGCAATTTGTTGCTATTATTGCTAAACTTTGTTTGAGAGACTGTTCATCTTTGATCTTAATTCATCATTTTCATGTTGTAAATCATCAATATGTCCATGCAATTAATCAATTTCTTATGGATTCACAGCATATTGCTTTGCTTTTTCCAGTTCTTTTTACAATCTTACTACTTCATCACATTATTTTTAATAACGATCAACATACTCAAGCTTTTATAATCTTTCATCTTTCAACTCTTTGTGCACTGTATTTAACTCTATTTCTAATTCGCCTAATTGTTAATCCTTCATTTATTTGAATTAATCTAACTTCTATCTCTCTAATTGTAATTTTTAGATTAAGTCTTCATTGCCTTGATTATTTTACTAAATAATAATTTCAATATAATACATAATTTTGTTTAGCATATTAGACTTCTTTTTACAAATAGATCACATCTTCATTTTTTTACCTTAATGCTTCTGTCATTCTTTGCAATTCTTGTGTGAGTACCCTCATCCTCTCAATGCAGCCAGTATGTCGTTCATTACTTTAGACAATCTCCTATTTTTGAGGTGATTACATTGGTTAAGTCAAAGAGGCTCTCACATTCTCTTATCTTATTACTGAATTTCTTTTTTCTTGTTGATAATTCATTTAATAATATAAATATAAATAGAAAATTTCCAATTCATATTAAATGCTATTTGGATTCTAATAAAATATAAGGAAAATAGCTATAAATTTCTTCTACTTATTTTGCTCCTATATTTGTGTAATGTTCATTTAAATCATTTGATCCTATTCATCTGATTTTACTTAATTGTTATTATATATTTTGTCATAACTAACACATTCCATTAGATTTTACTATGATTCAGCAACTTTCTTAGTTATGTTTAGTTGTTATGATTAAAAACAATTTTTAGGCTAAAGATTTAATAAATTAAATTGATTAATTTCTCACATAAAATGATTATTACTCCTTTTTTAATTTCATTAAATTTCCTTACTTTGCCAATTCGAGAATCGCTTATTTTGGATAATTTAAATTTGCTAATAAAAATAACTTATAAAATATTTTTAACAAAATAATTGATTAATAAGACATAGATGCTATATAATCAGAAAATAATACAACAGTGATTTCTGTTTTTGCCGATGGTATCATTATCTATCATACCCTAATACCTTAAATATTTGAATCCTTTATTAGAGAACGGTTCCAACATTCTATTTATAATCTCTATCATATCTAAAATTTTAGAATCTAATTCCTAAATCTCTTCTTTCAAAGATTTGATTATTGTTTTTTTCAATTCACTTGTCATATGAAAGAATATTTAAATCCTATAATACATTTTTTAGATTACTAGAAATCATAGATAATTGGAACATTAGATTCCTCAAGAAATTTTAATTGGATATTCTGATTGTATTGGTTTTAATTAATATTAAAGCAATTGTTGCCGATTTACTAATGATTAACTATATTTTTATACATAGACCATGTCAAATGAAATAGTTTCGAGCACTTAATTATTTGTAAATAATATAAAATTTAGCTTATCTTTGAAATCAAAAGGTTAAGAATGTAGTTAATTTGGGTATAATTTTTGATCATTCAAATACAATTGATAAGTAGGATCATTAGGAGAATTAATCATAAGGATTTGGTAAAGTTCTTTGTCATTTTACTTTTGCTATTTAATTTCTAATTTTTGAATCATTTCTATGTTTTGTTTTAAATTATTTATTAGTTCTTCCAGTTATAGTATTTTTATATGCTTTAATTTTACACTGTCTAATATTTCTTCAACAAACATGTTGGCTGTAAATTCAATAGACATGGAGGACCTCTGAAATATTTTTTAATAATACATTCGTTAATGGAGTTAAGAATCCCTCTCTTACGTTATTCTGACATTCTTTTATAATTTCTTTTAATGGATGATCACTTGTAAGTTTTTTAATGAAGTAGATGTTATCATCAATCAAATCATTCTATTCAATATTCTGATTTTTCAATGAATACAAGAGACTCAACTTTTTTTTGTTTATTTCCCTTGCTTTAATCGATAGAAAATCAGACTCCATTAATAAATAATAATATTAAAGTGATAAATAATTTTCATCTTCTTTAATTTAAATAGTCTCTTGCACTTTTATCTCTGCCGTGATATCCCCTGCTCATCATAGTCTGAGACTATCCATACCCTCCATAACCATATCTACTATCATAGTAACCTCCTTAATTTCCTTATTATGAGCCAAATTTCTATTAAAATTTACTAAAATTGAAATCATCTTCATCATCAGAACTCAATCCTTATCTATGTCTTCTTCTTCTCCTCCTTTATTTAATTTCCTCAATAATTCTGGTGTATTTTTCGATCAACTCATCATCATCATCATCAGTATTCTCATCTTCGTCGTCATCATTTTCATATGATTCTTTTTATTAATAACTTGTAATTGTTGTTGGAGGCAACTTGTTTTTGGATAAATNTCTGTTTTTGCCGATGGTATCATTATCTATCATACCCTAATACCTTAAATATTTGAATCCTTTATTAGAGAACGGTTCCAACATTCTATTTATAATCTCTATCATATCTAAAATTTTAGAATCTAATTCCTAAATCTCTTCTTTCAAAGATTTGATTATTGTTTTTTTCAATTCACTTGTCATATGAAAGAATATTTAAATCCTATAATACATTTTTTAGATTACTAGAAATCATAGATAATTGGAACATTAGATTCCTCAAGAAATTTTAATTGGATATTCTGATTGTATTGGTTTTAATTAATATTAAAGCAATTGTTGCCGATTTACTAATGATTAACTATATTTTTATACATAGACCATGTCAAATGAAATAGTTTCGAGCACTTAATTATTTGTAAATAATATAAAATTTAGCTTATCTTTGAAATCAAAAGGTTAAGAATGTAGTTAATTTGGGTATAATTTTTGATCATTCAAATACAATTGATAAGTAGGATCATTAGGAGAATTAATCATAAGGATTTGGTAAAGTTCTTTGTCATTTTACTTTTGCTATTTAATTTCTAATTTTTGAATCATTTCTATGTTTTGTTTTAAATTATTTATTAGTTCTTCCAGTTATAGTATTTTTATATGCTTTAATTTTACACTGTCTAATATTTCTTCAACAAACATGTTGGCTGTAAATTCAATAGACATGGAGGACCTCTGAAATATTTTTTAATAATACATTCGTTAATGGAGTTAAGAATCCCTCTCTTACGTTATTCTGACATTCTTTTATAATTTCTTTTAATGGATGATCACTTGTAAGTTTTTTAATGAAGTAGATGTTATCATCAATCAAATCATTCTATTCAATATTCTGATTTTTCAATGAATACAAGAGACTCAACTTTTTTTTGTTTATTTCCCTTGCTTTAATCGATAGAAAATCAGACTCCATTAATAAATAATAATATTAAAGTGATAAATAATTTTCATCTTCTTTAATTTAAATAGTCTCTTGCACTTTTATCTCTGCCGTGATATCCCCTGCTCATCATAGTCTGAGACTATCCATACCCTCCATAACCATATCTACTATCATAGTAACCTCCTTAATTTCCTTATTATGAGCCAAATTTCTATTAAAATTTACTAAAATTGAAATCATCTTCATCATCAGAACTCAATCCTTATCTATGTCTTCTTCTTCTCCTCCTTTATTTAATTTCCTCAATAATTCTGGTGTATTTTTCGATCAACTCATCATCATCATCATCAGTATTCTCATCTTCGTCGTCATCATTTTCATATGATTCTTTTTATTAATAACTTGTAATTGTTGTTGGAGGCAACTTGTTTTTGGATAAATCATCAGGATTATTAAGTGGATTTCCCATGTCGTCTGTTAAAAATTAGTTTTGTGGATTAGGGTATTTAATCTCTTATTAATATGGCTTTGGAATCATAACTTCATACGGAATTTCTACAGGAATTGGTACTTTCTCTAAGATTTAGATTATTATTTTATACCTATAATTGTTTAAACAGGAATATATTCTACAATTGTTCTCTCTACAGGAACTATTTCTTCTATTTCTTACTCTTCCATCTTCACTATTTATTTTTTCTAAGGAATATAGTTCACCTTCCTTTCTATTTAAGCTGCCTATGTGAATTACAAAGGAGGAGCTTGAACAAGCTATTATTAATATTAGATTTATGGTTGAGGTTAAATTAAATTTTAAACAACTAATGGCTGTTATTAATAATTGATCAAGTGCTGTGATAATTATCCCTAATTCACACTCTAAATTGGCATTGAATATTATATAGGCATCTATCCTTTTAATTATCCAACGCCAGGGCATGGCAATGGAGTACTTAATGGCATAAATGTTTATTAGGAATTTTATGATTAAAGTCCAAAATTGGGTTGAGTTACCCCATATCCCATTTGCAAATTTTAACCAACTCCTGCGCTTAATCTTGGGCCTTACAATTAACATTGAACACTTTATGCTAACATGTTATTCAATTAATAAATAATAAATTATTGAGTTATGACAGTTAAATTTTTTCATAAACAACCTATCATTACAAGTTAGCTTCGCTGAGTGGTCTAAGGCGCTGGATTATAGCTCCAGTCCGATAAGGGTGCGAGGAGTAACCTAGCTGTTAAAATTTTTTTATTTTATATTTCTGTTTTAAGCAATAATAATATTATTTTGAGAAAAAATTAAAGATATAATTAATTTTAGGTTCAATTCTAGATCATAAATTGAAATTTTAGTATTACTAATTCTCTAAAAATTTTTAGTATTTTTCTACTCATCTTATATGGAGGCTGAGTAGCCTTTAATGAAAATGAAAAAAGATGTTAAAAAATTGTTCAATCAAATATATTTTATGCGAATTAGGGTTATTCATTTAACTTAATAATTGAGGTTTTCAAATTACTGCATTAGAATTAATTGCAATAAATTATAGATCTCAATCAATAGGATCAAATTTGCTCCTATTTCAGAATATTTATTTTCAGAGTTTTCCCAGTCCAAACAGTGGGCTATTTTTGGTTTTTTAATGGATATATCCAAAAAACATAAATTAAATTTTGACTTGAATTCATCAGAGCGGAACTCTAAAAAAGTTATTAAGTAAACAAAAAATAATGTAGTATAAACGAAACAGTGGTTTAAAGAATAATATGACATTTCTATTGCAATCTACAAAGTATTTATATCGAATTTTAATGTACATATTTTATAATGATCATGCCTCTTGATTGATTTGTAGTCTTTCGCACAAATCCTTAAGGTATGTGATATTTTAATTAATTCTTGAGTTTTTATCCTTGATAATTGAGCATGCCACGACATTTCTACTTGTACCACACATTCTACCCAAATCTACCTTGCTCTTGACAAAAACATAAGGGACATTCTATTATGAGTCAATATTTCGAATACCTTGTCTTCGCATAATAATGGTAAATGAAGAACAATTTCTAATGGAGTTGTGTCAGCAGCAATAATGACTAATTCTGCAATACCTCTATTTAATGTTTTGGTTGTTTCGTTGGCTCCTTTTTTTAACTATAAATTGCAAAGAGGATTACTTATTTTAAGGCAGCTGCTTATTATGCAAGTTCTAGAATTTAAGGTTCTACTTCTTCATTAGCTAATGGCTGGGCTCTCTCAGGATATTCACTTTGCTATTTATATAGACATTCAAATTACCATTAGTTATTATGTTAACAAAATATTAAATGTTAATTAAAAGTTAAATTTATATTTGGTATATATAATCAATAGTTTGTGAATCTAATATAAGCATCTAATACTAGTTTTGGAGTGCTTATTTGTAATAATTATTCAGAAATAATATTAAAATATATAATGAATTCTATAATTTTAATATTAGCTAGCAGATAAGAATATATATTTCACCTTTAAATTTTGGAGGCTTAGATAAACTCAATGTCTAGTAATGACCGATTGAATTTAGTGTAATAATTATAATGCAAGATATTGAGAGTAGAGTAGAGAAGAATTTAAATAGAATCACAAACATTATTAAATTATTCTGAGCCTAGAAAATTCTTATTGAAACTCGTGAAAAAATATATAAAAATTCAAGGTTATTATTACTAAAAATTGCAAGTATTAAGACATGTAAATAGTTATATTTTCCAATATTCAGTTAAAGAAAATAATTTTTACCCATGCAAAGAAACTAATTATTCAAAATAGCTGGCAATACTGCTATGAGTTCAACTGAAATCATACAAATAATTATCAATCTGTAGAAAGAAAGGCTAGTTCGTTAGATTGATTCTTTAGTTAAATCCATAAATAGAAATGAGGCATTATAGTATTCATAATCATTATAATTTAGAACTGATTTAATAACAAATAGAAACGAAAAGTTTTGTTAAGATCCAATTTAGAGTTTAGATTACTTAAATCATATCCATTTAACTTATTATTTGCTTAATAAACCTTCATAAAAAAATGACCCATATGATATAATGAATTTAGATGAACCTACTAAAGAGTATTTAACATCTGGTTTTAAAAGCTATGTTTGTTGTTTTACAAAAACAAAAAATGTATTTATTCCAATTGAAAGCACTCAAGAAATTACTTTATTTAGGTATGAAAAATTCTGGAAAATCTTAAATGATCAAAATTATGCTCTTTATAAAAGAATTACAAAATTTTACTTTAAAAATTACTAATAATTATCCTCTACTCTTGAGAAGCAAATAATATGTTCTGTACATCGTTTACCTTTGAGACAACAATAAAAGAAAAGCAAAAGAAATATATTTCATAAAATCAGATTAAGCAAATAAGAAAACGAAGGTAGAAATTCAAGAACATTTTAAGATGGGTTTCAAACTGACAAAGAGCCTTACATAAGTAATTCAATTGGTATTGAATCATAAGGTGAAATCTTGAATCATTTAAAAAACATTGTACTAACTTCATCAAAAACAAGAGAATAGAAAAGTAGTTGTGATAATAAAAAATACATTCTAAGAGAAAGTTAAATTAGAAATGAACACGAATTGATTTAAAGTCAACTCCTCTTATGTGGTAAATCAATGAAATTCCCTTATAATGATTAAGAGAAGAGAAGAATTTTTAGTAATATATTTGAAAACAAAGATAATTCTAATAATGCTTCTAAAGACAAATCTGTAGAATAAATTTCACTTTCCTTAACAAAAAATCTGAAATTCTAAAAATTAGGTTTAAGCAATAAATACCACTTGATAAAAATCAAATAAAACTTCAGTCAGCTTAAATTGTAGCAATTATAATTATAAAATTGAATTAAACATTTTTTAAAACTTATCACAACTATCAGTATTTATTAATTGATAATATTTTTTAAACTTAATTTATCATGGATTGTATTGTTAAGAAATGAATTTATATAAAATTTTAATAATTTGATTATGTTAAACGAATAAAAGTTTTTAAAAGACCCAAAGCAATATAGATTGTACTTGATATATCATCTTAGCTTGAATTTAACGCATGGATTATGTATTTGCTTTTATTACATTCATAACCTGATAAATGGGTAATTACTATTCCCATTTGCAAGTTTTTCAAGCTCATATTTATTTTTGATTTTTATTCTAAGTTTAGTTACTTCAATTCTTTATGTAATTGTTCTACCTAAAGTGATTGTTTTAAATAAAAACAGCAGGAAAGACTGTAAAAAATCATTGAAATCATTTTAAAAATAAAAATTGAATACCTATCTGAACTCAACTCAATAATTTATCAATATGTTATATGTTTTAGGAATTTGGCTAGTAGTATGGAATTCCTTTACTAATTCTAATGCAGAATTTCAAGCTGTTATGTAAAATATATAATGTATTTTTTAAAATAGAAATTCATTAAATATTTTGTGTTCCATTCACTTTTTGAAACTATTTATAAAATTGTATTTAGATAATTGGCTGTAGAAATGCATAAAAGAGGAGGAATAATTTCAACCTCTATAAATTTATTAATGGATTGAATAATCTGAGATTACCAAAGTTCACTGTTTAATATGTTCTGATTCGTTCAAATTCGAAGATCACATAGGTTAATATTTTTGTATAGGAAAACACCAATTTCATAAACACTGCTTAAATAAATGGATATAATTGTCATCTGATAACAAATAGATTTGTCCTTACTGCAAATAAAGGTCTCAAAAGAAACAATGCGAATGAATAATTTATTTTCGCCTTAATATAAACTTTTTTGAAATAAAATTGAAGTTGATCTTCATATAATCTAATTTTCCATTAGACTCTTGCCATTAATAGTTCTATTTTCATTGTTCATTTTGATTACAAAGTGATTCTATCATCAACTGTTAATTAATAGTCTAATTTAGATATAGATTAATAATGCTATAAGTATTTTAAATAAATTAGCCTTTATTGATGTCAAAGCAATATAAATATTATTGATACAATTTGTTTGAGAGATCATATTGATAGTTGTTAAATGCACTATGCGGATATTTTCAAGTTTTAAATTTAGTATTTTTTAAGTAACATGTAGTATATTTCCATTATCATTTAAAAAACATTTCATTCTAGTTCTATATATTTTGTTTGATTTTTTACTTATTTGAATGTAAATATTGGTGCATGAGAGTTTTAGTGCAAATCATTTTATTTGGTCTGTCCTGAAAAGGACTGTTCATAAATAATAAAAATATTTAAGCACAAAATTTATTCATTCAAACTTTTGTGATCCCTTTCTCTCAATTTCTCTTTCAACAAAACTTATAAAAGTAAATTAAATATTCTCGCTTTAAGTTCTTTACCTTGCCTTCTTCATTGGGCTGGGAGTAAGTTATTAATCTATCCAAACTACAGGTGTTTTGCCATCTTCCTCAACTTCTTAAATAACAGTGTTAGGATCGCAGTATATTTTTTTTTTGATTTAAGGCTACAAAATTATAGAGCTTTTATTTACTATATCAGTTTAAGCATCACTTAGCAAATCTAGGTCCTCCATTCCAATATCTGGTTCTTATTTTGGCTTCAAACAAGGCTTTTTTGGTGCTTTATCAAAGGTGTTTACATATTCTTCATAAGTCATTGAAGAGTTCAATCTCTTGCGTTATTCTTCCATAATTTTATTTTATTATTTATTAAGATCTTATTTTATTTAATATTTTACATTCATACCTGTTCTTTCGATTTATATCCATTAATATAATGCAAATAAATTTATATAGCAATCACTTTGATAATGCAAGAATGGTTGATGATTTTTAGAGTAATTCAAAATTAAAAAATGCATATTCATTACTAAAAATGCATATAGAAATGTAAAGGAATTCAATCTTATTGAAAAAAATAATTATCTATCTTTTGATATGCAGAAGTTCAAAATTTTATTGTAAGAAATAAATATTAAATATGAAAAAATTTATGAGTGCAATGTTGCTAGTCCATTCGTTTGGAAAAATAAGTAATTTTGATAACGTGATAATTGATTCATACAAAGGATGTCATATGTAAATAAGCAAATCATATCAGAAAGAGCAATTTAAATTAATACATAAATAATCCAAAATTGTTTAAATAGCATCTAATCGACTTTATAGAAAAGAGCAAATCTAATAATAACACAGCAATTTGGATTGACCTTTAAAAGGACTAATTGCGTTTGGCTCCTGTATAAAATACATATCCAATAGACTTTAATTGAATAAGGATTTAAGATGCACAGAGTATCTGAGAATATTTTGCAATTTTCAAAATGGCTGCCAGATTGTCAAAGCAGATTGCCTGATTAATCAACCCATTATGTTGGGGTCGGCGGAATAGTCGTAAAGGGTGATAGCATATTACTTGTTCAAGAAAAGAATGGGTAAAGAAAGGGTGCTTGGGGAACTCCAGGGGGACTGGTGGATCAGAAGGAATCAATAATTTAGGCAGTGTTAAGAGAAGTAAAAGAGGAAACTAATTTAGATGTATGAATTAATATATATATAATATTAGTGTAAAGTGGAGGATGTATTGTATTTTAGAGAGATGCATGATGCAAGATATGGAAAAACTGACTTATATTTTGCATTTAGATTAAGATGTTTAGATGATTAATAGATAAAGATATGTGATTAGGAGCTGATGGATTATAGATGGGTGCCCATTAACGGGATATTAGATGTAATAGTTTGTTTATGATCTTTTAGTTCATGAAGAAGGAGAATCAGAAACCACATGTGATAAACTTCTATAAATCGGTTTAGGAGAGACTTACAGGAGATGAATGCAAATATATGAATATAGAAGAGAGGAAGGAAATGTATTATGGTTAAATGAAATATTATGTTATTTTCAAACCCAGATTTTGAATTTTTAAAATGCACATTATAATTTTCACTATTTGTTGAGTCTTGTGGAAGAGATATTAAAATAAGATAATAAAATAATCTTATGAGTTAGTCGAGTATTGGAGTAAATCAAAATAAAAATAGTGATAATGCTTAGCAGATCACTAAAAAGGAGAAAAAAGAAGCAAAAGAAAAGAGCAGTGTGCAATGCTTGGTTTAAAAAGGTATGACCAAAAATAAGAGTACATTTTTATATAATTATTAATCAAAGGTTTATAAGAGGACTCGTTAACAATAAATAGCATAGAATAATTTGAAAATTATAAAAAGATGGTAAAACTAGAACAAAAGAGAGAATCAGCTATTGCAATTTCAAGAATCCTATTTAAAGGACCTTTAAGATAAAGATTTGAGAGACTTGAAAGTTTTAAATCCATATAATAATTGCTGGCCATTTCCAAATACTAATTATTATGCGAAATGTTCCTGAATTTAAATAAAATATTAATCAATTAAACTTTAGCCTTTTAAGAAATAGTTATTAAATTTAAATAGGATTATTAAATAGAATTTAGAGTCTAATTTTTACAGCAACTCTTAACCATCTGGAATGATGCGTTTTCTTTGTGTTGGAAACATAACAACAATGATAAAGTTAGTTTAGAAGTGAGAATCAATGATTAGCAATTTGATTAAATTCAAGACAAGAACATCATATTTCAAAAGAAATTGCTGAATTATATACAAACAAAAGGAGAGTGTATAGATTTATTTCCTCTGCCAAATATGGAAAATATCTATTTAAGTATTAAGCCCGAAGGATAAGAATCACAAATGACTCACACCACATTAAGAGAATAGAAGGATTACTAAAAAAACAATAGTTTAAGATAAATTGCTATATAATTATAACAATATTTTCAACTTAGAGACGTATCAAATATATATTTGATCAATGTGGAAAAGTACTTGATCAAATAACAATTTGATTTGAATTCCAATAAAGGAATATTGAGTATCGTAAATGAATTAATGTTCAAGTATCCTGAGTGGATAAATTTAATTCAAGGAGAAAAAGAGTAAATTGTTAGAATCAATCGATCTATTGATATTAAATAGTTAATGAAGGAATAGGAGTGCTTAGATTACAATTGAAAATTATATCAAAAAAGAAAAACACCCATAAATTTATTATAATATTTGTCTTATATTAATCTCAGAATCCTATTTAAGTCAACCATTTTCTTACACTTATTGTGTGACTTCCATTTACTTCAACTCTTCCAATCTAATCTATTATCTCAATTCTATACCTTCTCAATTACATCTGCGTTTGAACACACCTTTCTTAATTCTTTGATGAATTCATTCACATCTCCTTCAATGTGTCTTATTACTGTTCTTGGTACTTCACTTCTCGCAAAATATTTTTTGTATACTGGGAGATTTCCATTTTAAGATCTCAATACTCTGAATGGAGACTCTTCCCTGGTTTTATATTGCAATGGTTCTGGGACTTAAGAGTATTGCTCTCTCTTTTATTATGCCACTGGGTGCAGTCTTTTCAAATTTTCTTTTGGTTGTCTTAACACAAGAGATTTTAATACTTAAGTTTTATTCATATATTAATATTAATAAAAGCTGCAACTCCACTCAGTATCCATTCTCTGCTAGTGTCACAAGGCATTGGAATGAATGCTATCAACTCTTTCCTATCTATCAATCTATACAATGGACACGAATAGAATAATTAATATTCATCATCCTCCTTGTAATTCAAATAACAAATGGGGAATTCATTTAACATGGAATTCGATTCTACTAATATGTGTTGCTTTTAATTCCATTTTGCTCCTTGCAAAGTTAATCCATAGAGATAGTAACCATTTGATGGACAGTTGGTTATATGCTCTAATTGAATGCTATCTAAAATAGTATATATTGTTTTTTTGTTTAAACATTCTTCACTATATTTTGCATACATTAAAAAACTATTAGGTTTCATCAATCCTCCCAACCATATTGCATTTGGCATTCCTTAATCATTCCAATTATTTATAAAATTCACTCTCTTCAAAAATTCTTAAAACCATTATCCAAGTTTCTTATCACTTCTGAATCCTATATCCATCCATTCTTATGGTACTCTCTAATACTTTATGTCCTCAGCTATCATTGTGTTAGGTGACGAATCTCCTGCTAATATTCTCTAAATCAAAGCTATAGATTCTTATATCATCTCAATCAGCTAATTTATTAATAAGATCTCCTAAACTAAAAATGGATCTAGTTTATGACTCCTTGAATTATCAAAGATAATCTATTTTGGTAAATTTGAGCTTAAATATTAAATAGTTTTGTTGATTTCATCATTTATTTGATCTATTTGTCCATACTCTTTGTACAGGAGATCATTTACAAATTCTTGACACATTTATTCTCCAACATATATTTATATAAGATTGCTATTGACTGGACTGACTTTATCTATTAGATAATAGCAAGATAATTTATTGAGAATAATTTAATCTTATTCATCTACAATATGACCTCCATAATGCAATTATGATGTTATGTAACTCAAAGCTATTGGCTTTAATTAATCACTTACATCAATTTTATTGCTTTATTCTTAAGTTATATTTAAATCATATTAAGTAAATTAATATTTTTTATTAAAACCCAACAATCCCAGTCTACAAAAATTTAATAATCCAAAATGAAATTTAGCAATATCTGTCATTTCTATTTGCTTCTCGTCATTTGTATTATATGTCAATTTAACACTTTTTTGTAAGATTCTTCCTGGAAATGACATTATCGATTTAGAAGTTAACCACAATCTGTAATCTGCATGTGATTCAATCATAATTAATTTATCTAATTCATTCAGCCATTGTTAATGTAAATGACAATTCTAGATTACAATCCATAATCCTTATTCTGCAGCTTCTCTTATAAGTCTCTCTGCTTTATTTCCTTAACCCTAACCCAAAGATAAAGTCCATAATTTCTTAATGAAATTTTTACTAACCGCATAATCTTTGATTTACTCTATTGGATCCTAATTATTTTAAAGGACATAAAGCAATATCTTATTGTGTGAACTTTCATTAAATGTTATGTCAAGAGGAATTTATTAGACTTTGTCAATGTCAAAATCTAACATTCGGATTATAAATTGTTTGACCATTATCTAAATGTAATCAGGTCGAATCGCTTTAACTATAAATATTCTTTGCATTTCATCTAATCGCTCTATATGAGGTATTTCTGATTCTTAGTATTTCTTACTTAAATAAAATTATTTAATTTATTCAAAATTGTTAATAAGTATTTTTGCTGTTACTAATTAGAAATGATTTAATTCAGAACAAATTCTTTGATAATTGGCATTATCTATCCATGAAAATGGATTTATTTTAACTTAAAAATCTTCATTTCTCAATTTGGAATATCCAATAAAGGCTTGCCAGTCATCCTGATCAACAGAGACCAAACACTATTTGGCCAATAGAAATGCTAAAACCTATCTATGTCGTTCAGTTAGAACTCTACTCAAACAACAATAATATCTTAAACGGAAATTAGAAAATATAAGTTTTAGATTGTTAGTATTTTAAATTGTATAGAGAAGTTAAGTAATGAACCATTCTAAGGAAAATTAATACATAGGATCTAAACATTACATATCTTGAGAGATGAAATATAAGTCTGTTATTTTGGATGCTAATTATTTATATTAGTGTTTGGTGGTGATCAGATCCTTTTAAATTTATTGGAATTCCGACTGAGCCAATTATATTTCATTAAATGTTTTCTTTGAATTAGAAAGTTGATTTATTAATGTTTCCTAATTGAGTAAGTCCTTGATATTTTCAACATTTAATATTGAAAGGATAGTATCTTCTATTTACTTTAATTTCTATTCATTCTTAAATTCCATCTACTTTAATTCAACTTATTGTTTATATAATTCTGGATTCTGAGTATTAACAATTTAATTCAAGATTAATTCTTCAGCATTCAGTTTAGTAATCTAAAAATTGATAACATAAAATTATGAATAATTTAATGAAGTCATCGAAAAGTTATATTGCATTGTAGTAACGAATATTTTTACTTTGGGATGAGGATTGTTGTTAACATATTCAGTTAACCAATCGGGTATTGTGTTTAGATTTTCAATAAGAATACTTTATTTTAATGAAAGTGCAACTTCAAATTAATGTTAATCATTTACATCCATGACTGAATTATTATTTCGAATATATTCATTTGCCTAACATTATGGATCAATGCATAGAATAGGTTTAATTGTATGTTGTAAAAATATTGAATTTATTTAATTCAGGTCTTAGATTTAGGATGGATTCAAAAACTATAGAGGATGATTTTCATATCCAATTCTAGATTTAACTTACTTGGACCATTGTTGTAATAATTAGTATTTTAATTGTTCTGAAAGTGGAGCACAGTAATTCAAATATGCTGCTGCTATTGCACAATCACCTAATACACTTCTTAGAGAATTCTCTAATACATGAATTTATTGAGACCATCTTTCTTGTTCCTACTCTAATCCTTAAGTTAATCCTATGGCACGTTACAATTTATTTGATGATTCTTCGAGTTATTTATTAAGAATTTCACATTTCTATGTTTATTAATCATATTTTTCTTAAAGAACTTTGACCTTTTGAAATACAATTGCTAATTGAGATTTCTTTTCATTTAAAATATCAGTTTTGTCTTTCAATTACTTTTAAGCTTCAATTAGTCTTTCTCTCAATGGTTTAGTTTCAATGTACACTTTGTTATATTCATACATAGCTTTAACCCAAGAGTACAAATATTTCACTGCAGCTGAACATTGCTTTGCTCTTTCGAATGTAAAGTCTACTTCTGATAGTACTATTTTCTCAAGTCTATTAATATTATATGGATTGATATTATTTTTGTCATAATTTCTTATTAACTCCAATAATTCTTTGGGATCATTCAATAAATATTTCTTAGCAATTTCAAAGTATTCTTGGTTTGTTAATGAAGTAAGAGGCTAAGTAATGTATTATCGTAAGTTATCCAAATTTAGGATGACTACTCCTGTTAGGATAATAACTACTGGTTTTGGTGGTTTTCCCAATGATTTGATTTCTATTAAATGTTCTTTTTTTAATTTAGATACATCTTATAGAGTTTAGTCTAGCAATAGATTAACTTCTTTAACTGCTTAGGTTGCTTCATTGGCTAATTTAGTCGCTTAGATTTATTAAACATTAGCTTGTGTTTCGTCCTCACTTAATAAAGATTCTTAATAGAAAGCTTAATCTTTTTCTTATTTTAATTTTTCCATCATTCTTGAACTCTCTTATTATGATTTCTCAATTTCAGGTGTAATTTCAAGTAATTCTTTCTTCAACTCAGTAATAGTTTCATTGGCAATTAAAATTTTGGAGAGTCCATTTTTGATACGAGTAATTCTTGATTATAATTCAGTTGTTTTATGTTGATATAGTTTATTGAATGTGAAAATGAGATCTGAAAAGTGAATTGAGGTAACAGTTTGAATTTTTTAATGATTATCGATAAGTTAAGCAGATTAATGGAAAAATTTGAATAATTCACTAATTTATTTTTGATTGATATCCAAATGTTTTAATTACATTTAGGCAATGCTAAGCAATGCTTAATCTGGCAGTTACTATAGAGCAAGGATTGTAGAACAATTAATTAGATTTGGATAATGTCGGAATTTGATGGTAGATGTTATACAAACTATGCAATGCAAATTCTTTACTAATCTATTTACATAAAGTTTATGTAGTAATATTTTGATGTTAATTTTAGAATCTTTCTATTCTTAAAGTGCTTATTCTTAGAATATCGAATGAAGATCATCTAATTCTTGTCTATTAAATATGTCGAGATCACCTGAATTCAATAGAGTACTTATGTCTTAATAAATTTATGCTTGATTATGAGCATTTCTTTAATCATCTATAATTATAGTCATCTTCTTATTTTCCATTATGCATTTCTTAATTACATTTCTCAAATCATCCTTCCACCTGTCAATCTGAGGAGATTCATTCTCTTAAATTAATGCTGCCAATTTGGATAATTGCACTCCTCCTGTGCCTACTTAACCTAATATTACTAAGTGTCCAGATTGCAGTCCTAATACTCTCGATATTGCAATCAATGATTTCAATGCATCCTCATATATTGTAATTCCTTATTTCTAAAATTGTTCCTTCATTAATTATAACAAAGTGTCCAAATCATTTACTGCCTTATATGAGTGATCATTGTATCCACTAGAAAATTCACAAAATTAAACAGCATCTACCCCAATTATTGATTAAGCTAAGATTTTGTCTTGCTTAGTAATCAATCTATCAATAAACGCTCTAGCCATCTCAAAATTCCATTGATTTTCATTTTATGTTTTCTTAGTACACATACTCTAAAGCACTCTCCAAACATCTCTCATTGTAAATTGATAATGCACCTTAAAAGGAGTTGCTTTTATTTGCTCTTTTATTTATTTATAAGCTTACAAAGTCTTTTAGACAATATGCTACATCTAAAATGATTGAGTCATCTAACTAAATATTGTTTAATAAATTGTTTCTTCTTAACAAAATTTAAATGTTGTCCATAATCTTAACATTCTATCACTATGTTAATGTTGTTGAGTCATGGCTGCTAAAATTGTTGTGTCTTCAACTTTTTGGAGAATTGAGTGAGTGTCTCTTTTTGAGTACCATCCTTTTTGATGTAGGAATTATCTAACCAATTCTACATCTTAAGGCATATGAAAATCATCCAAGACTATTATGCATTTCTAACCCATCTAAGGTCCAAATACACCTTTCCTTCTTCGTTCTAAATTAGATTCTAATGTCATTTATGTATTTGAAGAATTCGTAGATGAAGAACAGTTAATCCTTATATATTAAAAGTTATGTAGAATTTCATTTATAAGCTTTGTTTTACCCGCCCCACTTATACCTTCAAATCTGATATTTGATCGATTTAAAAGAGATGACGAGATTTTTAAGTAGGCCATGTCTTCTATTTTTGGTACATAAATATCTTCAAAATTACTGAATTTTAAAATTGTCGGTACATGAATAGGCTAAAACTTATTCATGTCTTCTTTATATTCATTATAAATTAATAAGTTATCACATATTATATTTCCTAGATTTATTAACTATTGATTTATATTTGATCGTTCATTCTTTTCTATTACTTATGGTAATATGGTCCACGCCAAACAATATACAAATAATTAAAGATTAAAATTATGATACTCATTCTATATTTCCTTTATAATTGTAATCAATTAATTAGAGAAATAACTCAAAGGTATTTTTAATTGAATTATTTTAGATCTCAATTTTTCAATAATCTCATTAAATTTGGATGCTTATTTATCGCAATTATTGGATATAAATTGCTTCAATCCCAACAAAGGATCATCAGAAATATACAAAATACCACATCTGGATATTGTAGATGGTGTTGCTCCTTTGAGACTATCAACTTCAAAAATCATAGAACAATTCAAATTAATTATGCATCCATTAGTTAAACATAATCTTTTACTATTATCCAAAGCAGAGTTCATGGTTTCAATCCATTCAGTCTCTACAGCCCCATCAAAAATATAAATGTCCTACTGTTATTCCTATTTTAAGAGACTTGGTAACACTCCTTCTTCCCATTCTAAAGTACCTATGTTGAGACATCCAAACAATTCAGAAACCTTCATTGCTTTAGGAAATAATCTAATATGAGTCATGCTTGTTTATTTAAGTGTTACTTCTAAACAAGCACTCTTTCCTGACCCTGCAGGACCTACAATCATAATACCATGTCTAAGTTTTAGTATTTACTTTAGTTCTGATACTTTTTACTGCAAAATACTTGTGACAATAAAACTACCAAAATCATCTCTTTCTACAGACTTGATTTCTTAAGCTGGATAAAACTGTAATAGTAATTAATGGAATAAATTTAGATCATTTTATATTAGTTTAGGCTCAAATACATATTTTAATGCTTTTAGAATATAATTTTATTGATTGCCATCTTGATCATTAGATTGTTTATATAATTAACCTGCTAACATTACTACACTCTTTAAGGCTCTTAAACTGTAATCGTAGTGATGTTGATTTGATAATAAATCCTTAGAAATAGAAATCAATTGCATTAATTAAGTAGTCAGTTTTTATGGTTCATTGAATCCAAAAATTGATAAAATGGTTGACAAAATAATTTAAACATTAGGTGAGATCATGGATGCCATTCTGAAGTATGATTTCAAATTATCAGGAAATTCATGTCTTCCTTTGTAATTAGGATTTATAGTAACGAATATTCCATCTGGTTAATATTACATTAGTTTAGATGCAGCCACTGATAACACTTCTGCTGTTATCCTATTGAATTCATCAAAACAACTCCAACATTAACTCGTGTAAATTCCTTTGATAAATTATGAAATGAGAACATAGTCTACTAATTCTGAACAATTAAAGAGAATACATCGATATCCCACAGCTTTACACAAATCCTTTATAGTTTCTGTTTTCCCTGTACCTGTTTATCCAACTGCTGCTCCTCCTCGTTTATAATGCAATGCATTCAAAAATATCACCAAACTCCTCTCTGTTAATGGAGTTATAATAATTCTCTCTATATTCCCTTGATATTCGTACCCATATTGTATTGAAGCTTCCAAGGAATTAATTTAACAATTGGCATTCTTAATATAATATCTCAATTACAAACTCCAATAGAATGGAATCAATTATTAATTATAATCTATTAATTGTTTTAATACTTCTACATGATGAGCCAATAATATGATATTGGCAACATCCAAATTTTTATTATGTAATTTATCCTTCAATTCCATTAGATATATCCTTAGATCCCTTCCTTATTTCATATCTTCTTCGACTCTATTTGTATGATCTAATTCAAAATTAATCATCGTGACTTAGTTACCACACTCATTATTCCTATTCAAAATACAATTCTTCACATTCTACTTCATTTGTTATTCTACCTCCAATAACCAATCTTCTATACACTTATTATTTATGTCTACCTTCTCTTATAAATGTAATTCGCAATCCTTTGTTTAAAGAGCATAAATATAGTTATTTTTATTCATCTTCAAATTAACTACATTCTCAAACAACTTGTAAAGATACTTCTACAAGAATACTAAATCCTATCCATTTGATAGAATTTCTAGGATTTCTTCGTTTGAAATGAAGTAGAATCTACTAAACTTCTCCTTCTTTCTCTCCAAATAATTCCCCAACTCCTTATGTATTTAATCCAATAAATTATTTATCTACCTAACTTTTTATACATCTTGCTATCCAAACTCAATCACTTTATCAGAAAACCCAATTGTCTCCTTATACAACTTATCTATTTATCTATATTTTTTATATTCTACAGGGAGTTGCTTCAATATATCTCCAGAATCAAAAATTGGTTACATATACACAATCTATGTCTAAGTCTTATTCCATTCTTCCAAGTATGTTGATATACGTCTCAAATCTTCATATAAAGAATTTATTTCCTAAATGAAAAAATTATTATTCTTTTGTTTCATCATTAATTCCAATGAAATCAAGTGATCATCAACTAATGCTTAAATTACATCTATTTTCTTAAATATTTATACTCCCTTCACTAAAATTGAATTAAATCTATATTCACTCCAAACATCTGTTATTTATTTTAATACTTGCTCAATACCATACTCCTCCTACGCTTTCAATCCTAATTCTATACATTCCTCAGAATAATCAATTATTTGTAAATCAATCAATTTTTATAAAGAGATGTAATTTTTAAATTAATCATCCTCAATATTTAACAATTATCCCAAATAATTAAAGTGTCTATCCCTTAATCCATTCTTTGTTAACGACAACAATATTGGAACGTACATTTAAAATGAATCTATTTCTCTCTTTAAGTTTTTCCACAAAGTGAATATTTCTTAACCTTATATTTTATCTACTACTTATATGAATTACTTATAATCTTAATTAAAAAACTATTCGCATCCCTAATAATCTACCATATTCAATGAATCATTTAACCATTTAACATTCTAATATTACCAAATTGAATTCACTCTCCAAACCACTTCAAATGGTTTATATTCGCATTGCAATTATAACAAAATTTCATAATTAGTTTATTCTAAACCAAACAATTGTTCCCTCTTATTAAATCTTTATGCCTCCTCTGAATATTATTAAAATTAATTATTAATGGTTATCATCTCTTCTTCTGCCATCTTACTCTGTTCCAATTAATAGAACTCTTGGAATTTATATACCTACTATTAAAGTTATTTAATTTTCTTTTTGAACTTTGATTGTTCATGAGCTTAAATCTGAAATATTTCCTCTTTTTAATTTTCTAATAATTACTTCTAACTCTTTGCTAATTTCAATAGTTGCTATTCTTAAATTAAAAGTCGATAATATTTATGAGTATCCTCTCTTCTAATAGGATAGAAGTTGATATACACAATATTTTAACATTCAATTACTGAATTTAGCAGATCAAAATAGAATTTGTTTTTAGAGACTTCCTATTGTAATAAACCCAATTTTTAAGGGAAAGCATCTTCAAGAAATTCTCTTTTCTCTACTAACTATTCAATATTTTAAGGCTTTTCGATTATCTTCATTTCTAGATCAGCAAATTCATTTAGCAATCTCATACAATCTTCTTTATGATACAATGACAATTATTCAATATAATTCTATTCTCTTTTCCTTAACAACTAATAAAATTGATTTTTCATTTCTGATATTATTATTAAAAATGCTCCTACTTCAATAAAATCTGGAATCTAGTCAATTTATTTCATGTCCTCTCTGTTATCAAGAATAAGAGTTTCAGCTAAATTTATTTCAAATTACTTTGAGTTCCATAACTTTTATAAACTTTAAAATTATTTCAAATAATCAAAAAGGGACTTTCTCACTTTATTAGCTAAATTCTCAATTGCATCAATATACTAATAAGAATAGAATGATAAAATTTACAGATTATTCTTTTTCAGGTGCTTTTAAGTTGCCATTCATTTCATATAAAAACTCCTTCTGAAAATATTCAATTAACCTAGTTTCTGGATCAGGTATATCTGCAATAGCTTCATAGATTTGCTCAAAGAATCCAATAATTATATCTTTGAATTGAAGAGGATTGATGGAATAACAAATTTCATTCGCTTTAAACTAAATTTATATAGTATATAGGGGCTTTAATATTGCAAATTAGTTAGTATAAATATTATGAACTTAAGAATAGGATTAAATTTATACATCTTCAGGAATATGTTAATTTAAGTAATAAATGAATTTTTCAAAATTAATCTTTAAAAAATTATGCAATGCATCTTGTAATCTCATTCTAATCAATTAAAATAATCTATCCAATTAAATTTATGTAAGTATCAAGCTTTTTTTATTTTAGATTTATAAATTTATTCCAAAAAACTCGATTATCTCTTAAACCCATTTAATTTTAATGCTTGACAAGACAGTTTTCATATGCATTTCTTATGAAAATTTAAATTTTTCAAATGGTTGTTATTGATATACAAATAGTTCTAATTATAACAAATCAGCAATCTAATTGCTTAAATATTATAAACATTTTTAAATAGGTTTAATATTAGAAATAGATGCCAAGAAATAGGATTGTCTCAGTATTTGAAATGAGGTTTTTATCTATTAAATCATAATCCCTTCAGAATAAATTAACTAATTTTATATTATGTTTCTAATAGAAATTTAAGGTTTTGTGTATTAATTGTTAAATATTTCTAATAGATCTTTCAATTTTTAATTAGTTTCACTATTTTTTAAGAAATGGATGAAAATGATTTCATTTTGTGTTTTTAAATTCAATATGTTTACTTCAATAAATTCTTTTTTTATTAATGATGACGGAAATTCAAATCCTAACCTTTTTTTAATTCTCTTTCTCTATTCAGAGTTTAATTAAATTAAATCATTTGTTGGCATATTCTCAACGTAACAATTAAATTTTAGATATCTATCCATCTAATCCCTGAGATAAAATGCTTATTTTAACTTCTTAATATACAATTGCTTATCTTCAAAATCCATTATAAAGTGAATTCTAGCACATCTACCTTCTCTATTTTTTCTTTGATAATGAAATAATTTAGAATATCCAATTAATTCAGCTCGATACCAGAACCAATCCCCCAAAGAATTCTGCTCCATTACAAATATTTAAATTTTTTAAGTCTTCAGCATTTCGATAACTTATTCATTAGAATATTTCTATATAGTCTCATCCTCAAATTTTTCTATTGGCAAGTAAACATTCTTATGGATTTAAAATGAAAAATCAAAACCTTAGGATATAAAGTATTACTCTATAGTCAATAATTAATTCATCTTTTCCTCCACTCTTCCTTACTCATAATTTTATTAGAACGTTGTATCTAAAAGATCATTTCTCAAGTATTTTGCTTTTGAAAATCTTGAAATTGTAAATTTTGGTTCCTATTTTTAATCAGAAAGTGCAATTGTTTTATTTGTTAAAGGCGGCATCTTAATAGCAGTAACTCTAGCATGCATTGACTTTTATCTACTACTTATTCTTTCCGTCTCTTCTTTTGATACATCCTTCTTAATATAAAATGATCTATTCAAATATTATCTCATTCGTATTAGAACAAAATCAAAAATTTTATAAATAAATTAAATCAAAATTTTCATCATTCTTATTTTCACATACTTTCTAAATTCAAGATGACCTAAATATATTATGATAATTATTTTGTCACTTCTTTATCAATAATTAGTATTATAGTGTTTTGATATCTAATAATTGTTATATCTTATTTATACAATACTATTCTTTAAACTATTCAAAAAATAATAAATTCATGAATTAAAACTGATGTGATAAAACAATATTTATATCTATCAATTTTAATAAGTGATAATATTGGCAACTGTGTATAACATATTTCAATATAGAATAGTATATATTGGAATATATGACCCAAAAATTCACCACATATATTTGGAATCATCTGTCATTTGATAGAATAACAAATTTAATGGTCATTCATTAAGTAATATTTTCTTTTAATTAATTTATTCATCTATTTATTTTTAAAGCCTATTAGAAACTAGTAAATGATTTTCGTTTTTATTTTAGTCCAATTTATATTCATCTAATATGATATTAAGATATTTGTAAAATACTAAATTCAAAAAATAACTACAAAACGCATTTCAAACTGATATTTTTAGTCTATTTTGCGATTAAATAAAAAATAAGATTCTAAAATAGGCAATACTATAATAATTTTATATTAGAAATTTCAGAAATAAGGGTTTTAATAAGTTGTTTTTCAAGAATTTAAATTAAACCACTTTGTCATATATTTTTATAAAATTAATTTCTAATATTCAGAAAGAAATGTTTATAAATCAAGTTAAAATCTCATATTATTTACAAGTACAATTATAAATACATATCCTCTTGGGTCTATTTTGTGTGACTTAAGTATTTTTATAAAATATTTTTTTAATTAAAGAGCTTTTTAATTCAATAAATTTACATGTTTTTGGCTTCTCAGAAGAAAGGATTAACATTTATTGAATAATATATTACAATGATGATTATATTAAAGAAATAACATTAGTTAACGAGATTAGCATCAGCTATTATAATAGTGATACCTTATATTCAACTACTAATTTTGACATTAGATTTGAGATTAAGCGAAAACACTAAGAAAGAATCTATACATTTTCAAATAGTAAAGAGTTTTATTAGACCGGATATGTGGTTAATAGAAAAAGGAAATGAATAATAATCTCTACTGTTTATAATTGTGCTTGTGATAATGTTGTATTAAAAAGCAAAACTCATAATCATAGTTATATTGTATTATTATATTCTAAACCAAGACAATCTGTTAGCTCATTTACAAAATAATTTTTATATCAAGATTCCTATTGTTATTTTAAGCCTCTACTAATAAATAATATCTTTAATACTCTATTAATGGTGTGTATTAATTTGTGTATGCAGTATTAAAAATCTCTTTGATGAGGTTGTTATTAATCAATAATTTTTAAACTTGTTTCTAATATTTTTAGTTTTATTGACTTTGATATTAGTAGTTTTAGATAATATTTTACATATAAAGGTGATAGAGAAACCAATTACTATGAAAATATAGGGATTGGAAAGAAAGAATATAAGCACTTATAGATATATATCTTTAATCATAGAATTTATTGTTTAGTTTCTTTATGTATTTCAAAAGGATCAAGCTTCAACTTTACATCTACTAATAGGATTATCATTATTAAAATGCTGTCTCGATCTTTTTGATCAATTTTCAAATTATGTTTTTGTCAATGGGAAATTAATCAAAGTTCTACTCTGTGGGATATCATTTTCTATTGTGGTTAATTTCTTAATAGAAATAATAGAATTGTAAGAAAAATATGGGTCAAGAGTGATATTCTAAACTCTTGTTTTAACTCCTATTGTATTTTAAATAATATATAAATATTATCAAATAGACTAAAAGTAAAATTTGGTTACATTATTTAATGATGAGATTCCATCACCAAAAAGATTCATTTACCATATTACAAGCATTTTGAATGAATAAGATTTCGAGTTTTGCATTGTTCAAAGATCTCTCATTTAATAATATCATTATAAGAGATGTTCAAATCTATCATGTTCAATCTGTGGACATTAATTTATTTTGGATACACGATCTTCATAAGGGATTACTATAGACATTTTTAAGGAGTTCATATAGTCAAGATTGATGATTTTATTGAAGGAGTCCTTAAAATTAAATTTTACTGATTAAAAAAGTTGCAAAAAATCAAAAAGAAGGTTCCTAAATTATGTTTTCCTATTATATGACTTTGGATGGATAATGCAATCATTATAGTATTTACATTAATTAAAATATGTTTAATAAGCACATTAATCGAATTAGAAAGGATTAAAAAACCATATAGGTACTTTACCTTAAAGTAATTCGTATTCTGATAAGAATAGCCATTATGTGACTGGAGACAATTAAACAAATTTGTCTCAACCTTAAAATATTGATGCAAGCATGTAATTCTAAATCAACATCTTGCTAAATTAAATTAAATTTAGTATGCTTGAGTCAATATTTATATCGGTAACTTTAGAAGAAGCAAGAAGAACAATATAAAAGAATTTTGGAACAGATGAATATGTTTAGCAACAATCAATTACCTCAGATTTTGTGACTTAATATTTATTGAATGAAGTTTAAGTTTAATAGGCAATTAGCATCATTACCAATCTAGCTAAACAGAAGATAAAGTTTTATGAAGACATGATGAAAATTAAATCAGATGACAAAAAAGTAAATTTTTGGGATAACCAACAAAGTTATTCTGGTTTGATTGATAAATGTTAATAGTTTAATTAAGGGGAGTCTAAGATAATTGAAATGTATAATATTCATCCAAGTTATGTGTTACATCAAGCCTTAAATGTATTTTATTGCTACATTTAAAATGATTATGAGAAGGCAATGCAATTTTCAAGGAGTCAGAAATTCTTAGATGAAAGGTAATTGAAATTTTTAAAGATTAAGAATTTCAATGTGAATTCTAAGGAGATTTATTATTTAATTATGATGTTGCAAGATGACATGCAACATTTTAATATTTAAACTCATTCAAACTAACTATTTGATCTATTTGGCATATATAGAAACAAGGGAGAAACCTATTAATTTGAAGACCTAATTCCATTAGCAGTAGTTAATTACCATCATCATTTTGTTGGTCAGTTTTTAGAAACTGGCTAATGTAAATTCTTTAAAATATTTGATATTAACTTTATAGTTGCTAAAGATTAATTTATTTAGGCGATCTATCTTAATGTTGACGTAACTGAATTATTTGTTAAATCAAATCTAACATTTTCAGCCTTTTTTTAACCTCCAACAGAAGACCTAATGTTTATATTAGTTGATGGGGTTAAACATTAATGTCTATTTACAAAGAGTATCCTGAATTAGATTGGATGGACTTCTGAATAGATTTAATGGTTCAAAGTTAATTATGATATCAATAAGATTGCTATAGAAAGCATAATGCCAGATTTCTTAGATATTCTTGAATCTCTTATAAAATTAACAGAAACCTCTCTTAGTCAAATCGAATTAATCTTTCCTAAGCCTCCTGATAAATTATAATAGAAACAGTATGATTTCCAATCTCTCAAAAATATTCGAAATAGTTATTTTAGATCCAACACTATCCAAAATGTTAAATACGTTTGTGATCTCACCATCAGAAAAAGATAAATTACTAATTATGTCTATTATGTAATGCATGTATCCTATATTCAAAAATAATAAAATGCTGAATCTTTTTTAGAAAATACAACAAATAGGTAGAGATCAAATATCATTAATGAAGGCGATTTCGATAGTGAAATAAATGAATTAGAATTATAAAACAGAAATCAAATATTTGAAGAATTTTAACAATAAGTCAAAGACTAATCCAGATAAATGTAAAGAAACCTAAAGTTATTCTCCAATTATATTAGTGATCAAATTTAAGATGAAATCCTAAGCCCAGGTAGAATTTGTATAACTCATCCTAATAATCAAGATAAACATGAAGTAAACGAAATTAAAGAATTGCTAAATTCCAATAAAGACAATTAACAATAATATTTCTGTCATGAGGATCAAATGAAAGACTGTTCCTCATATGAATTAATTGTTTCTCAGTATACAAAAAAATAAGTAAAATAATAAAAGACCAAGACTTTGAATGATATTTCCAAGGACAGTTTGTGGAAAAAATATGATGTTGTTCATAGAATTATGCAAAACTCAAAACCAAAATACGTTTTTCATTTTTTAATCTACACTTTCTTACTTTTAACGTCCTTTTTAGTTATTCCAATTTTTATAATGTATGAATTCAATAAAGATTTGAATGTCTTAATTGAATAAATTGAAATGTTGTAATTACATGCAAGTATTATGGGTCCTCATGATCTCTTCTTTTCAATGAGAATAACTGTAACATCCTATTAAATACAATATAGAGAAGGCTTTATTAATGCTAAAGAACTTTAAGTTCTCACCGCACCTTTTCTATAGTACCTACCCTTAGGCTATTAAGAATTGCAGGATAACTTTTACACACAATTAACCAATCCCTATTTAGCTTAATTTTTGAATGATGTAAGCATTCCTGTTTGGTTTATGGGGGAAAATTCTTCTGTTATATATTCATAAGAAGTGACATTCAGAGATAACCTATTCATTATGCTATAATATTAACAATAATAATTAGCTGCTTATCAGTTCAATAGAGCCATTGCTGGTCAGCCATTTTAAGTATTTTTAATTGCAAATTATTTGGTAATGTAAAATACTTGTGAAAGTTTGACAAGTGAAATAAAAATATATTCTGAATCGAAATGCAATTAAATTTATATAAAGTGGTCTATTCTATTGACATGTTTTGTTTTTGTTTTTATTTTGATGTTAACAATAGTATTTTATTACCAAAAGAAATACTTTGCTTCATATGATCTAATTATTGGATTACTAAGACATAATACAGATGAGGTTATTCTACATGAAATACAAAGACAGAAGATATTATTAAATATCATTTCAGGAAATATGCTTGAAGAGTTTCATCTAGATAAAGAATATATTGCAGTAATCAAAGCTTAATCTTTAAATGAAAATGCGAAATAGAATTAATTAATTTATCATAAATATGGCTAGCGATTTCCGTAATATAAATACAACATAGCAAATATAACTTTCTTACTCTTAATAATAATTTACGGAATAATAGTGTTTGTCTTAGCTTAATAATATCTAACCAAGTACAATGTTACAATGGATTTCTTTAAATTGATTTAAGATTTAAAATTTCGAGGAGGCAATGGATTTCTTTATCGAGAATTATTTTTTCGTTTCACCAGCTATCCGTTTCTAACGACATCAGACTAAGACAATTTATATATTTTATTAAATAGATCTTAAAATGTTTTATAAGAGTTTAATTCCTTGATTGAAACAATTCATTACGATGATTATTTACTCACCTAAAATTTCATAGATTTATTAGAATTTGTATAAGTTAACGAGATGTGTTCATAAGTTGATGAAGTATAAATAATAAACTATTAAAAATTAGAGCTTTAAACCATTGATGGATCAATATTGTATTTTGTCTTTTGAAGGGATACTCTCAAAAGGGATTGTCCCTACTCTAAGTTATCTTTACAATTAAGTAAAAACCTAGCAGTAGATAAACAATTTTACTAAAAGAGTAGAAATGCACAAGTATGAATTGGAGGGATCTTAAATAATCACAAGATCTTTTTTTGCACTCTCAAATAGTTTTAAGAGTAGCTTCAAGGAAATAACAGAAGAAACATTGAAATAGCTGGATGTAATTTTTATTTATAATTTAGAATGTCTCTATATGTTATTTGGTATTTTGTGGCGTTACGATTTTAGCTTTAATATTATTATACCCAAAATATTTGCTTCATTAGTATCAACTGTTAAAGCGGATTGTGTACTTTATACCACTTCAAATTTTCTTGAGAGATGGGTATTTGGAAAGAAATTTAAAGGAAATACTTATCAAATAAATTTGAATAATATTATTAATATTTTTCATTCTTCTGATCATTCAAAAAAGTCTATAAGCTATCTTATAGCTTGTTCTATAATTAAATAAAAATAGAAAGTTACTTTTAAGTTTAGCATCAGTTTTTTATCCCATTTGAATTTCATTAACAATGTCAGTAAAAGTAGGCCTTTCATGAGGATTCTTTTTCAAACACTTTTTGGCCAGTTAAAGTAAAATTGAAGGATTGCTATTTGAAGGAATAATAACTTAATCTTGTCCATATCCAACGGTACCAATAATTTAAGTTTATGATAAACCTTCATAAGGTATTTATTAAGTAATAATCTCCCATAGAATCATTCCAAAACTATAGACATCTGCTTTTTCTTGATATGGTTCTCCTCGCATGATTTCTGGAGCCATCCAATTAGGAGTCCCTATTCTAGCTCCTTTGTTTACTTTATGATCTATCTTCTTATTGATTCTGGACAAGCCAAAATCACATAACTTAACATTCCAATTTTAATCAATAAGGACATTAGATGATTTGAGATCACAATGCATAACTTTTCTGCCGTGTAGATAATTCATTCCCAAGGCAATGTCTTCTACTATTTACATTAAAGCTTTTTAATCTATGTGTGTCTTCTTTTTATGTAGATGATCAAAAAGACTGCCCTCTTCCAGATATTCAGTAATCAAATAATAATTCTATTTTCTTATGCATACTCCCATATACAAGACTATGTTTGGATGACGTAGATTTGAAATCACTTCTACTTCCTTCAAAAAATCAGCCATTTATAATTTGTATTTCAAATTTCCTTGAGATTTTCTTTTTCCATAAGATTTGATAGCCACATCTTAACCAAGCCACTTACCTTTATGTACAACACCATAACCACCTTCACCGATTATTTATCCAATAATCAATTCGTGAAATACTATTAAGACTCTTTCATTGATTCCAAATTCTTTTAACATTACAAGTAGCTTTTTAGGTAAATGATGTTATTATCTATCGTCCTTCTCTTTTTCTTTCTTATTAATTTCTTTTAATTTTCTGGATCTCTTTTGATTTTTATATCTCTCATCATCCGATGATTCTGAACTTGAATCATTCCCAGATACATCAGATTCTTAGCTGGATGAATCTTATTCCTAGAATTTACTACCGATTGCTTCTGATTTCTGTCTTTACAACTATAAATTAATGGATTATAATCTATCCAATTAAGTAATGTTTTCATCGTTATTATTGATTATCTGAGGAGGACTTTTGGATGATGTGAATTCTGAGATATCATGTTATTTATTGGTTGATTATCTAGATAATTCATTCACTCCATAAATATCCTTCTCCTTGTTCTCTTCTCCAATATTTTGACACTCATTCAACACTAGAATCTCAATCTTTTAATCACTTACATTATTACTAGCTTTATTTGGAGACTCTAAATATATTAAAAATATCAAATACAAATAGGTGAGCTCAGATGTTATTTACCATCTTCATCATCTGCAGATTCTCCGGATTTCTACTAATCTGTAGTTTATTTTCTCTAATGCTTTCTACTCCTTTTACTTTTTTGTTTTTTCAATTTCAACGACATATTATTATCACTCAAATTTCCTTAATCTGAATCATTTGATATTGATCTATTGGGAGACTTAGGAATAACATCTTTGCCATTTCTCTTTCTCTTGTTTGCACTTGGGGAATCACTACTTGATTCACTTTTGTTGTTGTCATGGTGTTCATTTTACTCCTCTTCTATCTTCTCCATATATGAAAAGATGCTTTTAAATCTCTAATGCTCTATAGAATTGTATAGTCCTTTTCTTTCTTCCAAAGATTCCAACCCCTTCTTCATCCTTACTCTTCCTCCCATAAATTTCACATAGTATTTCTTGTATTCCTCTATTGACTGCAAAATCTTCTTTCGATGTCCCAAAACTGATATTCCTAAATCTTACTTTAAATCATTATCGGTTAAGGCATAGAGAGTCTTGCCTGTCATTTAGTTCTTAATAAATTCATCTTTATATTCACCTAATTATAATGTATCTAACCAAATGCAAACTTCTTCTAATTACCAGTCTTACACTATATTTTTAATATATTTCAATAATTTTACTATGTTTTTAACTCTCAAACTCTTCCAACTTCTCCAATACTTATAAACTCAAAAATCCATGTTGTTATGAATTGCCAAGAGAGTTTAGTTAAGATTTACCTTCGTCTTTTAATTAAGGATCTGATTCCCCTTAACCACTTTAACCACTTGGTTGCAGATCTTTTTGCTTATCGCTATCATTCTATACTGTAGGACTAGCTTCTATTTTAATGGTGCAATCTTCACTCTTCTCACTCTCAATATGGTTTCTTTCAGGTTTTATATGGAATTTTTCAAGCACATATGATGGAACATCTTCAATCTACACACTATCGACAATGATGTCAAATTCATAATGCTATTTGTAATATTTCTTCTCTCGAGTATTAAAGTAATAGCCAGTTCCACACTTTTTATTCATTCTAAACTATCCTGCATAATCTATCTTCTAATACCATGGAATATATTTTAATCAGCCTAATATAAAGTTCCTGTACCATCCCTCTAATCATCTTTCCATTCTCCAACATATCTATCCCCATTTATATAAAAATGCATTCCTTCTCCACACTTCTTATTCTCAACCCAATCCCCTATGTACAGTTCCCCATTCTTATAGTACAGCTTACCTTTCCCATGCTTCTGATGATTCTTCCACTACCCTTCGTAACGATTCCCTGATGCAAACTTGTAAGTTCCTTTCCCATGACGTTTATCGTTCATAACCTCGCCTTGATATTCATCATCATTTGAGTAAAATAAGTGTTTCTATATCTTCTAATTCGCTTCTTACTTCGACGATTCTCCATAAAGAAACTTCAAAAGATTCATAATTATAATTCCTATATAAATATCCTAAATATGTTAATATATGGGCAACCCTCTATCATAAATTTAACGAATATCTAATTAATACAACATATATTAGCATGTATAAAATAATAAGTCAATCAAAACTAAAAGGATAAAGAGTTTCCTACTTGTTTGTCTAATTACTAAAAGAAGTCTAATAACTTATAAACAATATCAATACTTTTTAGTTCATTATTTGGATTAAAAAGTGAGAAGGTACTAGATGATGATGATTATGAGGCTGATTCCTATTTCCCAAATAGTCTTTGTGAGATTTGACTCTTCATGAATGGAGAATTCAAAAACGAAGAGGCTATTTAATCAAGATTAAATGCTTTCCTTTCAGTTATATTATTCAAATCCTAAATCTATATCTACTATTATTAAAGTTTAGCACTTGACACCTAACCACTACCAAAATGAGTAGATTGGCAAGGTTAAAACAATTTGTTTTGTGGAGTATTATTGAATGGATTTAGGGAACTATTGGCTATGTTAATAATTTATTCTTCTTCTTTCTAACTGTTATTTGATTTGTATTGTTCCTTGTCATATCGAATTTATGATTTTATTTTTGATTGCACTTGTCTCAAATGTTTAGGTACTCCAACGCCTGCACAAGTCCTATTCTCTTTTTGTGTGCTCTTCTTCTTTTCTCCTTTAAATTTTGGAGAATTTCGATTATGCAAACTGTCAAATTGACTTGAATGATGAGATGATCGTTAAGTAACCTGTCTGGCACTGTTTTCACGCTACGATAAAGGATGAATTTCTGTTTGTGAGTTGTTTCTTGGTAAATACTTAGGGATTATAGGTTGTTAATCAATTGTTAGCTTTCTTTGAGGTTAATGTTAAGATTCATTATTGGTATTCTGATGCTGATAATTTTCATTATATTGATTCCATAATATTGATTTGCTTAATAGTAGCACTATATATTTTACATTTCAGAATCGTCTAAGTGATGTTTAAAAGGTACTGCCTTTTTAACATTCTACTAAAGTGGAATTTATTCAGTGATTTTTGGTGTAACTTTGGGAGGTATTAATTTTGGCTGACTGTGATATTTAATCTGTTATTCTGGTTGAATATGTTTCTCTAAAGAGAGAACCTTATTTCTCAAAGTTTTCAATTCTTAATGAATAGACTTTTGTTTGAATGAATCTAGATAATAAATCAAAATTACTCGCTAATAATTTAATTGCTTCCTGATTTATATCCTCTAATTTTTACTTTACAAACCCTATGCCAAGAATCACAAGGTATTTAATTAATTTATCATTCTTGGTGAGGTTGTAATCTTCGACAAATTTATTCAGATATTTCAATTCCATTTATATTTTTAACAGTTAATTTATTAAATGCTTAGAGCAACATATGAACATATTATTCATGTAGAGTCATTTAAAAATATTGATCTCTTCAATCAAGGACTTTATTACTTAAGATTTATGATCAAATCGAATGGAGAATAGGCTACTCCTTATAATTATTTTGAAACCAATAATAATAAGAAAAAAGAATCTTGGCAACCAAGTCAAATTGATGAACAATACTTTTAAACTAGAACATTCATGATAAGATTCCAAGAAGAAGAAGTTGAAATAGATGAAAGCTGCATTTTTAAAATTGAATTCTCCGCATCACCACATTATGAACATGAATTCAAATTAGTATGTGAATTGATGTGCGCAGATTTAGCCAAAATTGGAGGTCCTCCAAATGAAGAATCTCTTTTTAAGTGTGTAGCTACTTTCTAAGGACGAATCTGTAATTCTTATAAAGGAGTACATGAATATGTTCCAATCATGTTTGATAACAATCATTTTTGTTAGGTTCACTGTACTGTGAATTCCAATCTTCAAGATTTTAAGTTTCGACTAAGTGAATTCCAAAAAGCTAATAGCTCTAGAATATCAATTCAACCAAAAACATTCACAGAGTTCCTTCATAAACACACTAGCAAGTTTACTAAGAGTCAAGAGTTCTTTGATTACTATATTGGATAATTGAGATTAACAAGTGAATCACTCTAATAATAAGTGGCTAAGCTTTGTGGTTAACTAAAATTATATGAGGAATTATCCAAATTACCTACTATTCCTAAATTCTCGTATATCCAATATCAAGAATCTTCAATTATTAAAGAGAACATTAATACAAAAGGTAATATGCTAATTTCAGAAGTTTTAAATTTAAAGAACATTAGAGATTAAAACTTGTTATCTACTCTCATTGAAAATGATATCAATCAATATTCCTCTGTTCTTTTTGAATTACAAAACATACTGATTAATATCATTTAAAACAATTCGAAATAATATAGAATATTATTGCAATAAGACTATCAACTTAAAATAAAAGATAAATGGGGAGAAACATATTTTAGAGAGGTTATTAAATGCAATTCATTTTGCAATGGAACTCTATGTCAAAAATAACATCAAGATGTTAGTGATCAAATTAGAAAAAAACCTATTGTCATGGACTAATAATTGGATATTATAGATGAAAATCTATTCTCTGATCAAAAGTAGGCAACTGTGCTATTCGAAGAAATCTATTAGATTAATCAACCCTTAATTTAATAGGAATAACTCTTACACTTAATTGTTTTAGTACATGGATTTCAAGGAAATTCCTTGGATATGAGATTGATTAAGAATAATCTTTAATTAGAATATCCAAATCATCACTACTTAATGAGCAGAGCAAATGAAGATTTGACTGATGGAAATCTTGCTGATATGGGTTAGAATCTAGCTTAGGAAGTCAAATAATACATCTTAGATTGGATCAAGAATAATCCTTTTCGTATCAGTTTTCTTGGTCATTCTATGGGAGGAGTTATTGTTAGAGCAGCATTGCCACATTTGAGTGAATTCAAGGTCAACATGAATACGTACATATCATTATCAAGTCCACATCTAGGATATGGTTATAATAACAGTTTACTTATTGATGCAGGATTGTGGTTCCTTAAAAGAATGAGAAAATCAGTCTCTTTATAATAATTAGCCATGACAGATGCTGAATAAATTGAAAACACTTTCCTATATCAGTTATCAAGATAGGAAGGTTTAAATTGGTTCTAGAATATCCTAGTTGTAAGTTCAGCGTAAGATTCATACGTTCCATTTGAAAGTGCTAGAATATCTAAGAACTTTGAAAGAAGTGATTAAGTATCTTTATTCATAAATATAATAAGAACTCTCGAAAATATGAGAAAATGGTTGATAACATTTTTAAAGGAATGAGAGCTACACAAGTGAGAAGATTAGATGTTAATTTCGTTTTAAATGAGTAAGTATACATATTTATTATTAAATAGAAATCGAACTATTGATAATATGATTGGAAGGTCTGCCCATATCATGTTTTTAGAAAATTAATAATTATTAAGGATGCTGGTAACTTGTGTAGATGGTGTTTTCAATTGATTTTTAATCTTTATTTTATAATTAGTTAGTAAATCATTTATTGATGATGAGCGAATCTGTGGAGAAATTCTAACTGTCAGCAACTTTGATTGTAGGTGTTAACAGCCATCCTGGTGATTATTGTTCAAAACAGTTTTCATTAAATGATAATTAATCTACAATGCTATAATTTTTTCTAAAATTTTAGACTGTTAATCCTTGGTTGATTAAGATGAGAACATCTAAATATTGCTATATTTAAATTTTTAAATCATCGAATGCTTTATTGTTAGTTAATTAGGACAATACATTTAGAAAACTCTAATTTTGATTTGCTAGCAATTATTCATATATTTTATTATTATTTTCTTAAACATAAGCCATCAATGTCTAAGAAGATTATATTGATTGTTAAATAGAGATTGCTTGTCTTGGTTAAAAGTCATTAATATCAACGGATTCCATTTATGAGAGCAAATCATTAGTGTAAGTGAGTTTAGATTGTACAAGTTAAATGAATTATTCCTCTTGTTGAGATGGTTGTGTGCATTAGGTAGTCTAATCTTAAGTAAGTAATTCACATTATGTGGATTAATCTTTGTAAACCTTAATATTTTGTTCAATTTTATTTTCATTGGTTAATTGAGTTTAACATTTGATTTTATTCATATACATGTTGCTGTTGGCATTAAAATTGATGACTTCAGGAATGGCTTTGATATGGAGTTCTTATTTGGGGATGGATATCTGGTTGATAAATTAATAATAATTATTCATTTAAATGAGATATTAGGAATAAATTTTATTTTTTATAAGTGCATGCACGTTAATCTATTTCGCTTATGAAAATGGTTATGATAATATAAAAAATAGATACAGAGGAGTTTAAGGAGGCATAATATTTATATGTATGATGGGTTCACTAAAATCATATGATGGTCCCATAAAACGTTTTTAAGGATTTTGGAGATTTATGTTTTGGTTGGGAGTATGTTACAATGCTTTTCTGATATTTCTGATATTCTAAAATGAGAGTGAAGCTAGATAACTGATGAAGTTGGGTGATGATAGCTTAGGAAGATCGGTAACAAAAGATATGCACACTTACGATGATAATTGTGAGTTTGAATTAGTGAACATAGTGGATAATTTGGATCATTATTTCTTGTTGCATTGTTTAAATTGGTTTTTATTAGCATTTTTACTTAGAGATGCTTGGTTATTAAATTTCTGGTAAATATTTGATGAAGTAATTGAATTGTCTTGGCAACACATTTTACCTCATTTTAGAGAATGTTGGTGGGATCACGTGTTGCTAGATGTATTAATTGGTAATACTTTATTTGTGTTCTTGGGATTATGGGTTAGTAAGAAATTAGGGATTGAATAATTTGATTGGTTGGGTAGAAAGGACAAATCATTTACTTAATGGTTGGTGTGGCATGACTATAAGTATTTTGCAGCAGCATTTGGTACTTGGTTAGCAGTGACAATAAATTTCTTGACTGGATTTTTCTTAATGAATTAATTGTGGGTGCCACCTAAATGCTGGATGGTATCATATAGATTATTTGTCTGGTTCGGAATGGGAGTACTGAGTTGGTAGGAGTAATGGAATGACTTGAAGGGAAATTAAGATCAATCAGGTTAATGTAGATATTTAGTTGTGTGGACTCTCTTTGCGGAAACATTTATAAGCATAAAATTTTTAAAGGATGCTGGAAATATTTAATATGTCGACACACCTTATTATATATCAATTCCATGGATAGCAACTATGGTGATTAGTTCAGTCGTGTATTTAATAATGAGAGTGAAGAACAAGAGAGTACAAAGAGTGAAGGTAAAATGAGTATTAATTATAAAAATAATAATTAATTATAAATGGATTATTGTATTCGTAAGACCGAAATGACTGATAACAAAGAAGATGATGGTAAGGATGGATGCTAGATTATTAGTTACATTTGCAAGTTATGAATGGGAAAATATCAAGGCAACAACAACATCATAATTGCCGACTTGTAGGAATTGTCACACAGCCACAACATTTAAACACTACATGATCATCTTTGGTGGCAAAGAGGGTGAAGGCAGGAAGAAGTTCTGCAATGACATACATATTTTGGATTTAAAAAGATTAAAGTAATGAATTTCAAGTAAAAGATTAGTTGGACATCATAAATCAAAGTAAGTGGATAGATACCAGATGTAAGAATGGGACACAGTGCTTAAAATTATTATGATAAAATTGTCTATTATGGAGGATGGAATGGATACACAGTATTGGATGATATTATTATGATGACTCCAAGTGAATAAATGAATGTTGTTTGTATTGATTGGTAACATGTCAAATCTGAGAATACACCTCCAAAGAGACAATTTCATACAGCTAATATTTGTGGAGACTTTATGTATATTTTTGGAGGAGGAGATGGTAAAATGTGGTTGAGTGATCTATACAAATTTGATCTAGTTAAATGTTTCTGGACTTAAGTAGAAACTACAGGACAAAAACCATAAGGCAGATTGTAACATAGTTCAGTCATCTATGATCATAAAATTTATGTTTTTGGTGGTGAACCTGACAGATCGCATCAATTAAATGACTTATATCAATTGGATATTGAAAACAATCTATGGACACGCTTGTAACCCAAGGGAAGTACACCGTCTCCTAGAGTTAGTGCTTCAGCTGTTATGATGAATAATAAGATCTATTTGTTTGGAGGATATGATGGATAACAATGGAGAAATGATGTCTTCATGTACAATATCACTGAAAATCAATGGGAATATATTGTGATCAACACTTAAGACAATTAATCTAATTTCAGAGGCCAAACTAAAGATAGCAGCACATCTTAACAATCATCACCCCCAAGACCCAGATGTCGACATTCTGCTATTGCCTATAAGAATACCATTGTGATCTTCGGAGGGAATGATAGTGAGAAATCATATAATGATGTTTACATGCTGAAACAATAGTCAATCATCAAATTAGCAGAATCTACACTCAAACAAGATTATTCAAGCATTCTATTTTCACCTATTCTGAGTGATATCACATTCTTTATTGATAATCAAGAGATTCATGCACATAAAATTATATTGGCATCTCGTTGCGAATACTTCAAAACTCTATTCTTAAACGAATAATTCAACTTAGGAGATAAGCTTGCTATCACTGACACATCTATTAATGTTTTCAAGGGTATTCATTAAATAATTTAATCACTATAGCAATCTTACAGTACATCTATACTGATGAAGTCTTCATAGATTCACACATTGTTTACGATTTATTAGCATTGGCAGATAAGTATATGTTGCAGAGACTTAAGAATTTTTGTGAAGATCATTTAGTATTTATTCAGATTTCATTAATCCTAGATTAAAAACATTTCACTCAAAAATGTGATTGATGTTGTCAATTTGGCAGATAAATTCTCTGCATAAGAATTGAAAGCCAATGCCATGATCTTTCTACTCGATAATAAATAGAAGATACTGAATACATAAGATATTAATATGCTATCTAAGGAGATATTAATAGAATTGTTAAAATTTACTAAATGAATATATTATAATCATATAACTATCAAGTAGTTTATCATCATGGCCAAAATCATCAGTTATGGAATGAATAACCATTTCATTCTTAACTTAGCAACAATTACAATCGTACTAATCAGGTATAAGATTACCATGACTAATAAAAATATATTGTCTCCACCATTTAATATATTTATTATTGCCACTGATGATAATAGCAAATGAACATTAATCAAATAATTTACTTTCGGCCTTATTAGTTATGCTATTGATTAATTCTTGCACTATTCATTTCAATTCAATACCTCCAGCTATTATTACTGTTGTTATGAAAGATCCTCCTCGCTTTTGCATTACTGTTGTTCCTCAGCCTCTACTTATCATAGCATATCTCACCTTCAATCACAAATTAGTTTCTAGGTAAATTCTGCGATTTATAGCTATTCATTCTAATCTTGCGATTCTAATGTACGTTCTCTTTCCATTTGAATTTTGACAATATTGCATAACCAAATAACACTAAACTACTCATTAACCAAAAGAATTCAATAATCTAGCCTTCAATCATTATATTTTAATTAACGAATGAATAATACACAAAGTATCTCATATTCATTTATAATCAATTTAAGTTCCGATATAATTTCTAACACAATTACTAGTCCACATTAAAAATAACAACCATTTATTATCTCCTAAAATAATTTGTTTAAGTTATCAAAAATAACATCTATTCATTAAATTACTACTTCTTAAATTATAATGTTATTATACACAAATGGTTGATAAAAATAGATAGCAATATTCATTTTCAAAGTATAGATGAAATTTAAAGTAGAAACCCTGGAAAGTCTTTCAAAATTTGTTGTTTAATGATTTTAATAGCATTTGGAACTTTCTAATTTGGTGTTCAAAGCTTAAAATAAAGTCAGTTTGCAGAAGTGAAAAATGTTTATTGCAAAATGAAATTTGTTGCTGTTATATAAGAATAAATTAGTTTTTTGGTGTTTAGTTTCCTCTTAATATTGATTGATATAATCTATATAAATTTAATTTATTTAAAATGGGACTGGCTTGTTCTTCGAGCAATCATAAGCCACACAATTCTAAAATCAACGAAATCAAATTGCCTATTATGATTGCAGAGAATTTCATAAATATCATAGGATAATTGGAATTATCCAGCGATATTCCTGATGATCTTCGCTATAATTTAAATCAATTAATTATACTGAGGAGCAAGCTGGCACATTGTATCGTTCGTTTACAGAAACGATACTCTCATTATCACTTGACAGAATTAGAAAATGAACTTACAAAAGTTATTCATTTTGTAGATATTGTTGTACAAGATGTTCAGCTAGAAGAGTATTTTCCTTTGGTTTATACATTCCTAGTAGAATAACTGGAGATACACATATAAAATTTGAAATAATAGGTATGATAATGAGAGTGACATTATTAAATTAAATTTATAAATTTGAAATAATAATTATACATCATTTTACTTGTATTTAGTGGACTTTATAAGTACATAATAAAAGCGTAACATGGTGTATTAGATGAATTAAGCATTTCAAATAGCAATTCAATGATTAATTTTAGAAAGTAAATTAAAAGATCTTAATTAATATATTATATGATTTTCTGATTGTTATATTATTTATTATCCTTCATCTTAAATCCAATTCAATAATCTTACCTTCCAATTTGTTGAGTTTTATAGAAATAAATCAACATTATTTATAATTAACTTTATTTATAAATATTTATACTACAGATAATAATAATAAAACAGATATTCAATCACCCACTGACACTTGTGTTAATTCATCATTACATATAATTTTTATTAATATAATAAATCACAAATTGCTATTGCTTTCTAGATAATTATGTTCCACTTTTTTCGATCGTTGAGCCTGTTGTTCTTTTCTAGCAATTTTTCTAAAGTACGGGTCTTCTTAAAAGGGTTTCAGTTTGAAATTTAATGCAGCTGAATTAATACTATATTTAATGAATGTTGGAGGAGGTCCATCAAAGGAGACCTTTCCAACAAAGCTATCACATCCAGCACAACAAAGATCCCTTTCTTCCTAAAAGAGGGTTGAATGAGAATTATTACTTTAATGTTTGATTCCTCTAATTTTACGCTATTAGGTATATGATTCCAAAATTATGCATATCCTGTAGTTGATTTGTATTTAGAGTCAAAAGAAAACAATTGATTATCGCAATGTTAACAGTGATATGTTCCAACTTCTTGATTCTGATGAGATAGATCATTAAATTTACAAACCAATATTCTCCTGTATAAGGGCGTTCCATTCCTTTACCAGCTGCAATCCAATATTGATGTGGAGTCAGTGCCAAACGATCTACTTTGATAAGTTTGCTGAATGCTTAGTAATATAGACGCATCATAATTAAATAAATTAAATTTAAGAAATATTAGATGAAACGAATGATGATAAGGTCATTCAGTTACAGGTTAATGATTGCAGCAATCAATACATTTACATTTCTCAGTGCAATTTTAATTTCTTAAAAAACACTCACAGTATCTTTTTCTGCATTTAGATTTAGTACAAGAACATCCATATATTACATCCAATTTAAAGAGGGCTTCTTTTGGAATTTTTCTGTTTCTATAACATTTTTCATTTACGTGTTTTATTGCCTTACTTCTTTCATGTTGATGTTGTTCCTTATTGAGACATCCATCCTAACATTAACACTCTGGCAAGCATGTTTTTCCACTATGAAAGCAACGGCAATATCGTTTGATACATCCGCTGCTTTTACAATTACAAGGCTGTTAACATTTTAAATTAGACATATTTAAAATTTTTGTTTCTTTTTAAAATTTAAATCCTTAAGATTTGGTACTTTTTTTCTTCAAAGAAATATTGACAGCCTCCTATTAATCACTTTTCTACAATAGGCATTCTAAATCAACTTACTATTCCGAGCCTTAATTATGCTCATTTTATATTTGAGTTAGGTCTTACTTAAAAATATTGTAGCAATATGACCTGCCAGATCTTAGAATCAAAGGTTGTTAAGCAGACAGATTAAGATGAGAAGTTTGTATATTCCAATTTAATGGAATATACTCATAGGAATTGTTGTCATAGATGATTTGTGGGGATCTTAGAATTTCTTACTATTCAAAATCTTTTTTTAATTCTAATGACGAAGGCGAATTCATCAGCATTTGATTTTGAGGGCCACCACTCTATTGGAAAGGATATTCTTAAGAAAAAAAATCATCTTAGTACATAATTGTATAATTAATATTAATAATTAATAATTAATTAATGGACCATTAAAATAATAATACAAAGCAAAAGGATTTTGCTGGTATCTTGTGCTCGTAATATGCCAAGTTCTTTTAAATCGTAACCCCCAGACCAGACCATAAATAAATTCGACGCCCATCAAGAAGGTCTTTATTGACCCGACTTAGAGGATCTATGAAGACATAGTAGTGAGCGAGTATCTTGATGAACATTCAATTGTTGTGGAATCAAATGAAATCTAAGTGCCATAACCATTTATCGAGTGGAAAGATTGCCAATTTCCAAATCAATTAAATAAGCGCATATCACTAAAAGCCTACTAAAGACCCACTCCAATCTAGGCATCAGGTTAAAATTACAATTATTACTTTTAGTGTTCCCTATAATTATGTCTGGACATGATTTGATAGGAATTGCTTAAACTGGATCTGGTAAAACAATTGCCTACCTGCTTCCTGGACTCGTTCATATAGAGTGTCAACGCAAGAAGGGAGGACCAATGATGTTGATACTTGTACCTACAAGAGAGTTAGCAATGCAAATACAAGGTAATAAAAGAACACATAATTTTAGAGCATATTAGCTACTTTTCTGAAGCATACAATATGAATTCTGCCTGTATTTATGGTGGTGCTGATAAGAGACCTCAAGAAATGGCATTGGCCAGAGATCCAGACATTGTCGTCGCAACTCCAGGAAGACTAATTGACTTCTTAGATGCTCAAGTAACAAATCTTCATAATGTTACATATTTAGTCTTAGATGAAGCAGATCGTATGCTTGGTATCATAATAATATATATAAAAGATATGGGATTTGAATAGCAAGTCCGAAAAATTGATAGCTATATTAGAGAAGATAGACAAACAGTATTCTTTTCAGCAACTTGGCCAAAAACAGTTTAAAATCTAGCATGTGATCTATGTCACAATGAACCAATTAATTTATATATTGGAAGTCAAGAAGTCACCATTAACAAAAATATTACATAAGAAACAATTTGTTTATATCAAAATGAAAAACAGGAAGAGTATAAAATTGAAAATCTATTTTTAGATTACTTTATATTTTGGAAGAATTATCCAATAAGGATAAAGTTTTGATTTTTGTCGAAACTAAAAAGGACTGTGAGGACTTGGCCAACTATTTATCGGAACATGGATTCTTTTGTATGTCTTTGCACGGGGATAAGACTCAACAACAAAGAGACTATGTCATGAAGGAATTCAAGGCTTCCAAATGCAAATTACTATGCGCTACTGATGTTGCATCAAGGGGACTTGATGTGAGAGACATCAGTTTAGTTATCAATTATGATTTCCCTAATTAAATTGATAATTATGTCCATAGGATTGGTAGAACTGGTAGAGCTGGTGATAAGGGAAGAAGTATTACTATGATTACTTTGGATGCAATGGATCCTAGAATAGCAAAATAATTGGTTGATGTATTAAATTCACTTAATTTAAGCTATTAAAAGACTCAGAATAGGTTGTGAATGACGATCTCTATGATTTCGCCTATTCAAGTATGTATATTTTGTTTATCTTAGAACCATATCAAAAGAGCAAGAGACCCAATCAAAGGAAAAAACCTAATGATAAACCTATTACCCAATCCAAAAATGTGAATAGCAACAATCTAAACACCTAAAAACCATAGTAGAAGCAGTTTAATTTGAAAGCATCCTCTCCTGTTAAATAATCAACATCATCGATGCCCCCTCCCCCAGAATTGAAGAAAGCCTTTTCAGATGCTCCAGTCTTTGGTTTTTTCAATTCAAAAAAAGAATGATATATACATATTTAGATATTAAATTATAGCAATCAGAAATCCTACTATTTTGACATTTTCATCCAAATACTACGTAATATTATTAAAATGTGTTCATCAATAATTATATCATAATGGGAAATTGCATAAAAGAATATAATAATCACTCCTCTCTTTAAGATTGTCCAAGAAAAGAAATATTTGAATAACACTCCTCCAATCTAAAAGCATGCCATAAAAGAAAAAAGTCAAGGTTATTGAGCTAAGTTTAAAGCATCGTTATAAAAGAAGACCCAGAAACGGAGCAGGATCAAAATTCATCTTTTGAACTAAATTCGTAATTTTAGATTCAATAGAGTGCAACCATAAATCTGATTAGGTTGCCATAGGGACTTAAGATGGAAAAGCATCACTAAATTAAATTATATAATCTACACACTTAAAGATACCTACACTCCCATGCAATTAAGCATGAACACAATAAATCAAATGAAGTAAGTACTTGTAATAATTGCAATTATGAATATGACTGGTGGCAAATTATATGGATGGACAATAAAACCTATGTTTATCATCCTATTACATAATCGTATTTAAAATGTTTACAAACCATAAATAATATGGGAGAAGTTGGCTGCTTGTAAAACGATATGGATGAATGGGAAATCATTGCAGATGACGAAGAAATCAAACAATACTCTATTATTAGTATTATTATCTTGTATATTAGAACTTAAACATATATGTACTGGACTTTATTTACACACCTAACCTTACTAAAGTAAGATCGAAAATTAACATATTGTATCAGTCTGTAAGCCAGAAATGGCTAATGCTTTATGGAGAATTACAGATATGCAATGATTTGTTATTATTTATTTTGCTATTCATTTTTGATTTTGGCTTAAATAGGTTTCCAGCAATGCCTTGGCTGAATTATCAAAGATCAACCCCCTAATATCATAAAGTAATTAGGTTTTTTTATTGTTTATTGCAACCTGAACGGCAGAAGTCTGCTATCCAATCCTTATTAAGGTTCTACAGGATTCCTAGAATATACTATACGAATACCTCAACATCAGGCATTTTCATAAGTATAGAAATGCCTCTTTCCTCTTGATCTGCTTTAAACAATAGTTCTGAAACTAATTCATATGGTATTATAATAGATTTCTTGTTCTTCTCCTACATAAATTTATCCAATTCATCCCAATTCTTCTTATTGATCAATGTTTTAACTCTAGTCAAATAGATTCTATTAATAAGTAAAGATGATACCTACGATCTGGTATCTTGTATGTTTTAGCGAATTCGTGAGCGAAATCTGGTTTGTCTTTAACGAAAAAGGCTTCCATGATTGAATTAATAGGTTTTTCTTCCATGATGGCTTGGTTTGGCTTCTTTCTGCCTTTTTCTACTTCTGATTTCAAATCTTTTAGGATAATGATTTATTCAGCAATGATTCTCTTATAAAATTAGTCGGTTTCGTCTTCTGCAAAGTACTTTAAAGCTTGATCTAAGAATTTGATTTTCTCATCTAAATTGTTTTGTTGATAGGCTTAGTTGATTGCTAATAAGCCACATTCATCAAATTTCTTGTAATATTGTAAATATTTTTACAAATATTTATCATCAAAATTTCTTAAATAATAGACTAACAATGTTTATGAGATGGGATTCTGAGAGAGAGTGCTAAATTTATAAGTTTCATTCATTTCAGTTTTTAAGAATTTCATTATCACAAAAAAAATTAGATTGGAATCTTTTGAAATGATTGCATCAGCTAAAGCTTTTTCATAATAAGAGTTATTATTGTTAGATGATTAGAAATTGGCCATCCAAATCAAAACTGGAATTCGTTTTGACAGACTCTACTCATTATCCAATAGTTTTAAAGCCAATTATTATTTTCCTATTTCAATTGATTTCTATGCAATCTAAGTGAATGAGACCCCTCTTTCTTCCTTAATCTTCTCCTTAATTATTTCACAAAGGACATCATCGTCTTCTTGAACCTCAACTTTGCGACAAGCCCAATGTGTATAAATAGAGGCCCTTTATTTGATTTAAAATTTAAGAAAATTAGAAACTTCAACAGCCAGGTAATGTAAATTATATCTCAATAGCAACCCAATCATAATATCTGGAATCTTGATTAATTGCAATACTTATTCATATGTTACCACTCTTCCTCCCACTCCTCCACTTCTTCTCAACGAATTCACGACTCTCAAATATCGAGCTGTTTCATTAAATATATTTGGATCTAAATTTTGAGTTCCCAAAAAGATCTTGCCATAATTTCCAGACTTTAATAATTTAATCTAATATTCAGGGTTTATTTCAAATTAAGCGCATCTTACACAATCACTGACTGCCTCACTCAACAGACTTTTACTATTTCTCAATTCATCATCCTCAATTGGATTCTTTTGTTCAAAGGACTCATAAGCACAATACAATTAAGCCCCTGGTTTTACAGACAGTTATTCAAATACATTAATATATGAATCAGGCAATTTCCTTAAAATTTCATTCTTTTTTTGTGTTAACACTCTTAAACCATCATACTCAGATTTCATAGCAAAATGCTAATTATTCATTTTTATTTTTGTATAGGAATCTTGGGATACTAAAACAATGTATTATTACAATTATAGAACTACACAATCATCTCCACACCAAAACATCTTTCTTGGTCGTTCCAAAATGCTGAGATCTTTCTCTGCTGTCTCATCTTTTTTTACATCATCCTCTTTCAAATCTATGGGCATCTGACGATACTCTGAAGATTCAAAATAGTTAGTAATAAAAGCCATAATCCACCTTTAACCATAATATTACAACAAGGCTAAATTTTTATAAGTTGGTGATAGACTTAACATTTTAATATTTCTTAGATCAGGAAGTTTCTTATCAATTTCGGTTGTAATCTTATCTTTATTATAATAAATCTTCCATTTCTCATTCTCAATTATGTGTAGTATGCCTCCATCAGGATTGGCAATCAATAATTCTACTTTACCACTTGATGACTTGTCAGAAGGAATCACTAACCAATGCTCTGGGAATTAAGTAAGATTGGATGGTTTAAATTACTATACTTCAGGCTCATGAGCATTTTGGACATAATAAAACTCAAAGTTCATTGCCATCAATACAAATCCATTATTCACGATGAGTGCACTTTAAATTTGATTTAGCTTGAATTGCTCCCCTAAATCATGGTTTTTTTTGGTTCCTTTGAAAGGATCAATTATATAGTAAACACCACTTGCTTTGAGTAATATCAGATGTTCATCCTCAAGAAAATCAAATAATGGAATCTAAATTGATTATTTTCATTTTACCTTATCGGCTTCTTTGTATGGAGTTCTGGACATAATTTTACCGCTGTTTGTGAAGAATACTATGGAATCTTTGAGAATATCATCTGTACGCATGAGTATAACCTAATCAAAATTTTTAGTTGCTGCCAAAGGACCCCCCCATTTGGCTACAGCTATATGCTAATAGTAAAAGTCAAGGAACTTTTGTTCACCTGTTATGGGATTGAATTAATGAAACTTATAGTATTTTTTATTTAATTCTTTCCATTATGTACTTGGATCCATAAAAATATTAATATTAAAAGAGTGACAAGAATCGTGAAAATTGAACTAATGAGAATATCGTATATATAGTATATATGAAAAAATTAAATGCGCGCCGATTTGTGAGCATATATATCTGAAATTCAAAAAAAAGAAGAAAAATTTATCATATAGTTTTTTTTTTACCTTTTTGTCCCTTATTATTTTATAAATGAGTGATTTAGAAAGTGAGAATGACCCAACCAATAGACAATCAGATAGACTACGAGAAAAGTAGAAGAGAAAGTATAACATGTTAGGTACATTAGTAGGTACAACTTAATGGAAGAAGAAAACTACCGTGAAGAGTAAAATGGAATTAGTAATGAAAGACGGTCTGCCAGAGCGATCAAGAGGAATTATGCAGCTACTATGAGCGAGGAAGAAGAGTCAATGAATGAACCAACTTTAGAAAGTGAATCAAGGCGTATATTCGTTCCTGAGATTGATCAAATTTTGTGGCGAAAAACAGACCCACATACAGAGACTCTTTAATATTTGGTTAAATACAAAGACCGAAGCTATTTCCACACTGAATGGCTTGATGAATTGAGAGTATGTTGAATTTATTCATAATGGTCAGATCCTTAACGAGAAGAATGGAAAGTAGAAAATCAATCGATTCAATAAAGTGTTTGATAAACGCATTATGGAAGAATTTGATGAAGTTGTTGATGCTTAGTATTTCGATCCAGCATTTCAAGAAGTCGATCGAGTATTATCATGCACAGAAATATTTCCCATTGTTCATCCAAAGAAAGGATCCGAAATGAAAGGTAAGTGGGCAGAGAGTCTAACCAAAGTGATGTCTCATTTACTCAATTTTAGTAGGAATCAAGTTCATTTTGGAGTATACTTTTTGGAAAGCAAAGCCATCCTTGATTTTGGCACCATAAATAATCGTTTATATTTGGGATAGTACAAAACTAACAATGAGTTCTGGAATGAATTGGGGACAGTATTTAGAAGTGCTAATCAAGAATTTCAAGAAAATAGTGAAATGAGATAAATTAGTGATACTTTGAGAGAGTGTGCAATTGTACTCTATAATTAATGGTATGAAGAAGCCAAAAAGAATTATGAATAAAAACTATCTTAACAAAGGTACATCAATGAAGAAGCATACAAAAATAAAGTTAATGATGCACATAGAAATGATATCATGCCTGAATTGAAGAAGGAAAAAATTAATGAATTAGTGCTCAATGTCCTAAATATTATTGATGAAAAATAATACACTATCTAAGAGAACCTATCAGAAATTGAATCCATCATCTAGGATAAGTTGAACCTAAAATTAGAGATTAAGAATGATGACTTTTTTGATCTTGAAGATTATCTTAGATCATAACTGTAAACCAAAGACGTTGATGTTGCTTAAGAAATGCAATTGGAAATGTTAGATTTCTAATAGTAAATGGATAGTGTTGATCCAGATATAGAGGCATGGAATCCAGGAGAGAAATCTTTTGATTGGTTATAAATGGATGCCTTGGAAATTAAAATCTTAACAGAATAGGAAATTCAAAAATTATCATAAGAGCCAGATCGCTTATACTTAGTCAAGTGGAAACACTTGTCTTATTTAGAAGCCACATGGGAACCAGAATCTTTGATAGATTGTAGATAAAAGATTTAAGAATTTAAATAATTCAATAGAAGTTTAGATAAAGAAACAAGGAATCTTATGATGCAATAAAATTCTAATCACAAAACACTTGTGGATTTTGAATTAGGACTTCGAAAGAAGAAATTATCAAATCTCTAAATTAGCGAAATTAGAAATTAATTGTATTTCTTGAATCAAAGAAAACCACCTCATGAATATACCTAACTTACACAAACTATTTACAAAGATAGAAGATTATTAAGAGATTATCAACTCGATAGTCTCAATTGGATAATCAAAGCTTGGTATGAGGACAGAAATGTGATCTTGGCTGATGAAATGGGTCTCGGAAAAACCATACAGACAATTGCATTCTTGAATCATTTATATAATTTTGAAAACTATAGAGGACCCTTTTTAATTATAGCCCCATTGTCAACCTTGCAACATTGGAAACGTACAGTTGAAGAATGGACTAATTTAAATGCTGTCCTGTATTATGATCAAGAAAGTAGTGCTGGTAGAGCCTTATGTAGATAATATGAGTTTTTCTATACTGACATCAGCATAAAAGGTATTGTACTCCAAGCCTCTGAAATCTACAAGTTTTAGATCCTAATTACCAGTTATGAAGTCTTCATGTAAGACTTTTAAACCATATTCATTAATATTCCATTCTAATATATTGTAGTGGACGAAGCTCATAAATTAAAAAATTCAAATGCCAGGATTTTATAATCTTTAAAAAAGCTTTCTTGTTAAAGGACATTATTATTAACTGGAACACCCATTCAGAATAATACTGAAGAATTATTCAGTTTACTTAATTTCATTGAACCATATTAATTCTCAAACTTAATGAGTTTTAAAAGAGAATATGGATAATTGGAGACATCGGATTAAGTGGAAAAATTGAATGTGTTGTTAAAACCATACATTTTGAGAAGACAAAAGGAGGATGTAGAATAGATGATTCCTCCTTTGTAAGAAACGATTATAGATATCGAAATGACTACTATCTAAAAACATATATACAAAGCACTTTATGAAAGAAATAAGTCAATGTTGGAATAGGGATTTTCATAGTGGGCTGCCAATGCTGCTTCCTTAAATAATTTAGAGATTCAACTTCGAAAATGTTGTAATCACCCATTTTTAATTTAAGAAATGTAAAATGATTTGACGAAAGGATGCTCAAATTAAAATGATTATATTAATAAATTAGTAGAGAGTTCAGGGAAAATGATTTTGTTGGATAAGCTATTGAATAAATTTAGAAACGAAGGCAAGAAAATGTTGATCTTTTCATAATTTACAATGATGTTATCTATTTTGGAAGAGTATTTAAAATTTAGATAAGTGAAATATGAAAAGATAGATGGGTAGATAAAAGCAAGGGAAAGATAGAATGCCATCGATAGATTTAATGATCCACAGAAAAAGAGGGAAGTATTTCTATTGTCTACAAAAGCAGGTGGATAAGGTATCAATTTGACAGCTGCTGAAATAGTAGTGATTTATGATTCAGATTGGAATCCTTAAAATGATGTTTAAGCAACAGCTAGAGCTCATAGAATTGGACAATCAAAAGAAGTCACTGTTTATAGAATGATTACTAAGGATACTTATGAAGCAGAGATGTTTGAAAGAGCAATCAAAAAATTAGGATTGGATTAAGCTATATTTATGAGTGGACAATTCAAATCATGTGAAAGTTCATTCAAAAATAACAAGAATGATAAAAAGATGAGTAAATAAGATATGGAAGTATTATTGAAGAATGGAATCATAGGTTTTATAAGTCATAATTAAAATGGAGACACATTTTAAGAAAAGAATATTGATGAAATATTAGAAAAGAATTCAAGAACTGCAAAATACTCGTTGATTAATGGAACATATACAGTATCAAAGTAGTCCTTCGTTTCTGAAAAAACAGATAAATCAATCAGTATTCAAGATCCAAATTTTTGGAAAATAATCTTAAAAAGTCAGGAAAGCAGATGTTAGAAGTTAATTAAATTATTTGATATACATATGTCATTACAAGAACAGAAGAAATATATGGAAGAAGTAGGAGATTGTGTGAATCAATTGATAGAATCCAAATTAAGCTAATCTAATTATAGCACTGATGATGAATAAATATTAACAGATTTGTTGAATAAAATTAATTCATCAAATTATGCCAAAAATTATAGAGAATTAGCTATGAATTGGATATATGAATTGAGTAAACCTTCAAGGAGAATCAAGAAATTAACAGACATGGATTTGGGTAGAAAGTAACAAAGGACAGTTGAAATCTAAGGTGAAGATGCAAGAAGATTGGCATCAAAAAGCAAGGAAGAATTAATAAAGAAACTTTGTTATGTGTGTGAAAGACCCAACTGTTCTGTCTTTTGTATGGGACATTGCAGAAGGGCTTTCCATATAGCTTGTAAGGATCTACTAGAAACAACAGAATATATTAATATTGAAGGACCTGATTAAGATTTCCTTAACAATCATTCATTCCCAGAACTCAATTGGAGTGAAGAATAATTGAAGGAAAATGTCAACATCAGATATTCTTGTCCTGATTGTAGGAATAGTTTAGTAGTTTGTCTATTATGTAAAACCAAAGGAACATATCCTCCCGAGAAGAAATAGAAAGAAGAAGTTATTGCTTCATCTGATGAAAATGATCCTCTTGAAGATAATGTGAGGAAGATCAAAAATAAATCAGCTATTTCAAAGTGTTCTACAGCAAATTGCAATAGATACTTCCACTTAAATTGTATATAGGCTAATCCATTATCTAAGACCTTAGATTCAAATGTAGAATTGTTTAGATGTCCTTCTCATGTTTGTGTTTTTTGTAAGGTGAACTCTTCTAATACAACTACAGCCTTAATTCATTGTGTTAGATGTTGTAGATCTTTTCATAGTAAATGCGCACCTCCTGAAGTGAAATCGAAAACTTAGAAGATTGGAAAGAAGGTTATGATTTGTGATTTGTGTGCTAAGTAGAAGGAGGAAAAATTCGAAGGCAAGATGATTGTCAAAATCTCAATTAAGGGATATTAAAAGAAATAGAAATAAGCAAAATTAGATTTTAAATAATTTGGAACCACTGCAAGAACCAGAAGAATTTATGAGAAGAAAAATGAAACTATGCCCAATGATAGACGATAATTGGATTCCAGCAGAAGCAACAGTCAAGAAAAGATTGTCAAGAAAGTCTAAAGAAAATAATTCAAATAAGATATTCATCCTTATTCTTATGAAGAGTTGGGAATCATACCAGTTAAGTCTTTCGATTATTCCAAATACACTAATGTAATATATATTCTCTATTGAGTTAGGATTGGTGCAGATATTGTGGTGCAAGGTTTGCATCCAATTTTACCAAAGGTCCTTGGGGTTCCAGAACTCTTTGCACTATCCACTATATCAATTGGGGGTAGAAGAAACAACTAGATCTTTCGGAACACATTGATTTGCCAAAAAGCCCAATCAATAGGGACGATCCTACTGAACTCTAATTCCTTCAAAGGTTAAAATTGTTTTTATTTTATAGATAAAAAGCAAAAGATCCAAACTTCGACCCAAAAAAAGAACTTAACATCTACAATGATGAGTAGTATCAAATATTTAACAATGACTGAATCATGTATAATTATGACAAGAGCTGCTAAATTTGGTTCTCTTATAGCCACAATTTTATTTTATCTTATATTTATATATTTTCTCAATTGTTAGCAAGGTATGCTATGAGGTCAGCTCTTTCTTATTCATTTTCAAGACCGGCGAAAGCCATCTTAGTACCAACAACATACTTTGAAGGATTCTTCAAAAACACAAACAAGTGCTTTTCAGACCAGTTGAATCCTGCACCCTTCATGCTCTTAGAATATGGGAATTGAGTTAATCCGGCCTTTCTTCCAATAAGTCCTCTAAAATCATTCAATAAAGAGTTTACCCTAAAGTTGGTGCTGATGCAGTCTTATCATCTCCTTCAAAAGCGTGACAGGCAGCACATTATTGATCAAAGATATCTCTTCCTTTTGCTGCATCTCCATTTGGAACATTGACATTTGGCTCTGCGATTGTCTTCTTGGGAGGCATATCTGTAAAATAATTTAATTTTAATTTAAAAATGATACGTATACGCATTAGTATTTATGCAATTAACAAGAAATAAATTTTATGTGAATTAAAGCATGAATGTAATGTAGTCCTTTTGTCTTAATAACTATTAAACAGAGAATAATATAGAAGAAAACTAAAAGTATTTCATTTCTAAATTAATTTCTTTGTATTTTACAGAGAGACTCATTCATCAGATATTACTTATATTTATTATCATCAAATTGTTTGATTTATCAACAAAAATAAATCAAATATTGTGTTTTATTTTTGATGCAATAGATTAATTCGAACTACAATACGTATCAATCAACAATCATGTATTGAAAATGCTTTGAATATCTATATATCAGTGGGGAATAGTTATTAATATAAATGTAACAATCATTTAATATATTGAATTAAAAAATTATGAAAAAATGAAAAAATTAATTCTTAGAAAATTCCTGAAAATCAATACCCCTCTATCAGAAACTTTACAAGCATATTTATTATACTCATCCATTTTAAGAAGCTTTATTTTATTTGAGAATTTAATAATAACACAAAATCATATATTATCATTATTAAAAATAGCAGATTTTCTTTATTTTTTCTATAGTCTTGAAAATCACAATTAGAAATAAAAAGTTATATTTGATTCTAAATTACTTTTATACTAAATATAGATATCATATTTCATCTCTTCATGCATTAATTAAATTTTTTATTCAATTTCAATTAAAAGCTATGGTATTCTGATTCCAAACTCTTTAACATTTTATTAGTTATTCTAAATCTTGATAGAATCGTTTTCTTTATTGATACATCATCTTTGATGGATTTATCAAATTTCTAAATGTATTGGATTAATTCTTTTTCTGTACTGATACTAAATATTTCTGATTTAATCAACTGACCTAAATAATGAAGGATTTCATCAAATTCAAGATTCAGAATTTGCTATTGAATCAATGAAAATATATAAAATGTTGCTTTATAGAATCCTATTTTATTCTTAAATTTTACCTTTCCATTCTTCTGCTAAAAATAAGTCCCATATCACATTCAATAGGGCCGATCTTTAACTATATTGAAATACATTAGAATATAAAGTAATGAACCAAGAAGCAACATAATAAGAGGCATCTATTTTCTAATCCTTCAAATGCTAAGATAATTCAGGCAAGAAAATACAGAGCAGTCTTTCAAAAGCATAAAATCCAGTTTTCTACAATTTATTATTAATTTTACCAATTTAGAAAAATCATTCATGTATAATTCCTTAAAATAGAGATTCATCATTCTATCAAAAGCCTTATAAGCAACCTCCTAATCTTAATACGTTAGATAAAGGTATCCTGCAATGTAATTCATGCCTTAACAATATCCAACCTCTTAATTGTAAAATGCATAAATTCTTAATAAGCTTTATAGAACATTTGAATTAATTTTATCTTTGTGAATGTGAAGACTTCTCTAAACATCCAATTTAATTGTTTCTTCATAGAGATTATTAACATCCATCTCTATTCCTACTTTAGTTTTCATTTCAACATAATCAATATTCAATTATTTCAATTTCAAAGCTTAAGACATCAATCTCAATCTTAATTAATGAGTAGATTCATCTGAGAGGACTTGAGAATTTCCCAAATAGAATTTCTTAATTTTGTGTTTCAACTATTTATTAAAATTGCTATTGAGAGTCAGTAATTTCTATGGTTAATCCTAAATCGATAAAAATCTAATTTAATAAAGAAATTCTTACTTTAAACAAGCTCCACATCCTTAAATTACTTTATTTTCATAAATGTATAACTTGTTTCTTTCATGCTTTTCAGTTTTATGAGTTAAAACCACTTTCCCTGATTTGAAAAGCTTCTTCCATTGAGTGTTATGCAAATCTTCCTATTTCTCCAATAACTTAACAACATGATCCTTATCAATATGTTATTATTATGACGCAATTTGAATTATTATTTCTGCAGATAATTCTGATGGTAATTTTAAGGAATAAATAAATAGATTAATTTCGTCTAATATCATATAGCAGATTTCACTTTCGTTTACTTCTATCATATTAGATTACTAGGCTCCAAAATTCTTGATTATCGATAATCCCTTTCCAATTATTCTGACTCCTTTTTTTAAAATTGTGCTTTAGGTTTATTGCATGATTGATTGAGCCTACTTTCTCTTTTCATCCACTTTCTTGGCGCTTATAAATTGAAACAATTCAATCCATCTATCAACTTTAGTCCACAGAGGATTATCTGATAATTATGAAGCTAAATTAACTCTCTCTTTTCCATCCATTCTGACAATTCGAATTGCTTTTAATAATAAATCATAAATATCCTCAGATTCATAAAGTTCATTCAAATCTACATAATTTAACCAATGTCTAATTAATTATAGCAATTCCATAAATTATTCAGTTGTTAATGTTAAATAGAATTCTACTATAATATTTCAATTTACTTGCTTATTTGTCTTGATATGATTTGGTGTGCAATTTATTCAAAGAATTTATAAAATAATTTCTGCCTGCTGATTTCTAAAGAATTTACTTTATTTTTATTATGTACTCGCATTTATCTGATAGATCAATTTAAAATAAAGATTATAGATATTTATCTATAAGCTTTTTCTCTTCCTCTTAGATTTTATCGCCAACAAGTGTCCATTAATTTTAAACCTATTAAGCAGGATGGGCCTAATCAAGGCTTTGGGGATTCTTCTTCCACTATTCATAACTAATGAACTCTTCAAATGAAAATTTAAAGGCTTTAATAATCATTATAATTCTTACACCCCTCTTAAATTTGCATTCTTTTTTCAATCAACTTTTTAATTGGAATCTTTGGGTCTTATTTCAATTTTAGTTCTAAATCTGATATTTTTTCTTCAAATTAAGATTAATCTTAATCGAAAGGCAGTAATTTCAATAATGCACTAATAGTTTGCTTCGTAAACATAATCCTATTTTATATTATATGTTATACCTACTCTATTCATTCAAACCTACATTCGCAAATATTGTATCCCATTCTTAATGAAACTGTTTCCACCTTTCATTTGTTATCTATAGTAATTTCTTATAGTCCTTTTCCATTCCATCTGCCAATTCTTATATTCTTAGAGAATTATTAAATTATCTTTAAAAATCCTCCTTTGTTGCGTTACCTTTTTCAATGTGATCTATCATTTATTATGCCTATTCAGATTTCTATTCAAATAATTTCATTAATTTCCAACATTCCTCTTATGTTTTACACATTTCTTTTCTTGTTTCTACTATTTCTGCTACTTGCTTTTTGGAATCGCTATTCAAACTTCTATTTGTTTATCTGAAATTCACTACAAATTAAGAGTAAGGTTCAGCAATTTCACTCTTAATTTTTTGGGCTGTATTATCCCAATTTTATGACAATCTTAATAAGTAATTGCTGACTTATTGATATAAGCAAACTAAAATATCTGGTTCATTGCCATTGCTTATTTAAGAGTGAAACTTTCTTCCAATACTTGAAATCGCTGAACTAAAATCTTGGAGGCATGCTATTAATTCTGCGAACTTGAATTAATTGATTTAATTACTATTTTTTCAATTCCTGTTACATTCTAGGTTAAGCCAACCATGTATTCGTAAAGCTTGTGTTACTGGAGATTATAATACTCAATAGAAGGATTCATCTTAATTAAATATATATAACAAAACAAATTCAAACTTAATTATAAAAGAATTCCAAAATATCTAATACTAAAAAAAGGAATTAATAATCAAAAAAAATCGCAAATTTCATTTTGCGGGTAAACAATTTAATGAAATAACGACAAATAAACAAATTTTCCAAATGAGTGAGAATGAGTGAATAGTAAAAAAAGTAAAGAAAAAGAATTGCTATTTAATGATATTTCTCTCTAAAAATAATGTTATCATTGAATAAACGCCATAAATAATGAAACTACAATGAGCTAAGCAAATTTATTCTAGGTATAAGCATCGTTAGGTTTGGCTATTATAATTATAATATTAATTACTTCCAGTATTGGTTCCTGTTGTTGTGGTTGTACTTGTTCCAGTTCCAGTTCCTGTAGATGTTCCTGTAGTTGTTGTAGTTCCAGTGGTTGAACCTGTTCCTGTTCCTGTAGTTGTTGTTGTTCCAGTAGATGTTCCAGTGGTTGTACCAGTAGATGTTCCAGTGGTTGTGCCTGTAGATGTTCCAGTAGTTGTACCTGTAGATGTTCCAGTGCTTGTACCTGTAGGTGTTGTAGTCGATGCAGCGCATAACGTACATTTGTTAGTGGAAGTAACCCAATGATAGTTTTTTAATGTACTTGAGTAGCACTTAGCTTGTGTTAAGACCTCAACTCCTGAAGCATCCTAACAATTTCCATTCCATTGACACAATGTCAATTTGGAATTATTCCATTAAGGAATAGAAGTGCAATAAAATTCTGTTGTAACATCGGCACAAGTCTTAGGGACACATTTCTTTTCAACTGTGTATTTACAGGATGAGTTTAATGTACATAGGTTGGGATCTGATTATCCATCTTCACATGAAGTGTATTTGACAGGCATACATTCTGAAGCTTTAGTCATTGGATTTGTTGTCCAAAAGCAAACTTGTGTTGAGCTTTGATATCCTTTGCAGTCTGCCTTAATAGTAATTTTTTGACATTCAGGCACATAAGTACCAGTTTTGCAAGCGTATCCACTTGAAGTAGCCTAATCTTCAGTGCATGTTTTATCTTTGGATTAGCATTATCCTAATCCAGAGACTTTGTAATCAGCACACTTGGTGAAGTCTTTGCAAATTCCATTAGAATCCAACGCACAGCCTTAAGTTGAAGAACATTGATCTTTCAAATCAGCACATGACTTTCTAGAACAAGTTTTAGCCACTCCATCCCATGTACATTGAGTGTTGAATTTACATTCTGTTTCAACCACTAATTGATTGCATGTGCATTGGCCATCATCGAATGTAAATGCTGCCAGAGTTACGCTGAGAATTGCAAATAATAACATAATTATTAAATATGGTAAATCATTTGAATGATGATTTAAATATCTAAATAGATATTAAACATATGTTTGGAAGATGTAAAAATACATAATCAAAATAAATCGTCATTTTATTGAATAATAAATATATATAAAAATATATAAATGAAGAAGAAAATGTAAAAAAGAAGTTCATCCTCATCTTCATCTACTTCTAGGAGTAGAGAGAATGAAGTTAAGAATCAACATTCTAAAGTTTCATACTAAGAATACTTGCTTCAAAGAAAACAAAGAAGAGAATCTATTAAAAAATCAAACATTTGGCAATTCAACAGTGATTCTGAAGAAGTTCGTAGAGGTAATAATGTAACCAATTATTTAGACTTGGAAACTATGAAAGTGTAAAGGAGATAACAAAGATATATCATCGAGGAACAAATGAAATAAGAGGAGGATAAATTAAGGAGGGCGAAATTAGATGCCATCATGAAAGGAGAACATTTATAAAAAGTACTTCCTTCTAAATCATAAGAAAGGGAGTAGCAATCCCAATAAAAAGAGATTGTAATCTAAGAAGAAGTAGTAAATTAACAAGAAGAAATCGATTAAGAACAAGATGAAGAAGAATAATAGTAATTTTCAAATATATTCTTAAAGTTACTCAGAAACAGACTCTGATGATTCCTTTGCTGAGAAAGTTAGAAAATTAAATGAAGAAATGCAAAAGAAAAAAGAAGAAAATGATAAGTCGTGCCAAATAGGTCCCATGCCTCTATTATTTGATAAAAACTTACAGCACAGAACCAATTATGGCAGTCAACTCTTACCAGGGGAAGGAGCTGCAATTGCTTATTACATTTAATCAGGAAAACGTATTCCTAGAAGAGGAGAAGTTGGATTGACATCTGAAGACATTGAAAAGTATGAAGGTTTGGGATATGTGATGTCAGGAAACAAACATAGAAAAATGAATGCTGTTAGATAAAGAAAGGAAATGCAGATCTTGAATGCTGAATAAGGCAAGGCTTTGATGATATTCAATTATGAATAAAAGGTCAAGAGAGAAAAACAAATTATCGATCAGTTATAGAAACAACTTAAGTTGAAATAAACAAATTAAGCAAGTTAATGATAATAAATATTATATAATTCCTATTTCAATCTATAATAAATCATCATAAGTTATATTTCTTTTGGCATTCTTTGAAAATGTCCATATATGGTTGACATCTTGTGATATCTGAGTTCATTTGTAAGCACTAAATAAACTATTTCTAAAATTTACATTTGTTATCATTTGGCTTTCACTCTAACAAACTTATTATTGTTATTGAGGAACCTATTGCTGGGTTTATTATTCAACTGGTTAAGATTGACCTATTTAAATGATATTTAAATCTACTTGATCCACCAATTACCGATCTGATTGCCTAATGAGCTACTTCTGAACCTGCTCCAAATGCCATGCCTGTCATTAAAGTTGAGCCAAGGCCAGAAAACATACCTCCTGATTTTACTGGAGTTTAAGGAGGAGCTTAAGTCTATGGAACTGGTCTTGCAGCTGTTGCTGTGCTTCTTGATGGGCTAGGTCTCGATCTTGATGATGATCCACTTCTTCTTGGCATTTTAAATACTTTTTTCTTAAATTATTAATGAAAATATTTTAAGATTCTAAGAACAATTTATATCAAGTCAATTAATAACCTTAGATTAAATTTTATCAGAATATCTACTCTCTAAATCTCTTTTAGGTCTTATATCTTCAAATTTATCTAAATATTATATGAAACCAGCAATAACGACTAACTTTCTTTTTCTTAAATATTACCACCCCTCTATCTTTAAATAAACCTCTTGTTTCTATGTCTTTTATTTCTTAAAATATTTAAACCATCAAATTTATAAGAAAATCTTTTTAAACATGATGTAAAGTATCAGGTGATCATTATTATAATTTTAAATAATCACATTCTACATGTCAATTTCTTAATATAATAAAATTTGAATTTAAAAATAAAACTACAACACCAATCTTCTTTAGAATGGTTTATTTAAATATTTCCATCCTATACAATTATTCATGAAAAATGCAAATTGTTACCTATCTCTTTATTTTAAGACACTTTTATTTATAATATTAATCTTTATTATTTATTTATAATGTAAAATTTAATAACAAGAATAAATAAACATCTTTAACTGATAGCTAAGGAAGAATAGAATGTAGATTCGAAAAGGATGAATCTCGTAAGCTAAAAGGGAATTGACACTAAGCAAATATTTGAATCAATCGCTATGCCTACTATGAATTTCAAATGTCTAAGCTAATTTTTAATGTATTTGATATCTTAATTGGAGTCATTATGAAATTGAGCATGATGATCAATTTGTTAATAGTTTTTTATATCGACACACAGGTTTGAAAAAATTTGAAATGGATTATGAAGAGTATTAAACTTTTTTATTCAAGTTTTCTGAATTTCGTTATGCCTTGCGAAGATGATGATCTTTATACAATAACAAAAAATAAGGAACACTTAGGAGGAGCAAGAACCATCTTTAGTTTATAGACAAGCTAAGCTTTATTCGATTTATTTTATGCTGAAGTTCATTACCATTTCGAGGTAGAAAGGTCTAAGAAAGAGCTATTCAGGGATTTTGAACACAGATTATTGGTACATCCTCTATGTGAACATAAATATATTAGAAGGGAATAGCTAACTTAATTTGATTTCACTGATGAAGATATAAGCAGAATATGGAGGAGACTTAATTACATGTAAAGAAATTGCTTTAAAGATGAAAAATATAAATGCAGACACTTTAAATCACTCTTGTTTCCAGAAGACTATTTTGAGAATCTTAAATTGATAGGATAACCTGTCTATTTAGATGAATAGGTTCAAAAATAATATGCCAAGCCTAGTCAATATTCAAAAAATACTAGAAAGTCTAGATTTATTGAGTGTCCAAAGAATGATAGATGTTAGTTCTATCAGAATTATGACTAACTTAAACCCTATAATGGAGATAAATTTATAATTGATTATAACAAAATTTATAATAAATGATAATATCTATTACTATCTAATACTCAAAATTTCAACTCATTCATAATAGACTCCAAATACGATTGCTACACCGTAAATACTTTCCTATATTTTTAATGATCATAAATATTAATTACATTTTAAAATGCGTATGATGCATAATTGTCCCAAGTCGGATCCCATAGATTTTTTGAAGTTACTTTGCATCCCTATCCCTTGACTTCTCCTATTACAACTTAAACTGCAATTTTAAATCTTGGCATTTTGATAGCTTAAAATTAAATGGAATAAATCATTTACTTTCTCTAACTTTACTTCTTATTCTTTTTACTAATTCTTCTGCTAAATTAGGAGTGTTGTTGGCATCATAAGTTTCGGTTTTTAATTTATCATCCATGATTTCTTGGATTAATTTTCTCACTTTTGATGGATAAAATCTAATTATATCAATTTAATAATCACTTCTCTTCATCTTTAGGTTCTACCACAAATGTATTTGCACCTCCAGAGTCCATCTAATTTATATTTATATAAAAATAAAAATAATTTAATAGTTATTCAATTTTTCAAAGTTATTATTTATTTCAACATATGATTTCAAATTATTTATCTATATTCGGACGTCATTTTTATTTATCTCTACTCTTCTGATACTATCATTGTGAATACCTTTCCGACTGTATTAAAAGTTAGTATCATAATAATTTCTATTATTTGTAATCTCTAAATTTTGTCATTTTATTTCTTCTGAACTTATGTCAAGATCAAAAGTTAGTATCAGTTGGAGACAATGAATATGATGGAAAATTTGAATCTAATTGATATAAGAAGTTTTTAAATATTCCGCACCAGATAAAAATGGTAGCTTATTGAAACCCATCCTAAAAATAACTGTTTACCTCCATGTATATCGTTAAACGATTCATAAGACCAATTATTATTATTTCATGAGGATAATAGGTTATTTTTTCTTTTATATGTTATAATTTGAGGTTAATCAATTTCTATCAAATATCTTTCTTATAATTCCTTTGCCAATTTAATGGTTTCCTAGCTTGCATTATTTATGTTTTTCCAAAGAATAGCTTAAGTTAAGCATTAAATCTTTTATTTTTTGCTATTAACTTTCATAGGCTGCCCCAAAGTAATATATCGTTTTAGCTTTTGTACAGTTGCTTATTAAGTTCATAGAAATTATTTTAAATTAGTATTTATATTCCTTTCTTTGATTCAATACTCCTAATTATTTGATTCTTGTATCTCTTTAATATAAACTATTCTGAATATAGTGGATGCTATCCAACTATTAGATTGTATTAACTTTCATAACAATACTACTAATTACCTTATTAACTCATTTGATAATCACTATGGTCTAATAATGTTTTAACTAAAAATTATAGAATTTAATCTTTATCTGTTTACCCCAGGATCTCAAGCATCTTTTGTATCAATCAATTAAATATTTTTTTCAAGAACCTCCTCTTAAACAAAAAAAATATTCTGTCTAAATCAATAGTAACAGCCACACCGAATGCATTTGTTTGCTGCTTTTGGTTCGCTTAATCAATTCCTCTTAAATTGTAGACAAAAGATGACTTTTCAGTACTTGAATCTCAGTCTGCTAAAAAAAGTTCTATTTTGTTAAATTTATATATACAAAATATTACTAGATTTAAACAAATGAACATGTTATTTATTTATTGTAATTGAAGACTATTCATGATTTAGAGGCTCTTTTCTTCACTTTTGAGCAATTGATAAATTTTAAGAAGAAATTTAAATTTTAAGGACTTCTATAATATAAAATGCTAGATTAACTTCTTAGAAGGGAGAAGGCATCTGTAAATTGATTTCTTGATATAAATAATAGCCTTTTATATCCCTATTAAAACAAATTTAAGAGGTCATAACCTTTATAGAAATATTTTCTTCTTTGCCTTTATTAGCCTTACTTCCTTGTAAATTGTGTTTTTCATGAATTAAGCCACAAAAAATTGAAAAATTTTTCAAAAACATTTATGCTGTTGGAAATTCATTCAGAAATTGTCGGTTTATTAGCAATAATTTCCAGATTTCCGTAATTAATTAAATAAAACATCGAATACAGTTTGCATTTTAAATGGGATACTATTATTAGTATTGATTTATTATTTTTTAAACTAAATGAATTCTGGAATCTCTTAATAATCTAATTCTAATCTAACCTCCAACCAAGATGAAAGCTCTTATTAAACTCAATTTCGTCATCAATCTACCGAAGAGGGAATTTTTTAATCTAAGTAAATCAGACAAAGAAGAAAAACAATCTAATATGGCTAGAAAGATAGAGGTAGTGCTATTTATAAATACCTCAAAGAAAAATAAATGGCTTTTCTTAACTACAAGCCAAGAGCATAAATTTCTTAATTCTCTGCAGAAGAAGACCGAATTCTAATTTTGCTTGTTAAAAAATTAGGACCCAAATTTAACAAAATAACAAAATACTTCTCTGGAAAAACAGTCAATATGATTAAGAACAGATACTATAAGTCTTTACGATATGTTGAATCTTAAGAAATTCCAAAAGAGTTAGAAGAAGAACTTCTTTAAAATAAAAATGAATAAAGAATTATAGGTAGAAAAATTCTAAATTTATGGCCTCAGCATAAATAAATGAGCTCTGTGATAGAGAATAGCCCTCTCTTTCCAGAAGCAAAGGAAATTCTACACACATTTTTGAGTTCATTTTAATAACTCATTGGAAATTTGCAAAAATGATAAATGAATTTTATATTTATTTATAATAGAAACCTTAAAATATCAGTCTTTAATGTTATTATTTCTCATTACTTAATTGGCTATAATTATTTTAGGCCTGGTTTTTCTTAGTATTTTTATTTACCAAGCTAATTTTCAAAAATATAAAAAAAAACATAAAAAATGACATGAAATTCTTGAAATATCTAAAATTAAAAATATCATATTGACAAGTTAAAAATAAGGCTTAATATTGTGTGTTGACATTCTATATGCGATTTTTAGTTTAGATAAATTTAGTAAAAATAAGTTCGTTTAATCTGGTATGACATTCCTATAAATAAACAAAATAAATTAAAATCAATGTATATAAAAATACCATTCTAAATCTGGAAAATATATACTTTATAAATTAAAGTATAATGTATATCATGAAGAGAAAATAAACTGATATTATTCAATAAAGTAAATATTGAAAAATTGATAAAGTTTATAGCATTGTTCCAAAACAAAATAAATTTAGAATTAACATATATTAATTAACTAAACTTTTGAGTGTCAATATATCATCTCAGGGTGATTGTTATCAAAATTAGATAATATTAGGCTCTCAATCATTACATTTTTATTCTTAAAAACTACTTTTGGCTCTATGATAGATTCTATATAAAAAATACTATCCTTTCTTATTCGAAAATTATATGATTAAATTTTAACTAAAACTTCATATTATTATGACAAATTCTAATATTTTTTTGTATTACGATTTTCATATTGTATATTTAATAGAAAACAATCATTCTAAGTATTAAACTTTAGAAAGTGAGAAATTAATATTTTTTTAACAGTTTTTTTAATCAAAATGAGTAACTTGTGATGAAGAATTTATCTCAAATGACTTAAGCTGTTTCTTAAGCTAAAATTCATACACTTACTCAAATTTCATAGTATTTTTTCAATTGATGATTATAATAAAAACACCTAAGCTTTTTTAAAATAATTATTTGTTACAAATTTAGTTTCGTTTTGACAGCATCAAATTTAAACTGAGATATTAAAGAAAAATGAAATCATTTGAAAAACTAAACAATAAAATATATTCAAAAAAAATTTAAATTGCCAAATTTCTTTCTAAATATGAATATGTTTAATTCTATGGCACTAGAAAAAATATCAAAAAAATTAGACCTTATAATCATATTTTCATAATAAACCCTTATTTTAGTTTATTGAAGCAGCATTAAACCCTATATATCAAATTGATTTATATAGGTCAATAGTATTTGAAAATATATATATTTTTATAAACATATTATAAATAAAAGAATAAATCTGTAATATTTATATTCTAACTACTTGAAATCTTTATAATAATACTTCTTTCTAGATTATTTAAGTACTTCCATCAAAATTTTAGGAATAAATTATGGATTTGAAATAATATTTTATCTTACCAATTTCATTTCATTCGTCAAATAATGCTAAATAAATTAGGAATTCTTTCTTAAGAATTACTAACTAATATAAAATATATTAGAAATTTATATATATCAAAATATATATCAAATTGTTGTTTTATAATATCAATAATAACCTAATAACTAAGAATATCAACTCCACAATTTATATACTATATTAAACACTATGGATCCGAGCTAGAAATATATATTGATAAAATAAATTAATTATACCTCCAATTTATTTCTGGTTTTTATAAATAATTTCATTCTAAAAATATGCATTACATTAAAGTATGCCATCCAACAAATATTATCAACCTTATATTATAAAAAGGTGAATTAATTGATAATTAAATAATATTCAATAATCATAAATAATTATTAGGAGATAAAAAACAATTATTAATATATTAGCTGGGATCATTTTTTACAACATTATAGTGTTGTATAATAATTTAAATACTTTTTTAATTTAAAATTAGTAGTGAAATTCAAATATTTCTTAAGACCTGATTCGTAATATCGCTAAATAATTTAACTTTATTTTTTAATGTTTAATGTACCATTTTAGATTACCGAATTAAAAAATCCAATAATAATTGAATTAGAAAACTTATTAAATCTATGATTTAAGCCTTATATAACCAAATAGAGTTATAGATAAATTTGGGTATATAAACGCTTTCAACCAATTTAAACTGCTCTAATTATCCTTTAATACTATATAAATAAGATTTGTGTGGTGGGATATATTAATTAAATTAACATGATCTCTCTCAGACACTAAAATGAAGACTCATTAGTACTCAATGATTGTGACTAATTATCAAATTCCTTTCTCTTTTTCAACCAAGCTACTTAAAGCTAAGAAACGAATGCCACTATCTCAAAAAATATACAAAAAAAAACACATTCAAGAAGAAAATGCTTTATTTATGGAGACAAAGACAGGAGCAGTGCACTTTACAAATACATAAAAGAGAAGTAAAGAAGCTATTTGGATTCAAATGGGAAAGCTTTAAACTCTATATTTTATCCAGAAGAAGATCGAATACTGTTACTTCTTGTCAAAAAATTAGGACCCAAGTTTTCAAAGATCACTAAGTACTTCCCCGGAAAAACAATGAATATGCTAAAGAATCGATATTATAAAAATCTCAAAAACTCAGAAGCCTCAATGATCCCAAAAGAAATTGAGGAAGAACTTGCAGTATAAGTCAAAAAAAAAAGAATTATGGGGAAAAAGATCATTAAAACCTGGCCTGAAGAATAAAGGATTTCAGCCTTAATTGATAATAGTGATCTTTTCCCAGAAGCTAAAGAAAAGATTTAACTATTATTATAAGGATTTACTTAAATAATTGCAAATTTAATGAAAAATATATGAGTTCTTTCTATATATTAATTTATTATAATTGACTGTTTTCAAATATTGATGTATCCTTTTGATTTAAATTACAACAATTAGTGTTGTATGTTTCATTAGTAGAAAAACAAACACTTTATCATGAAAATAAAGTTTCGTATCTTATCGGAATATTTAATTATATCATCATTTTATTATAAATTATATATGTAGAAATTAAAAAAATTAGATTAAAATAATAAGAAAATTGGAGGATTGGATATTTTGAATTATAAGATAAATTGGAAAGTCTATTAATTATAAATGAAAAGGAGAATAATAATTAGTAATATGTAAAATTCATTTAAATGAAAGCGATATCATTCCTCTGGAAATGGCACATCATAAATAAAATTATGAGCCATAATAAATGCAGCTTCCTTTTGATCAGCAGGTACCATATGTCCAGCATTTCTAACACTCACAAATAATAGGCCATCAATTTCCCAGAGATTACCAGCATTTTATTTGTTTGATACGAACCATGGTCTCCATTATTAAATAGTTGGTAAATCTATTATTTACATGATTAGGATTACTTAATTCTTTTTAGAGTTTTTCAATCCAATATATTGTTCCTGTTATTGGGACTACACCATCGACATCACCACTAAATTTGAGTATTTTAATTCCTTTAGCCATTATTTTCGGATACAAATGATAAGTAGCTCTGGGGTCTTTTGTGTAATTAAGAGATTGACATTTGGCCCATTAATCACTTTAAGGATGAATATTTAAATACTAAAAATTTGAGATATCTATTACTTGTCTAAATTCATCATCACGAAGATAATGATATAATCCAACAGCATCTGAACATGGGGGAATGTGTCCTTATATTATATCAAAGGGATCAAATTTATTTTTAGCATAAGGAATTCTTTCCCCTTGAGGTGTTTCCACTGGAGGTTAGTAACAAGTCCCATAAACATTATAAGGATTGTATTCATAGGTTCCATCTAAATTGGTTTCTGTCAAAATGTCTTGATATAGATCCTAACAAAACTATTCATTATTGAATTGACATTTTGCTTTGTGAATTTCTATATATTCTTCAAGTTTTTGACTAATAAAATTGTGATTAGCAAGAAATTAAAATTTGTAATATGGAAAATATTTTGCCTCTTTAGTACATTCAGCAGCATCTGTGCATCCATTTCCTATCATCATTCCTCTAATTCGAATATTAGATTAACTATTATCTATAATCTTATTCACTAATGTAGGAATGTAAGTTCCAGCATAAGATTCACCAGCTATATATAATTCATTATTTTTATATTCTGGGAATTTACGATAAAAGGCTAATAACATATAATAATTATTTTATGCTGTGACATCATCGCTTGTAGTTGTATTTCCATCATCTTTATATGAAAACCCTACACCAACAGGAGTCTCTACATAAAGCATATGAGCCTTAAATTGTATTAAAATTGTTTACAATTTTTGCCCAAGAATATTTATTTTCCTCAAAAATTGAGGTTCCTCCTATAAATACAAATGGACCATTTTCAATCATTGCTCCTGTAAGAGATGAACATCCTGGTCCACCATTTAACCATAATATTACTGGAACATCACTTTTATCATTTGGATAAAAAATGTAATGAAAATGATGATCAGGAATATCTTCAGGTTCCAAATATCCAGAATACATTGTTTTATTATAAGGAATCTTAAAGTACTCATATTGAAAAGGATCTACAAGATCAGATGGTGGACCACAAAGTATTGCACTCAGACTGATCAATATAAAAATATATTACATAATTTTAATTATTGAGAATAAATAACAAATAAAATAATTGTTAATAGTTTTAAATTAATTAATCTATATCTTTGGAGAATATATTGCAATGATAAAAAATTGCATCTTTGAATCTTTTTTCAGATTAAAAAGATTTAGTAAGACATAAAAAGTATGGCATATATTAATCTCTTGGGTATATTATATGAATTTTAAATGATTCTTGTGGATTGTGTTTTCAAAAAAGAGAAATATTATACTATAAAAAGTGATTAAAAATGGATAGTATTATTTTGATATAATTCTAGATTGATTAAATTGATTCAAAATGAGATCAAATGATATTTGTAATCATATGCAGTTCTTTTAATAATATTTTAATATATAATCTCATCTTATTAGTTATGCAGCTAAAATATTTGAGATTATTATAATAAATCATTTATCTAACAGGTATAAACATTGGTTGATTGTTTTATCTCCCCTTAGCTATACAACCACCTATTACCTTTTACATTTAATCATAAAATTTAATAAATAAATTAATTAATTAATTGAATTCATAATTATTTGAGTTTTTTATTGGGGATATCATTTTTTTATCTTCTGGTCAATCGTTATTCCCATTTTTCATATTCTAATTTGATTTTCTTAGAAAGGTAGAAGTTTTCTTTTTCATCTTCGGTCAATAGATTCAATTCTTCCAGTTTGGATTAAACTAATTTAAAAATCACCTAAATTGATCTTATATCAATGGATCATACCTCTTCTTTAATGCCTCGATAAGTGTTTCTCTCAATTTAACGGCCCCTCTAAATCGTTCTAATCTAACATCATTGGCAATCATATCCGCCATTTTGAATCCTAATTAATAAAAGTAAGGTGAATGATATTTCAGATTCACTATTTAAGGATCTGCATCTAAAGCTTTCTAAAATTCATCTTCAAAAATCTCCAAAATTTCAACTGAAACTAGTTAAATGCCATCATATTCTTATTCAGACATAATTTTTGCCATCCATAAGGGCAATTTCATAACATGTCCTCTTTACAAATTTCCATCTTCTGTATGTGCTTCCTTGTCTAGGAATGATCCCTTATACAAATCAACTTCTAATCTACATTCTACTAGGTGATCTTCACACAATATGTCTTCGATGTTATAATACATTAAATATATAAATTAAATTTAATGTTAAGAAATTGTGTACGACAATATTTCTGTTTAGATAGAATGGTTAGCTCTAAATTACACTTTGTAAAGGAGAAGGATGCAAAGACAGATTACGTCTATTATGAATAAAAAACTGTTTTCTCCAAAGAAAAGGGAAATAAGAAATATAAATTATTGGATGTCAAAGTCCCTGATATCAATGCTAAAAAGACTTAATTCTATGTTTTTGATAAAAATACTGTTCCAGTCCCAAGGTAATTTTATCACTATCCTCTAGATAAGTGTACACAGCTCCATTGAGAAAATATGTTAAATAGAAGCTCTAAAGAGATGAATTTGTTCGATACAAAAAGACCTAGACTACAATTCAAGAATAATAAGAGGAATAAGTAGATGAATTATGGGGTGAAAATCCTCCTGTTAGATATTTTGAAAGATTAGTGGCTAAGGATTTATTTTTTAATTACAGAAGCCCACGATTTGCTGAATATAACAACAGAAAAAATGATTTCCTCTCAAATCCCTCTGTTCATAGTGAAGTGAAGAATATCATCTAAGAAATTAAGTAGGCCTCGACTCTCTAACTATCAAGAAGTAATTCTGGTCTCTAATTTTAGTTTATCATCCAAATTATTTCATTGAAGACCACTATAAAAAATTGCCTGATCTTTTTACTAAGCTCAAGGAAGCAGTCAGTTAGGCAAACTTTAAGGAAATCCCTAAAATTGCTTGGATGTTACAAAATTAATTGTTATATAAGGAAGATATCTATAAGATCTGGGAAGTCATTGAAAATATTGTTAAACCATAAATACATCACTACTCTATTGATGAATTGATTTTATTGAAAAGAGGATTAGCAACAACATATCCAAAGGCTGGAAGTTATGAATTACACAACTTAATTTATAATTTAGTCTCATAAGAAAAGTTGAGTGTTGATTAAACAATTGAAGCACTTTATGCGTTTAGAACATTTAATCATGATAAATATGCTAAGGTCTTAATAGAAAATTTAATCAAATTATTACCTGAATATAAAGATAACCATTCAAAATTGGCTTAAGCTTTCTATTCAATTGCTAATAATTTGCCAAAAAAACATTTAAGAACATAGTCTTTTGATGTTACAGCAAATGATAAATATAGATTAAGTGTTATGAATGCTTTTGTTGGCCCATTAAAAGAAGGAAAATATAATATGGATGACATAACAAGGATTCTGCTAGGTATTTCTATCTTAAAAGTACCAAGTATTTTATTTCAACTTATAAAGATTTTAATGATTTAATATTTTTACTAGAAAATTAATTACAAGAACCTGATGAATATTAATTAGCTCATATTCTATATGCTCTCTCAAAAGGAAACAATGGAATACAATCAGGAACAAATGAAACTTACAAATATTTAGAATAATTTGTCTTAAAGTACTTTGACCAATATGAAAACTTAGAAAAATCGAGAGTAATAATATTTTTATTATTTACAAGATTTACTATGCATACTCAGCCATTCATTCTGAGCTTGCCCAAAACCCTATCTTCTTAAATTGGATCAAAGAGAATATGTTAAAATTTTCATTCTCAGAATTGTAAAATGTTGTCTATGGACTCATGTTTAATTAAGTAAATGATTAAGAAATATGGTCTAATTTCTTAAAAAACGTTGCAACAAAAAGTGAATATGTCCCTTTAGCTAATTATTTCGCTCTAAAATAAGCTAAGTTCTATATTACACAATTCTTTCCTCATTGGAATTTAAAACCATTTGAAGAAGCCTGCTAAAATGCTGAAAATATGTTCTTAGCTAATAGGACTGAAAGATAACATTTAGACTAACAAATTATAGATTTTTAGATTGTAATTAACTATTTAATTTATTTAGGATCTCAACACTCATTTATAATATGATTGGAAAACCTATTATAATTGGAATAACACCTACTTTTTCAATATTACACTTCCAGATCATAGAATAGCTATTACATTAAATACACCACGAACAACAATTAATGGAAAACCAAGAGCTCAATTGCAATTACAATAATAAGTAATGGCTACACAAGATTGGAAATTGTTGATTTTTGATTAGACAGAACTTTTTTCAATGAAAACTAAGGAGAGAGCTGCATTCTACAAAAAAACAATTGATGAAGCCATTGAATCATAGAAAGATAAGATGAAAGCTTGGGAAGAAGAGAGAAGAGATTAAATCTATGAATAATTATTAATCCAAGCTGAAAATGGCATAACTCCAGGAAAAAGATTCGTCAAAAGAGAAGATCTTAAAGGTCTTTCAAGATTCCCTGTTTGATAAAATGATGCAAATTTAAATCAATATTAAATAAATATATCTTTAGATAATTTAACTCATATCAAATCATCAATTAATTTTAATGTCAATAATTTTAGTTCATCTTTTAATATTTATATGACTACTCTTACTGTTAAATCATTTTTCAATCTATAAAAATACCCTATAATCTAATCGAATTTTTTATTTTGATACTTAACCTAATTAAGAAAATAGTTTAATATCTTGAATTCATTTTATAATTCAGTTTTTATAATGTCTTTAATTTCTTACATATCAATTTCAAACTTAAAATCTTTCATTATTATTTATTTATTTTTATTTATTAACTCCTCAATATATTTATCATCAATTATAAATAATATTTGATCGAAATAATTTACAATTATATTTTCTGGTTCTTAATTGAAATAAAAAATTGCATTTTTTAATTCTTTAGCCATTTTTGGGAATGTAGAATATAAAATCTGCTAAAATGAATAAAATTATCCTTTTTTATAATTATTACTGATGATTAAGTGAAGATTTTCAACAACATCCTTGACTCTCATTCCTCTTTTTGAGTAAGAGGATACTTCTTTATCAACTTTGTCAATTAATCTTTAGTTTTTACATTAATATTTTATAAAAACGGTTTCAACTTGGTGTTAAAATTATTCATGTGATTAATATATTCCTTTATCTAACAATTACTCAAAAATATCTTTCAGCAATTTGTATTTCTCATTAGATTTTTGTTTTTCGAGTTTTTTTTTCTTCAATTATTCCAGAATATCTCTTATGATATTTATTATAGTTTATTTATCAATTGTTTGAGAGTTTTGATAATCGTCTTTTTCATAAAAGGGACAATCGAATCCTACAAAATGTACTGTATAATGGAGAGTTCTTGGTAATATTGTAATTTATTGATTATTTATTACTTTTAACCAAATTCTGTCAGAACTCAAATATTTATGTTGAATATTTTATTATTCAAATTATAAGTGTTTCGCGTAGATATTTAAACACAATTAAATTTGTTATGCAATAGTAAATCTTATCAAGTCAATATCCTATTCTATTACAGATATTAAAATACTAATAGATAAAGTAGTAAACTTAATTGAATTGCCTTTGAATGGTCGATTGAATATTCAATAATCTTTAAATCGTCATTTAATGTAAAACAATTAAAACCATCCATTTCTAATATTTTTTTCATCTATTCATAAGGCATACTATATGTGTAAGTCAATTTGCTTTAATAATTAAGTCCTTTCATTTATAAAAAAATAATATGATTATAGAATTATTAAAATTTCCATATATATATTATAATTACAGATCAAAGATTTTATGAACATTTTATTTAAGTTTTAAAAGCCTTTAGTATTTATAATAAAATTAATGATGGTTCTTTTAAGATCAATTTTGATAAGCAATTATTATAGGCTTAAAAGATCTGGACTGAAATTGAATTATTGATAATATTATTTGATGCGATTGGGGCCTTCACAAAATTATAAAATTAAATAAAGCTTAGTGAGCATTTTATAAAAATTCTTTTTCACCTTTAGGAGAATCTTTAAAGCCAGATTATTACAAAAATTAAATTTGACTGTATAAATATAGTAAATAATAAGCGTAGTATTTAGGATGATTTATATATAATTTTATTTAAGAAGGGAGATGAATTCATATATATTGTATTTTTTAATTGAATTATTAACTTTAATGAATCCCAATTGAGATATAGTCGCACACTGTGTTTCCAGACCTTTGAAGCAAAAATTTTCATAATATCGTTAGTCATGTGAGGGTGGTTTAATAACAGTTAACAATCTTTAAGAAATAATCAAATATTAAAATGAATTATTTAAAAAAAATTGAAAATCTAAAACAGAACACTTTTTTACATGAAGTCTTAGTTTCTTTATCATACAGAGTGTCCCACATATATTTTTATTTTCCTTATTATTGATATTGGTTGAATTTTATCATTCACTTACAATATCGGAAAGTGATTATCAGCATCATCACTCTATGTAATTATCATCAGATTTGAATTTTAAGCATTGCAAACAAAAATTTACTTAATTTCTGAGAAAAGGAATAAGCAATTTGCATTTCAAATTTTAAATGAATTATTTTCATCGAAATTCAATAAATTTAAACAGAGATTACACTTTTATAGAAAAATTGCAATAAATTTTAATTGAAATTTTGTGCATTTGAACAAATACAAGAAATAATTGGATTTACAGAAATAAATTAAGAATGCAGAAGATATTTTCTTGATTTTAAAGAATGCAAGAAGGTGTCAGTAGAAAATAATTTCATTTGAAATAGAGATGTTTATCCTTTTCTTAGACACTAACTCTAATCCTTCATACCATATATGCTATCGGCTTTTATGCTTGCTCATTTCTATATTTTTTTAATTAATTTTTATCACAATTCTTACGGATTAATATATGACATTAATTATTAAAATTAATTATTAATTTAATTGAAATTTTAATAACGATTTTAGAATATATAGATATTACATTTATTCTATCCTTCTTTATTAGAATCTCGCATATTCCTTATCAATTTTTTTAAGAATTTTAAAGATTGTCTAGTAATTATTACTAGTTATTATTGTTTTATGTTCACACAGTATTCTCCAGAGCCTGAAATATGAATAAGACCATACACCAGGATTTGATTTGGGAAACAGTTATTTAATAGAAATATTTACACCTAATTGATGTATTAGTTATTCAATAATCTTATTTTATAATCAAATGGAATCAATTAAACTTTCTCATAAGTTTTTAATATGTGAAAAATTGTTTGGGTTTTTTACTCCCTTATAAATCTATGATCTATATCTCATATGCCAATTATGCTACACGATCTTAGAGTTAAAAATATAGTTTATTGCGTATTTCTTTATAAATATCCGACTAATATATATAATATAAGAATTTACCTGATTATTCTGAATGCCTTTCTAAACTCCTCCTCTTCAGGGTCATCAGAGTGTTGTAAAAGGCTACTGAAGATCCTTATGTTTAACAGTTATTTTTTGTAGACAGTAATCTTTTCCAAGAATTTTATCACCTTCAACTAGTCTTTAAGAATTTCCAAACAAAGATTTTGATTCTTACAGGCAAAAGTTATGATACTTTTGCAGTAATTCTTTGGTATGTTCTTCGTATCCTTCTGGTCTTGTAGGACGTTCACTTCCCGCTTCTTATGGATAGGAAGTTTAATTGTTGGAGTAGGTGAGTTGACTGGAGGAGGACAACAGTATTGGACAGGCCCAAAGTTGGGATAGTATGAAAGCTCATTTGACATTCTTAATTCTAGTTTTTCAGTCCCCAAATGAACCTAAGAATATTAACTACTAAGTACCATAAATTCATTCATAGAGAGTTGTAATACAAAAGGGTACTTTGGTTAATTATGGTTTTTGTTTTAAGCTTATTATAACTTGTTTAAGGCTCTCATGAATTTATGAATAACAGCCCATTGTTTTTAAATTGATATCAAATTTTCGCTTGTCTAATCTAATAGAAGATACTTATAAATTGTACAGTAAGGAATTGGTCTTGATATGCTGACTGAAGCTGGGTTTGTTCGTTCCTCTTGCTTAATACCATATATTTTCATTTCGATATAAAAAAAACAAATCTTAGATTATTATATGAACTAATCCAATAATCATACTTTTAATTAAAAGTCTCTTTGATATTAAGTGATCAATTCACCTACTCAACGATCAATTATTTTTAGATTTACTTGTTTCTAGTATCAATTTATGCTGTTTTATGTCGGCTTTCTCAACTTCATAATAGAACATGAGTTAAATATTATAAGCATTACATTATAAAATGCACATGTTGAAATAATCTAGAATTTAAATTCTGATATTATGATACATAGAACTATTTAAAAATTGACACCAGGGCTTTTTCATTATAATATATATTCTAGAGCAAAATAAACAATTGTTCATTTTTCGCAATAATTGATGTAGCTTAGTCAATTTGACCTATTCAACACCGGGAATTTCTTGCGCTATATTTACAGTTGATTTCGCTAATATAAAATTAAAAAAAATAGATTTTTATATTTAATTATCATTAGTATACTAATTAAAATTAATATTAAAATAATATTTAAGGTAAATTTATAAAAAATATATGCAAGTGAATAAACTAATACTATTTTTCTAACTATTCAAGTCTATTCGAAATCTATCATATCACTTAAAACCAATATTGTTGTAATTCAAGCTATTTTACAAAATCGAATGTCTTTATTAATGATGAAATAATAATTCACAAGTATGATAAAATAAATATAAACATTATTTTTAAAGAATAATATTTAATTTAAGTTGTTGAGTAATTTTAGATATCTTGAGTTCAAACATACCTATATTAAGCATCTAATTTCTATAAAAATCATCTAATTATTCAAGCTTCCCTTTACCTTTTAAAAGCTCTTGATTTAGATTCATAATAAAAATTGTTCATAACTAATAAATGTTTTTAATTTATAATAATATATTTAATGAATTATGTTCTATAAATAAAATTGAAAATCAAGTTCAATTTTAATTATTGCCAATTTTTCTATCAATAATAAAAAAAAAAAATTTGTAAATAAATCTGATATAAGTGAGGGAAAGTAAAATTATATATGGAAGAAGGTTGGTTTCTTTGAAAAAGGCTTCCAACATTCTAATAGAAATAAAGAATTTTAATTAAATTTAGAAAGAAAACAAAAAATTTAATTTATAAACATTCAATCAGCAGGCTTACAAGAGAAGGACATTCCTTTTTAAGATTCTCCTTATTGCTTTAATTAATATTATTATATTCGATAATTAAATTTATTGTTTTTAAATGACATAAGATTTTATCTATCAATTTAGTAGAGATAGAGTATTCAAGTGATATACCGTTTCGAAAAAGTTCAAAATCCTTGACCTTGCATTTTACAGGTTTGTCAAGACAGAAAAAAGATACAATATTAAATTATAATAATTCATTCTGGATATAAGTCAAATAGTTGTAAGTGTCTTAAAAGAGTTGAACATAAAGCGTGCTATTCGAATAGATCCAATTCATATTTAATTATTCTATTGCTTTTACAACAAAGAATTTAATAAAGAAATTTAAACCTCTCTGTCTACTGCTGATATTTATAATATAAGATATAGAACGTGATTTAATGATTAGTAAAATGAATTAGAGGTACTGATTTTATATTTTATAGGAAGTTGAGATTTGCCATAGTTTAGAATAAGATTATAATTAAATGTAGTTAAAAAAATAATATCATATGAGATCATAAAATAGCAAAATTGTCACTTTTAATAAAATAAAATTGAATTAGAGTTGGTTACTTTATGAAATTTAAGATTACAATGCATTATGAATAGTATATATATAGTCAAACTTCAACAGTTGCGTGCCTTTATTGCAATGTGATGATACCAGTGATGATATGTTGAATGTCGACACCTTTTGGATTAAAAATTTTACAAAAAATTTATAATAATATATTAAAATGAATATTTGCCCTATCCGATATACTCCATATTTGAATAATTCAAAAAGAAGACAAAGGATGGCTGATCCCAATAGAGCAAAAAGCTCTCAAGGGATGAGATTAAATTCTTCAAGTCAAAACAGATGCTCGACATAATAAAGTCCTAACCGAACTCCTAGTTAAGGAGAATTGCAACAATTAGAAGTATGATGAGATTTGTTTTGAATGATAGATTTAACATCAGGTTGGACCAATTGCACAGGTAATAGTTAATTGAGTGTGTGTCTAGAATTACTAATAATTGTTTCTGTCAACCCAGATCAGGAGAAGTCCATCGTTTCGATTGAAGAATTATCATGCAGCCGAAATCACATCGAGTACACAATCAAATTCATACTAAAAAAGACAAAATTTTATTGTAAGTGGAAAGTATTGAATATACTAAATATAGTTAAAGCAAGGAAGAGAGAATAAATAGAATAAATTTCTTAGGTGATTTATTACATTAAATGGAGTAAAATGGATAATAAACAAAGCAATCTCTGTCTACTGAAATGACCACAGTGCCTAAACCGAAATTTGAAATTCTGAATGCAAGAACATTAACTGAATATGAATAAAACATAGAAGAATTGCACTTTTATCTTGTAGACTCCTAATAAAGAACAAAATAGTATGCTCAAGTAATTGAAAAGCAAAAATCAATAATTGAATATAATTGAATAACTAATATATTATGTATGCTTAAAATCATTTAGGCATTCCAGGAGGAGGTGGAGGTGGGACAGGGAGCTATTAAGGGAACGGCTTGTAACCTTCTTGTAAGGGTTGGATTTAAATGGAGGGAGGAGGAGGTAAAGGAATTCTCAATTCCGTTGGCATATATCCAACAAAGCCCAAGAGTGCTTTTTGTGCCAAAGGTCTGTTGGCAGCTAATAATCTCTCTGCCTAACTTCCATGTCTTTCTCCCTTAGCATCCTTTTTGAAAGCATATTCAACACGAATAATTTTGGTTCCCAAAAATTGTCCATTCATGGCTGTCAAAGCACCATCACTAGATTCAAAATTATCATAACTAACAAAACCGTAGCCTTTGGATACTCCAGTCTCAGGATTCCTCATAATCTATTATAATTGAGAATTCGATACCTTAGTTGATAAGATATGCCCAAAAGCAGAGAATGTTTCATAGAGTGTTTTCTCATCTATCTCAGTGTCTAGATTTCCTATAAACAGATTGGCACCAACTTCTTAGGTCCTTTTATCTTGTGATGCTTTATTGACCTTAATGGGTTTTCCGTATAATTTTATCATATGCATAATTTTGATGGCATAATCGGCATCTTCTTCGCTCTTAAATTCCACAAAACCATAACCTTAATGTTCTCCAGATATTTTATCTTTTGGAATATGAACATTAACTACAGGTCCACATTGAATGAACAGTTCCCACACTATGTCATCAGTGACTTTCTGATCTAAGTTACCAATGTATATCGTAGCCTCTTAATTTCTTTCATATAAAGGAGGCACTACTCCTGCCAACGCCAAGGACATCTTTTAAATGTATTTTAATTATATTATTGGAATATTTATATTGAAATTTTGTATTAATTAGAAGTTAGAAGTTTTTACTATTCATAGTTTCATTATATTCCCTTAAATACAACGGCATTTTGTTTCATTAAAGTACTATAAACCCAATAAACAAATTTGATTGCTTCATAAATAAAATTTATTTGCAATTGTATGAGTGATTTCTAAACCAAACAATATGTAACACAGTCTTCTCAAAGACAATATACTTCAGGCTTCAAGGATAATGTCAGAAGCATCACTTAAGATAGAGTTGAATAAGTAATCACTCGAGAAACACCAAAAGTATAAGTAAAATTATCTGTTATTTCAAGACAACCACTATGGAAGTGGAATAAAGAAGTGCTACAAAACTCCCTAGAATGTAATCACAACAAGTATTGAGAACTTAAACCCAAGGTTTTGTTGGAGGATAAAGTTATATTTCAAATATGGCTGCCATCCCTTAAATTGGGTATTAAGGCAACTATTCTGTACAATAAAATTGCGTTGCTGCTCAACCACTGTGCATGAATGTCATTGTAGTTTCAAAAGAGGAAATTGAAGCTCCCTGGAGATTGGAATGCGAATATCTCTAATCGGTAATTGCTGAATTGGAAAAGAGAAAAGAGGTCTAAGTAGTTGAAAAAGTAGTTGAAAAAGAAAAAGTAGTCGTTGACAACTCATAAGTACAATTCTTGGAATCATAATTACGACAACTAAGATCAGAAAATGATTAACTATAGCTGCAACTCTAATCAATGAGAGGAGAAATTTAATTGAGAAGCTCTTAAACTGAAGATCTAGCTGCTAAAGAAAGAGAGTTTTTCAATCTTAGACTCAGATTTGAAAGCCAAATAAAAGATCTTGAAGATCAAATTAGAAGATTATAAGATGAAAATGGTAGATTGAGGAAAGAAAATAATGATTTACTTCTCAAATTAAGAGATTATGAGGTATCTACATATACGCTATTAAAAAAAGAATAAAATTGCTATGCTGTCATCAGAAATCGAAAGACTTGCTTATTCCATCAAAATTAAAGATGGAGATCTTGAAGATTTGAGATTCAGATATGAGCAATTAGAATCATAAGGCCAAACTGTTATCCAAGAAAAAGTGACATACTTATCATCTGAAGTGGAAGTTTGGAAATAGAAGTTCATCAAGGTCAATCATGATTATAATGAATGCTAAGAAGAATTAACCATGTGTCAAGCTGAATTAGAAGCCCTTAGGAAAGGATAAAAGAAGGTAATTATTTTACTATAGTTTAATAGGAAGTTGTTGTATCAACCTCAAAAGTAGTAACTCGGACAGGTGGAACTACTACAACATCTTCAATGGGATAAACAAGAGGAAGTAGAACTTATGAGTAATTTTAACCATGAAAAAATAAATATACAAATTATATTCAGAAAAATATCAATTATTAATTTATATACGCATAAGTAAATTTTATATTCAATATGAAATATTTATTACTCCAAGATATATCAAACTAGATATTTATAATCTTATTTGATATCCTATTGTATAATTAATGATCCAATGAATAGAAATTATCCAAAAAATTGAATGTAAGGAATAGAATTCCTTCTAATAAAATGTAATTATTAATCTGAATGTGATTATACATTAGAATTGGGTGATTTAACATTTAAATATATTATTAAATATTATAGTTTTTGTGTTTGATCATTATGAAAAAGCTTAGAAAAATGATTTACGATGAAGAATATAAAAGATTTTATGAAAGAGAAAATTTATTAATAGAATCACTTGGATATTCCATATTTGATAATTTGAATTAAGAGATAATTAATGAAATTCCAGCTGACAGTTGTTTGTGGTACTAAAATTTGATATCTATATTTAAAGGAAAATTCTATAACAAATAGAATTCATTTATATGCATAAAAGACTTGAAATGAATGGATAATAAAATGGTTAATAATATGGGAACATTAGAGTTAAAGACTTCATAACTTGTTGTTTGGGCCAAATAATATACTTACATACATAAATCGTTGAAGCAAAAATGAGTTCAGAAATTATGACTCACATGATTAAAACTTTAAAATAGTAAATCAAAATCTTACAAGAACATTAATAATAAAATTGCGATTAAACAAATAAACTTACTATCAACTACTCACATTACGGAAGTTAGAAGTTTAAAGCCTTCGAAAATTATATAATTAAATGCAAAGTAGGACTAAATTAATAAGAATAATAATCAATTCATTCATATGGAGAAGATAAAATTTGCTCGTTGGTGATTTAGCCAGAGGTCGAAAATATTTTAACTTTTAGAATATTAGGTAAAGATATTGATAATGGAAATAAATTTGAGATTTTAAAAACAAAAAAATTAAATTTGGATGATATTCTAGCAAAATTTGATTTACTGTCATTTTCAAAGAAACACATAAAACATCAAATAATCTGTTTTAATATAAAACTAAATAAAATATAAATTCCAAATTTAGAATTGAGATTTTAATTGCAATTGCCTTATCAATAGAGAATTGTACTAATTGAGGGAATGTTGGAGAGATAAAGAGCACTTCTAGATAAATATAATGAAGTAATTGAATAGAGTAGTTATTTAATTAAATAAATACTTGTACCATTTCATGATGTTATTTATGTTTAAGGACAAGGTATAAAACGTAGAAACAGGGAATCATGTTCTTCATGCATTGTATTTTGATATTATTTTATTGATAAATTTCTATTCTTATGAAATGGACAAATTAATTAAAGTAAAATTCAGTGTTTTTAATGCAGCAGGATATTTATAAATTGCTATTCCGTAATTTCTCCTTATGCACCACATTCTATTAAAATTTGTTACCAGATATCATCCTCTACTGTTCCTATCATCATTTCAAGTTCGTTTTTTGATATTTTCCCATCCTCATTTGCATCAAAAATTTTGAAGGCAGCTTTGACTTTTTCTAATGAAACTAACTTCTCTTAGTTCATAGCAGCCATCAAAAATTCTGAAAATAATAAGATAAAATAAATTACCAGAAAAATCTACTTGCCCACTTTGATTTATATCTACAATTGATAGAATTTTATCAACTTCTAATATAGCTTATTGTTTATTTTTAAAAACAGAAGTATATCCTTCTATCAATTCATCTCTTGATAGAATTCCATCTCCATTTTTATCTAAAAATTAAAATGATTTGGCTAATTCATCTTATTCCTATTAAGAAGTCATTTGACAAGCTATGTATGCAAGCACTGCTTAAGTAAAGACAGATTAAGCCTAAATTAATCTAATGTGTACTTGGAACTTTTATAAATTTTGTAATGCTGTTTTATTCACTTTAGTACTTTACTAGTTCTTTTTGATCCATGGATCCGATAAAGCCTCTTAAGCTGAGTATCTCTTATTGGGATCTACTTGTAACATATTTCTTATGAGATCTTTAACTTCTGTGGATATCATTTCCCAATCTTCCTCTATTCTAATTTCGAAAATGAAATCTTACACTCAAATATTAATTCGCCCTCGCATACCTTTTGCATTATTTCTTCCTCTGTTTTACCAGTAAAGGGAGGATATCCACATAACAAAATGTATAATATTATCCCACAAGACCAGACATCGCATTTTTCATTATATTCTTACTTTAACACCTCTGGTGCTATATAATATGCCTAAAGTTATTGATGATTTTAAATACTGTTCCTAATTTCTTGGTCATTTTTTAGTTTTACTCATATTTTCTTGAAGTTCCAAAATCAATAATTTTGATAGGAGACAATTAAGAATCATTAACAAAAAGCACGTTCTCTGGTTTAAGATCTCTATGAACTATGCTCCTTTGATGACAATAGACGACTGCTGATAAGATTTGTCTCATCAATTCAGCTGCTTTTCTTTCACTAAAATAATTGAATTCTTTTATTCTATCAAACAATTCCCCTCCCGATAAATATTCTGTTATCAGATAATAGTTATGTTGATCTTAATATAACTCATATAGTTTCACTATATGTGGATGATCTAAATTTTTTAAAATGTTCATTTCTGCAAATAACCTTTATTACTCTTCAATTATTATTGATTTCTTTTTCAGTTCTTTCATCGCTCTTATCATGCCTAAATCAATCTATTAGAAAAGTACCTGTATTTTTATGTGTCACCTTCCAAACCTTTCCATATGCTCCTTGTCCTAAGATTTCCCCAGTTTCATAATATTTGTGGATGCTACCGGATTTTAGATTGATAAACACTTCTGCTCCCAACTTTACAGAACCAACTGATGAGTTTGTTATTTTTCTCTGAAATTTACTTCTTGGAATTGCTATTTCGATAAATCTATAATACTATCATACTTGATTCTATCTGGCTTTCTTGTTTCTGCAACAATTTATTCTAACAAGGTATTTAATCTTGCATTTATCTTAAATCTAAGGATCCAGAACCAAGAACTTCAAAATCCTAGTAGTTTTCTTTTTGATAATTAATTATTTCTTCATCACTTTTTTAATCCTTCTTAATTACAGATCTTTTAGTTTGAGTATGCACACTTCCTCTTAACTTTTGACTGTCTATATCTATTTCATAAACAGTTAATTTAGTTGGTAAAGTGCAGCATTAAGCTCCCATTTATTTTAATTATTTCATTTGTAAATTCAATTCATTGAAAAATAAATATCATTTTTACATATTTTTTATGGATCCATCAGAAAAACAACACAGATTTAAATTTTAATTCTGTTTTAATTAATATATCGATTAGAGAAAAAAGATAAATTTAACAGAAAATGAAGTTAATTAGATTTACAAAAAGAATTGCTTCTTTCAAAACAAAAGATTTGATTATTCATGATCATTTATACAATAGATAAAATGGTTGAACAAAAATTATATCTGTGTTGATAAATATTCCATTATCAGCAAACAAATTCATAGGTTGCATTTATTATTATTTAATAATCACACCTATCGATTAATCTCAAATTTAAATGTAAGATCAGGATTAAAATTATAATTGTAGATATCGATGCTTTTATACATATAAAAATAGTGAACAAAAGAAATAAGAATGAATGATCATAAAAATAAGTATAGTTTATCGGATATTTTACTCAAATATTATTAAATCATAAGAATCTTCTTCCTGGCGTTATCTATTTTTAAGATGGCGATAAACTTGAACATAACATAATTTCAACATTTTAGGTTTATTAAATATTTACATTTGTCTAAACTCTTTTAAATACATGTATTTTGATTATTTTAAAATACTTTTACACTCTTGCCTTTCTTTTGCTACTCAATTCAAACAATTTTGAACTTTGTAGATTTTATAAATTTAAACATCTAACTATCTTAGTCTTTATATAATCAATTATTAATTCGTATTTTGAACTAAATACTTGAATGAACTTGAAAATTGATTTAACTATCAATATTATGAATGACATTAGAATTAAAAGCTAACATATAATATTCAGCCATAAATTAAATTCTTAAATTTCATATTACAAAATGCACAAAAGGAATGACCATATACATATTTAAATTGCCTATGATTCAAATTAATTTAGCTTGCCTACATTATATGGTTTACTCAAGCTAAATATGATTTGGTAAGCAAAAAGTAGTCCAATCAACATTATACCCTTAATTACAATAAAATCCTACAGTAACACTATGATAAGTATTAATAGCTATCTGTACATCAATTTTACTGATTCCCAATAATAATGAGTGTTAGAATACTCATTAAAAAGATATCCATATTTTTATTTAATTTTGTAATTGCTTAGGTTAGATTTGTTTTAAGATAGCTTTATAAATAAGAACAAAGGTATAATTAGTCCGAACATAATTAATAAAGGCAAAATGAGTGCAAAAAGTACTTTCTAATGAGTGGTTGTCCAAAATCGATATGAAAGATTTGCTGATATCCATTCTACGTTGCTTATCGTTTTTGGAGCTATTAATTCAGCTAACCTAATTTATGATTTTAATTTGTTACAATTTTATTAAATTAATTTGTCCTGATAAATATAAGTAAAAGAATGATGAATAGACAGTCTCCAAAGAAAAAAATCTTGGTCTTGATAATTTTATGAAGTACGATAATAAAAGATAAAGGACGTACTACAAAAATTAAACCTATAAGATCCAAATCAAATTCAAATATATTATATCCAAATATTCAATCTTGGATATGTAACAATCAAAATTATAAGTGGTTGAATATGTAGAACTACCTATAAATTAAAATAGACTATCTAAATTTGAGATGAATTCAACTTTAAATGTATAGACTACCATTATAATCTGAAAATAATTACTGATTAGTTTAATCACTGAACTTGATTAATCTAAGTTTCATAAATATATTATACCTTAAGAAAGCCTTACTAAAATATCATAAAATTTTGTTTGAGATTTACTCAAAAGAAACTTTTGATTTTATAATTAAGTGCCTTTAACAGCTAGGACTATTTACAAAAAAGCCCAGAAAAACGCTAATAGGAATTCAACAATCAAGAAACCAGAATTTGAACACTAGGAACATTTATAATCTCTACTTTTTGAGAATTGGCCCTAACCCCTAACATTATAAATATCACATGCTTCACATAAAGCTCCAATGTGACCTATGATGCATGTTACGTCTCCTGTTTCCCACCCTCCTAAACAATTTGATGGATTGTTAGAACAGTATTCTCCAATAGGAGTTAAAATATTCAATCTCCAAAATCCTTCATAAAGATTTAATAAATTTTCTGTATGATTTTGTATAGTATTTGGATTTGCCTTAATGCATTCTCCATTTAATGGATTAACACTGTAATACCCTCGAGATGCATTGCATTTTAAACATTAATCTTCATAGAAAAACTCTCCCATTTGACATTTATAAGTTTTTGCAAATAATTCATAATAGTTATTATTTTCAATGTTATCGCATGATATTTTGATCTTTAATAAGTCCCCAGAATACGGATTCAATACAAATGTATTGTTTTCTAAATTTAATTCGCTCCTTTCTGTATTAAATTCTGCAGTGAACATAGCAATGTTATCATGTAAAACATTGAACTCCTTATCGATCAAACTACTTGTAATGTTGCATTTTATAGAATAATTATTTATGATTTATTTTTCTTTGAAACTATTTAAAATTATAAATTTAAGTGAAAACTCTAAACTTTAATATCTGAGAACTTTTTTGTCAAAAATTTAATATTGTTTTAGTGCCTACCCACTTGGCAAATAGACTAAATATTATTCAGAATTTCCCTAATCTTTAAATGTAGATATTTATGAATAATTTGCAATGACTTAATTCTTCAAAACTGATTGACTCAAACTTAAGGAGTAAAATTCAATACCAAATGTATTTATTGCATATTTAGCCACATTATTCAAAAATAATGAACTAGAAGTCAAAACTTGTCTATCCTATATTGATATATTTGAACAATAAATTGCACCTACCAAAGGAGCACTATTATTGATAAAGTAGGATGATTAAATTTTTAGAGGACTGTTTTGTAAATATATTGCTCCTGCCATTTCCATAGCCATATTATTCATAAAATACGATTATTTAATCAAATAGGTTTGATTATTAAGAGTAAGTTAACCATACTTTGAATTATGATTGTTCATCATATATATCTATTTTAAAATTAGTTCAAGCATTTGATATTTATCATTGGATCTTATTCTTAAACATGTAGATAGAGTACATTTATTGTTTAATAGATAAAATAATTCAAATTTAGATTTCACCTATGTTTGGTAATAAATATCAATTAAAGCCATCGAAAAAGAATTCTTGTGAAAATTAAGGATAATGGCATTACAGAATCTAAAATTTCTAAAAGTATCTAATAATCTTATCTAGATTATGCTCTCAACATCCTAATAGACTTTTGATAATTAATTTATCAAGCAATTGTTAATTTTGAGAGCAATAGATTTTTCACTAAGATTCGGTAAATGGATTATTTCATATTTATAAGATAAATTACATGATTTTGCATAAAAGGCTTCAGGAATTGTAACTTTAATTTGTCTTGCCTGGAATGATTTGATAAATAAATCTTTGTCTTAAAAACCTTTATAATTAGTTATTCTCTTACTTTTAATAGATTCAAATTCTATAATTGTATTACTTGTCTATTCCCCAACCTCTAAATAGAAATTCATGATGTGTAGATTTTGCATATTTTATAAGTAGAAAATAGGTTAGGTAATAATTTCGAATGATAGATTGATATTGATAAATTATATTTGGCTAAATTTAATAAACAGATATATACCAGTAATCGAAATATAAATATCCATTCTTTATTTTTATATATTCGAGTTCATTGTCTTTTAATTCATCATAATTGCTTGTTATATACTCCATCTGGGTGTATTCTAATTGTATATCTATGTTTTTTAGAGTAACAACATTCTCGATTGTCTACAATGAAAATTCAACACTCATAAAACCTCTAAACATTGAAAAAACACCAGTGGCTTTTATATTTTCGAGCATCAAGAGATTTGAACTATCTGATGGAATTAAATATAAAAATCCACCGTCATAAAGGGAAAAGGAGTAAGAGATGGTTATATTGATCATTTTAAGTATTAAATTTGCGTCTTTTGCATTTATATAAAAAGATCCTCCTTTGCTTTCTTATGCCTATATAGATTTACTATTGTGTATATAAGTGTTTTATATCAATAACCCACAATCTAATATCAATTCAATTTTACAAAACCCTCCCAGCAAAGCAACAGAATTTTCGTTAATAACGTCATATAAAGTTAATTTCTGGCATAAAATATTGAAAACACTTCCTTCTGATTTAATTGGAAATAACTATTATAGGGATGAAATAGATATCTTTGTGTATTCTTAGTTAAAGTGATTGTATATTAATTCAGTAAAGTAATTTGATTCAATATTAGTAAAATTTTTAATTGAAATCTATTTTAATTCTAAATAGATTAAAGCACTAGTGCTATTAGTGATAATATTACTTTTTAAATAGCTGTTTAATAGTTCTAGAGTACTTTAAGCAGCAACGATAGAAATTATTGTTAATTGTTCAGATACCTTTCTTAATCTCTCATAATTATTACCAAATACATTAGTAATTGTAAATTACGTAAATTAGATCATTGATTATTTTGAAATTGAAATATCAATCATAGTAGTTTATGCAGTGCCTTATAATTATAGGAGTATAATGTCTTTAAAGATTAGATTATCTATGTTTATAGTAATTTAATTTTGAACATCTTTTATATTAATAAAGTTGTTATTGCAAATCATTACATTTTAGATTTGAAGGTCTTAAATCATTAATGAAGTGAGGTTATAAACATTTAAAAATTGCAAACGTAGGGGACAATCAGAAAACTCTGCTTCATGATTAATTCTGAAATCATTGCTGTCACCTTATATGAGAATGTTGTATAATTCTATTTTATTTGAATTTAGAATATCAAGTTAAATTTAATTAGATTTAAAATTATAACTCCAGTAATTTTTAATAATTAGCATATCTGCTTGAACTAAAAATAAATTAGATGATTAGTTTTTATCGTTTTTAAGCTATCTTATATCTCTTACTTCTATATTCTAAATCTAAACGAATCTTATTATACTTTAGGGTAAACTCAATAATGATGAATCCATTTCTAATTGTGATAATTCCAATTAATTGATAATTAGAAACTCTTTCTGATATGCAGCTGAAAGTTGTTATATAAAATATATAAATTGACTATTTTTTATAGTTGTATTTTGAATTTAAGTAGAATAGATCTCAAATTTAAGATCTGCTACAAAAAAGTTTGAATTTTTAATTTAATTATCCATAATCGTTAATAACATTAATCTAGTTTATGTTGCTGTATAATTAGAAAAGATAGAACTTGAAGTAAAGTTGCTGAGTCTAATGGTAAAATCTTCAATTAACAATGATTATAAATAAAGGCACAACTAATTGTCCTAAAATTACAAAAAGTAAGAATTTATAAAACTACAGTTTATAAATTCAACATGCGTTATAGAAATTGTATTCTAATCAAATATATATACCAATTATGTAATTGAAAAAATGCTTGAGTTTATTAATTTGCAATTTATAAGTTTAAGATTTACTAAATTGATTTTAATACGAGTAGATAAACTAAAAATAGACAGTTTAAATAAATCAAAGTTTTATAAATCAATATTGATAAGGGTCAAATTATTTATTGATAGACTAGTAATATTAAGAAGATGGAATATCTATTTTTAGAAATTTACAGAATGAGTTTAATTTAATATTAAATTATTGATGTAAATATCCGATCCATACTTTGAGGTGGTCTTAATTAATTCGTCCTTATTTAATTCTTAAATTGTAATAGTGAGGTTATTTAAATTAATGATCTGATAATCAATAAATTAGAGAGATTCAAGTTTGATTTTTTATGAGTAATCTTATAAAACTGTTATTGATTATATAATATGATTTTCTTAAGATTCTGAAATCTATTACGATTATCTTTTGTAATAATATATCCCATAGGTATTGTTCAATATATATATGAAATTCATTCTTTAAAAAACCTACTATTTGAAAACATCTGAATATTGATCTTTCCAAAATAGATTTTGAACTGTTAATTAGTTTGAATATCTAACATAATTATTTATTTTGATTTTCACTCTACTTGAAAGTTAATCGATATAATTAGTTGAAAAATCAGTTAAGAAACACTTTAATTGTGTACTATCTACTATAGATGGAAGACATATTTTGCATTGATAAGAACATAAATAACATGTCCCCTAACTTAGAGTAGCGGTATATGTATCATCTGAGTTACATTTTACACAAGCATTATCGAAATATTTGCTGCAATAAGTGACAATCTTATCTTCAATGCATTTTTTCGACCATTTGGTACTTTAATAACATATACCTATTTCAGCTACATAGGCATAATAAGGAGGATAAAAGAGCACTTATCCATTCGAGATAGCTAAAAGCAAAGGTTATAATTATTAGATCGTAAAATCATATTGATTCGAGTATGTCAATTTACATTCCTGGAAATTGTCATCGCAAGACTCACAATATCCATAAGAATTCTGAAAAAAGCCCTTGAAACAAGTTGTACAATAAAGTTTATTGGTGTTTGATTTAACGCAATTTTAACAGGATTTCAAATATTTAAAGCAATCTGAAATTTCAATACCGTCATCAAAATTCTATGTTAATGTTGTCAAACAAAGTGGTTAATTATTTTGATCAATTAGATAATTGTCACAAGATTGAGAAATTTGTAATTTTAATTAACAAACATTTAAAACAAAATTGTAAATGTAATTGTCCTCACATAAAGCACATCCGATTAGATAATCCTCATTAGTAATGATTTACTCATAATTGGTATATGTGAGAGTTGAAACAAATATCCCATCAGATTATTAAAAATATTGAAAGCAAAGTTTACAATTTTGAATAGAGCATTCAACACAATCTTTGTTATTCAAAAGCAAAACATCGTTATCATTAATGCACCTTTAACAACGATTAGTGGGACTACAACATTTACACTAGCCATTACAAGACTATCCTGAGCAACGGTCATCTTTTAAATTGTATTAAGGATGTTTACAGGATTGGGTCTAACTATCATATCCAAATGTACATTCCACATAAGTTTCTTTGCCTAAATGCTGTTCTTTAATGAAATAGCACCTATAAGATATAGAAGAATGCAGACAAAATTAAATGCAAAAGTTGCACATTCTTAGTTCATGATCGATAAATAGATACAAGGAGGATATTGAAGTATCATCAAATTCATAGTTATATTCCTCTTTATCATAATCATATATTATTCTGCTGAGCATATACTCCGAACAAATAGAATTTTAAATCCAATTCTACCAATTGTCCAGACATTCAAGACAAATTAAATCTCCTTGTTGAGAAGCTGATGGACTCGTCTATATAATAAATAAATTTACCATTAATAGCAATCACCTTCATATAAGAAATATCCGTATGAACAAATTATATTCGGTTCAACCTAATCAAAATTGTAGTTTTTAGAATCTTCAATTTAATCTACATTTATTTAATTAATATCAGAAATGGAGAAACATTATGTTGAATTTTACTCTATAGTCCAAATTTAACAAGTGCAAGTATGATTATCAGGATCGTAGTTCCTATATGAGTTCTCTGGACAACTTAAACAACTGTTCTTCAAAGGTCCATTGCAAGTAGCACATGAAAAATGGCATTGATATGTATCAATGAATTCTTCTTGGCAATTTTTAAATTTGAACTGATTCACTTGTCCAGCATATAGTTATTAATTCATGCTCTCTCCAAATATCAATGAAAATTAGGAATACGAAAATTGTCTTACAGTTTTATCCTTAAAATTAATTCTTCTCTGTTAATTAGGATAGTATATTTGTATAAACAACTCGTTAAATTAATATTGGATGATTATATAATGCCATTAATAAATTAGAGCTGGATCTATCTCCTCAATTTATTATACTTTGATTAATGATTGAATGTAATCTGGATCGTAAAATATGTATGGAAATTCATATGAATAATATTGAACAGTAACCAAAATCTATTTATTATGTTACTATTCGTAATTAATCATCAGAGTATTAGTCCCTAAAGAATATTGAGGATTAAGTTAAATTTAAGTGCTTATGTGTATTAGAGATACGATATCATTAGAATCTAAGGGTGTTGAAAATCTATGCCAAAAGTATATGGAATAATCCTTGGAAACAATGAATGGTAATATATATTGCCAAGTATTTTCCTAATCATAATCCTTTGAATCAAATTCAGCTTTTTCTTCAGCATAAGAACATATTTCAACTGCATACAAGTAATTCAAGTAAAAATAAATATTGCCTTCAGAGTCTTCCCAAAATGGATATAACAAGCCCTAGAAGCTGCTTAACTCTAAATTTTAGTTTGCGCCACCAAATACAAACTTAACATTGTTCTGCTCCAAATTAATTTTATTCAAATTCATATATTAGATATCATTTTTAGTTTAAATTATAAATTGAAGATTTTATTGTTCAGCATCATAGTAAAATGATGTGCAAATGAGTTAGCCTTCAAATAATTAAGTATCAAATGAAACTGAAAACTATTACTCTTATATGGTTTGTTATTAAACTAATATTAATGTATGAGTTATCTCATTGGCTTGGATATTGAGTTTGCAATATGCAACAATGAATATATCGTTATTGAAATAGGTGGAAAATAGAAATTGCTTATCTACTGATTGAGCTAAGCTATTAATAAAATTTGTTTATAATGACAATGGCACGTAAAAGCTCACAATTCCGTAATACTAGTTAGATAGGATATCAATATATTTTGTTATAACGGGGTTTTGATAGGTTAATTCTTCAATCTCGCAGCAACATAGCTAAAATAGTTTAAGAAGAATAAATAATCTGCTGATTTTCATTATATTTAAGAATCAATAAGTAGTGTTTATTTTTATATTATATAAAGCCAAATAAAATCCTTTTTTAAATGTCATCGAGATTTTCAAAATATTGTATTTAAAATCCTGATAACAATCATTTTAGTTGGATTCTACAGATAAGAGAGAGTTCAGTCAAGTATGCTCTTTGAATTGAACAAAATTAATAAATATATATTATTTAATAAATTCGTTTTTATTTTAATTATATGAAAAAGTTCATCATAATAACACTTATTTTCATTTGCAATTCTTTAAATGCAAATGCAACCAGTGAGTTAGAAATAGGAGTTATTTAATTTGAGGAGGCAAAAGGATCGCAAATTTATAATCAAGTATTTTCTTATTAAATCCTAGCTAGTCCGATTCGATACTCCATTCGCAAAACCTCCTTAAGTAGCTATAGCTTTAGTAGAACATACATCCACAACAGCTCTATTTGCAAAAGTTAAAAATGTGACTTAGCATGATTTCATTATCCAGTTTTTTAGTGCTGTCACTTTGAATGCAACTTACAGATATTTAGCAACTACAGACGACGATGTTTATATAAACTGTTCAAATTACAGAGCAACTCAACAAGCAATATTCAAATATCCATAATTTTAAACTAAACCAAATGCTATGGCCTTCCTTGTAGGTTATCATCACAATGGATTTGTTAATATTTCAATAAATCAGAATAGTAATACACAAGCCAATTTATCAATCAATACAAATGATGTATAACAAACAGCTATAGGCATTTGTTTGATTGTTGGAAGCAATCTCTAATTTGATGCAGATGCAGATACCCCAAAGTTTAGTGGAAGAGTAAGCAGTCAAGGAGAAACAAGGGCATTATCATTTACACCAAGTATTTATAAAATATTATTTATTGAGGTTTAATATGGTAGTGGACAAGCATAGTAGAAAATTGAAGAATCATTGACAGATTTGGTAACAATTTATAATTATATATAGAAAACATTTTTTGATCAAAATTAAAATAGAAAAGAGGAAGAGACTGAGGAGTCTACTTAAGTTTCAGAAGAATTAGAACCATAAACTGTAGAGGATTTAGAAGAATGTTAATAAAAGCTTGATGACAATATTATTGAGGAATCGATTTCAGATGATTTAAGTGAGGAAGAGGAAGATGATGAATACTTTTGGAGTTCAAAAGAAAAGAAATAATAACAACCTTCAGTTGATTTTGAATTATAATTAACCTTGCTTCAAGATGCTTTAAAAAAGAAACCTTAAATTTAGTAATAAACAATTAAAGAACTAATTAAAAAGAATTCAAGTAATTAAAAGGAATAAAAATAAAAGCAAGTTAAGAAAGATGAAGTTTAGAGAAAAAATAAACCAGCAAAAGATTAAAGTATTAAGTCGAATGATAATCTCAAGAATGCAGAGACTCAAATTTTAAATAATAAAGAAATTGATATGCAATTATAATAAAAGGAATCTCATGTAAAATCATTAAAAAAAGCATTACAATTAGTAGACACTGCTAAAGAAAAAGAATTAGAAGTAATACTTCCATAAATTCAAAGCGAAAACTAATTATCTTAAGAGTAAGAATTGAATGAAGTTAAGGCTGAGAATAATCAATAGGAAAGTCTAGAAGTGGCTAAACCTATTGGATATTAAAGTCCTTTAATAGATGACTTACCAAAAATTGAAGAAATTATTGAGGTGAAATAAAAGGAGAAGAAGTTCACATAAAAGCTTGATGGCTATATGTAGAGTTTTTCAGAGGATACTTACACTTAGAAAGTTTAGAAAAAGAAATAAGAGGAACAAACAAATAAAGTTGAGTCTAATAGCAAAGAAATTACAGAATAGGTACAATTAATTCAACTTACAGGTCAATCTCATTCAACTAAAGTTGTTTATGAAGCTTCAGAAGATTCTCTAAGGAAATTTGAGGAAGATTTTGAAAGAAGAAAGCGTATTTTTTATAGTTTATAATAATAGAGGAGAAGATGAAAGAAATTAAATAGTAACTGATTCCAGAAAATAAGCCAACTAAAGTTAAATTTTTATCCTTAGCTTAAGAGGACGAATAGCTAAGGTCATATAAAGATTTCTTTTACAATTGAATATTATTAATCAAACCTAATATAGAATATTTCCATATGTCTTTATTGGTTTATAGATTAGACTATAATCAAATTTTGTATATTTTGCAAAAAGTATTCTATGATATAATATGAAGATATCAAAATTTAAAATATAAATCATTTGAATTATTTTTAAGACGAAAATCTTTTCTATCTAGGTGGAGTTGGTGGTCTTTTTCTCAATTAAACTTCCTCATTCTATATAACTAAATAATTAGCAAATCCTTTCTTTCTTGAGATTGGTTCCTCAAGATCCATCCATCTTTATTCTTAAATCGGAGCAGCAGGTAATATGACTTTAGGTATAATTTCACCTCTTTTTGAAATCGTCAAAATTGCTTAGCAGATATTATCAATATCTTACATCCTTTACATTATGGTTGATTGCCTCCATAATCTGGACATGAGAATATGGTGATTACATTATTGTTTTACCTTTCAAATCCTTCCATAGTTGGTTCATGTGATCGTATGATCATATTTAGAGAGTTCTCTTATAAAAATTTATTAATTCTATTTGTTCCAAATCTGAAAATCTATTTATTTTAAAATATATCCCTATCTGGATTTGGTGTATTCTCTAATTCCTCTTCTTGTAAACAAGGATCAGACCAGAGAAGTTCCAATGCTATTTTTTATTAATACTTAAATAGATATAATAAAGTACAGTCTTAGGATCATGAACTATTTCCAACGGCTTTTATATCAATTCAATCTCATCGATAGTCCTCATAGTTTAACCAATACCACCATGTACACAAAAGATTTTTTCTTCGATAACTGCTGCTAATGGTAGATATTAAAAAACTCTATTTATTCTTTAGTAAATGCTGTTTGGATCCATAATATCTTCACCAAATTTTATAAAGCATTCATCAGCAAAACCAAACGCTTTATTTACTTTAGGGTCCTCATGATGTCCTCGAAGCAAATGAATTTGATCAGAATATTTAATTTTTAATGTAAATAAAAGTAAAATGATTTCCAAAGATCGTGAACCTCTGTCGACATAATCCCCCAAAAATAAGTAATCTTAAGAATCAATGTCTCCATTGTATAGATTATCGTACGGAGCTTTGAAGTGATCAAAAAATCTCATTAAATCAAGGTATTAACCATTCAAATTCCCATATATTTTGATTGGTCTTCTCAACCTCAATAAGTTAGGTTCCTTCTCTAGAATTCGCTAAACTTCATCACATAATTTAATTATCATTTCCTTTTTGATGCCTGTTAATAAATTAGAATTTGGAGGGATCTATGAATAATCTTTGGGTATTAATAGATTCTACATAAATGGTTAACATAACTAATCTAAAAATTATGATTTATTTTAAGAATTTGGATCTTAAAATCCAGGTCCCAATTTTTTATGTTCATCTTATAATTTTTCTATTGGTACTTTCTTGACTTGATTAGTTATATCTTCTTCTGGACTATATGTCATAGCAACCAAAGCTTAATTAGCCAATCTAACGTTTTTATTAGTCGCACTTGAAACTCTAATTTACTGATAAGGGTTTGAATCTAAATATAAAGGAAGTGTTACATTTTGATTGAGCAGAAGTTTATTAATTTGTCTTTTTAAATTAATCTTAGGTTTAAGCCAAAGGAAGAGAAGGTTTAGGATTAAAAGATTAGGTGAATGATTAATCAGCTTTTATAGTGTTCATTTGTTTTAGTAATTGAGGAGTTTAAGCGAATCTCTTATTTAAATCTATTCTAAGAATGCTCTCAGTTGGTATGTTTGGTTGATCGGAATCAAATCCTCCATGAAGATATAAAAATTGTTCCACCAACCATGAAGAGTGCCTGAATCTCTGAATTGGTTAAAATTTATACCAATCAGATGTTTCAGTATCATATATTTCAAAAGGCAAAGTCTCTCCCACATTATTAGATCTGCCTCCAATCACTAACATCAATGTTCCTAAAAATAAAGTAGAGTGTTAATATCGTTAAGCTGGTTAATCGGTTTAGGATCTATAAGGAGCTCTCACCCAATCCCACCTTCCATCGCGATGTCTTCTCAAACCCCAAGTATCATTTAAAGCACTTTGATCACTTGTGCGACCTCCAAAAGCGACCATCATCCCATTGGCAGAACCTGTTGAACACAATGCAGCAGAATGATAAACTCTTACAACAGGTTATTCAGATGAGCACTCTAATTTTTGCCATGAATATGGTGATTTCTCTAAATTAAAACTCCAAACATCATTCACAGGTTCTTGTCCTGTGTTCCCACCAAACACTATCAAATGCGGTTTAATAAGCACCATAGTGTGACCATATCTTCTTCCTGGTGTTGTTCCAATCACAGGAACTGTAACCCAAGTTCCAGTATCTTCTCTTAATTCAAATACATATAAGTTATCATCTGCTAAACCACCGCCTCCTACTGCTCCTCCGAATATAATCATTTGATTTAATTCAATAGCCAAAGCTTAATGAGCTGCTCTATTAGTGGGTACGTTTCCACTAGCTTCAACTCGCTTCCATTTTTTTTAAATTATATCTCCAATATACACATCTCCTGTTATTACGTACCTTCCAGTATCACCAACAGCGCCTTTTAAGTCTTTATTCAAAATATACCTCCAAATAATGCGATCTTATTAGGAGCTATGACACAAATGGTGTGACCAAAGCGAGGCTGAGGATTATCTCCTGCAAAATTCACACTTTCCATTTTTATTTTAAATATTTTTTTAACGATTTATGAATTCAAGACTTGTCAGGCCCTCAACTCCTAAGAAACCTTTTGATCCTAATTTAATTAGATAATCTGCTAAAAAGCCTTTCTAATACAAAACATAATAACCAAAAATACTGATCATAGAATACTACCATATAAATATTTGATATTTTATTTTGTATGTCAATTTTATTCTTATAAACAACTTACTATGATATAAATGGATATAAGTGTTGTCTTTATTTAAATTACTTAAAACTCTTTTGAGGAATCTTGGTTTTACATTTCAACTCTATAAATTATAATATCTATTAAGCAATAAAATATTATTTTAAATATGGATTCCAATTTCTACAAAGAAATTAAAGATATCATAGATTTTATTTATTAATAGATAACCATATCAAGGAATAAATGTTTAATATAGAAATTAAGTGAAAGAAAAGAATAAATTTATGCATCAATTCCTCAAACAAGGAGCAATATTTTATAAAATTAATAAAATCGAGAGTTTATAACAAAATATTTAGATAAGTTTGTGTAATTTGTGAGTAATCAAGATAATTTGGTGGAATAAGGCTTCTTTAAGATGATTAGATAATCTCAAAAAACAAAATTGTAAAATATATTTTCAAAAAAATTTACACAATTACCTTAATACTTCAAAAATCTAGAGAGTCAAGACCTGTCAGCCACTGGATTTATCAATAGTCAAGAAGTAGCACATTCCAAAATTCCAGTTAATTTTACTGCAAACTCATTCCTATTAGACAATGATATAGATTTTATTGCTTGCATTACATTAATTTTCAAAGATATTTGCGATGAAGAAATTTTCATTCATTCCTTAAGCACCTAAAAATTGTTAAAGAAGATCCCAGAGTTAAATTAATTTGAATATTTGAAAAGCTTGAAAAATTACTTAACAATCACTGTAGATCAACAACAACAGATAATTACATTAGAACCTTTAGATCCAATTATTCAATTCTCACCCTTATTTAATGGCAATTAAACAGAAAAACTATAAGAATTTTATTTATCTTAGGACATGGAAATCATCTTGAGTCCTACTTATAAAATAAAAGTAGTGGGCATTTTCAATAAAGAAAATCAGGCTTTAAATGATAATTTCATAACCAAAAATCTGATATACTAGTATGATAAGACCTTATTAATTAAAAATGCAGAAAACTATATCATTCTAGAACCTTAAGAGTAGAATATTAAGCATGAACCAATAGTAATTTTTGATCTTAAGGGATCGATTTCACTTAATAAATTTTTGGGTTTGTCAAAAGATATATCTTTCAAACTTACTCATGATGGTTTTGGATTTCTATTTGAAGAATTGACCTAGAGACCCAACTTTTATACCAGTTTATCATACTAAAGTCCAGTTTATTCCAAAACCAAGAAAATTAATTTATGTTTAGTCATAAAAAATGAGTTAAGACTTTCAATTGACTCAGAATGTGGGTAGTTATTTGTTGATACAAACGAATATAATAGAAACTTGTTTGATTGAGCAATTATTTTATCGTGTAAAAAATCATTAATAATTTCATTTTGGAGGAGGAGGTGGGGGAGGAGGAGCTGGTCTTGGAGGCTGTGGTCTCTATTAAGGAGGTGGAGGTGGTGGTGGCTTTCTATGATCTTCCTCAAAAATGTCTGGTCTCTTCTTTTTTAGTTATGATAAATGTTCAGCAATCATATTACCTGGTTGTAAGGTTGTTGTTTTGCTTCTCTCATTTATTTCCTTCTTTATCTCACTATAACGAGGATCTTATAATTCTAATTGAATATGTTCATTAATTTAATTCTTGGGAAAATTTTTTCCACAAATTTCACATTTAATTAGGACTAATTCATTTTATGTTGTGGGTCTTTGATAATTTTAGATTATGGGGGCACTACTATCCCCTTATTGTCCTGCCTTTTATAAAGTTGAATTTAAAGTTATGATTTATTTTTCTTTTGGTTGCAATGGATTATTAATGATTCTAGATACAACTTGCCCTGTCTATACTAAGTTTTGCTATTACTCTAAAAATAGACAACCATATTACAAAATTATGCTTAATCAGCACCTTTGAAGTCCATTTTATCAAATCTTTAGATTCCCTTCTCATAAACCTTGTCTATTCTATCATCCTCAGCGAAGTCAATAGTTTCACAAATTGTAAAGTCATTCCAATCAATCATAGCCATTTATTCTAACATATAATTATAAAATGTTACATTTCTCATCCTCATCCTGTTATTGTTTTCTATCTTTTTCTTCTTTCAAATAAATCTCGTACTCATATTTTTCTTGACATCTTTAATATATTACTTGTCTATCCTACACATAGGTCAATAATCTATCGATTTCTTCCTTTTTTGGTTGTAAACATTTTGTATAAGCATCGACTAAGTTTGAAAAGAATTGAAATAAATCATGAGTAGGCTTTAAAAAATCATACTAAGGATTCATTTTTTCTCTTTCTGTCAAGGCAACTAAAAATTTCTTACCATTCTTAGCTATGAATATGGCTGTATGTTTAATAATGTCTAAATCTAAAGCTGACAAATTTCTTGGTTATTCTACAGTATATTAATCATTAGGAGGAGCCTTTACTACCTTTTTAGGTTGTTCATTTTTAGGCACAGGTTTTGTTTTCTAATCCTCTTCTTCTTAAATAGGTGCTATAATAATTAGAATTGAAATCTTACCCACCAATCCTCGAGCGAATTCCGTAATTTTATTTTCATAATATGGTCTATATGGATCATCTCTTCTCAAGAAACAAAAATTGGGATTACTCAATTCTTTTTACATTACAAGATCTTCAAATGTTGCTCCATTTTTTGCCACATATTCTGCAGTCTTGTCAGCATATTCTAATAATAGATACATTCTTATACTTTTGATATTGGGAGGAGGAATGACAATATTCGATGATCTATTCTTAATTAATAATTGGGCTTCTAGCACCATTAAAAGAATAATTAATTATTAATTGATATATTATCATTTTTTAAGCAAATGATTAGAGTAAATTTAATTGCTCAATTTTGTTACTATTTGAAATCGAGAATATTAATAAATTCAATCAATATATTAATCTAAGAATGAAATCTTTCTTCATATCAATAACGTCTCTAGGTTTTAATTAACATTAATATCGTAATCTTTTGGATTTAATTATTTAATTCTGCATACATAAATGTATAAAGGAGTGATTCTTATCATAACTTCCTTATTTCAAATAGTCAACAGTACCGTATAGCTTTTATCATCCTAATATCCCTTTAAATAAAGCATAGTCGACCTTGAGGATAATAATATGTATGGTGTATTTACATACTATACACCTTTAAACTAGATAATAAATCTAGCTTAAACCCTTGATAAAAGCTAATAATAAGTCCATCTATTTTCAGCCTTCTTTGAATAGTACACATTAATTGCATACTAAACCATAGATGCTGATGTAGATAAAATTTATCATGTGATAAAAATATAGTCGACATCTACTGATACAACGAAAGTGTATGAATTTGAATAAGATTATTTATAATATGAAGGATTAGAAGTAGGAACAATATTTACTTATTCTGAAGAACTATTATAACTTGAACTAAAGGTTTACACATAAGATAAAATGAATACAGTTTAGATTGATGATATTTTTTTATAAAAATCAAATGTCAAATTTAAATTTGGTGGAAGAAATAATGAATTAGATTTAATGGGATTTCAAGGAATAATGTTTTTGGTTCTCGGTGAGACATATTTAACAAGAATCGATTATCTATATTCAATAAAGTGTTATGAATCACGGAGAGATTTTTCAATACTATATTAGGATTATGTATCTTCTAACTTGAATACCTTTAATATTCCTGTTGCGATATATAAAGAATATTAAATATAATTTTGGAATAAATTATAAACATAAATAATTCCTGAAAACTTGATTTAAGTTTTAGTTATCGATACATAAAATGAAATTGATGAATAGCTCTCTTTAGGAAAGAAAACTATGCAGATATATTATCACTTTTAAAGCGACTCAGATCTTTTGATCTATTGTAAATATTATTCTTATAAATTTCCATATAACTATTATAATGTCGATTACATATAATCATTAATTTAATAAGCAGAAATAACTAATGTTGACCCAAAATTTATCTAAAGTTGGCATTTTATTAGAACATAATATTAGAAAGAAACGCTTAATTTATAAATTTATTTTCCAGAATTAAATAAGAACGTAATTATTGAAATACCAGAAGTTAGATAGTTTTCATAAACTGTGAGTTAAATAACTATAAATGCAATATCAGATTTAAACTTAGAAATAAAAGGTTAGATCGCATCTTTCATTTTCAATACTTGCATGTAAGATTTTAGTATTTTCAAACCTTGTCATTTTTCATGTTTTACGTGCAACGGCCCTTTTTACAACAATTGCTTATCATGTGAGGATGATTCAAATAGAATATACGATGAAGATGCATCCACTTGTCAATGTAGGCCTTGGACTTTGGAATAAAACAAAACTATATGCTATGATTTGCTCTAAGATCCCTAAGTTTAAGTCAAATACGAGTAGACCTCTAAAATCTAAGGTTACGATAAAATAGACCCATAAGTGATTTGCGCATTTGGATATTTTTTGTATGACGGAGAATGCATTAGATGGTATTTATTTTCTTTATTTTAGTCCATCATAATTGTAAAATGGGTATATTATATGTATTGAATGCTTATTGAATTGGAAAACTTGGATATATAATAGCACTTGCATTTAATATGATATAATTAATAAGGAATGGTTAAACATTCCAATAGAATCAAATTTTGATATACTTGATTTATTCCAAAATTATTTATATACTTATAGTGATGGAGAATTACAAGCTTGTCATAACTGTTTTGCTTTTTGCAAACCTGAAATATATCATGATAATTGTCATAAGCTTAATGTAAATCATTTAGGGTCAGAAACCTATGTTTATTGTTTATACGAGTATGATGAAATAAATCTAGTTTGTTTGCCTAGAAAAGGGAGTGGACTTGCAGTGCAAAACAATTGTGGCTCTAAATGTTTAAAATGTGATACAGATGTAAAATTGTGTGTTTAATGTGTAAATAAGAACGATATCTTATTATTAAATAGGGAAAGCTGTTAAGAATGTACAATACCTAATTGTAAGTACTGCTTCTAATATCTCAATTCAGATGAAATAGTAATATCTACTTTGGTTAGTAAAGCATACTTTGGCAATCAAATTTCATCTCCTTCAGAAATCCTTAATGAGGAATACTTAATAGGATGTGCATTATGTGAGGAAAACTATATCTTTAATTTTTAATCTATGTAATGCGAATTAAAACAAACTACTTAGGATTAGTGTACAGATTATTTTTTAAATGATTAAGGAGATAAAATTTGTTTAACAACATTAACAAAAGATTTCATTTAAGGTTATGAAATATCTGATTGCACAGATTACATTTAAAAATGTATTAAATGTGTTTAATCTAATAGAAAAAAATTGTTTTGCACTTAATGCGAAAAGGGATACTATATTAATAAATTTGGTCAATGTAACAAATGTGATGAATAATTTACTGAATGCTTTCCTGATTATATTATTACTAATAATTCCTACATAACTAAAATTTAACCATTTGTTTAAGCCATATCAAAAAGGTTGGAATTGACCTTCAATAACTTTGTATATTAAGACATATATGGTCTTTGCTAAGGTAGTCTTGGGTACTCTAAATCTTGTTCTATTGAAATCAACATCCCTTATTGTAAGCAATTTTATATAAATTAATGCTAATAGTGCAACTCATATGAGAATTCAAATACAATCACCCTTTATGATGGCTACTGTTACTTATGTCCCTACTAATGCTCATATTGTTAACCAAAATAATCATCATCAATTGAAATATATTGTTTAAGGACTAATTTTGAATAATTCTCTATTGATTAAATCACTGGTAGGCCAACACCAAAACTATAGAACTATTTGAAACAAGATCAGCATGTTATTTACAATTTGATGAACTATTTAACACTTGTGACAATAGAAAGCGACCTTATTTTCTCAAAAGTGACTATAAATCTTGATATATATATAGAATACTTTACGAATTATATTATCGAGATACCAATAAAAAATCGCCTTTACAGCCAATCATATATTAGTTAATTGATAATTAACTCAAAATTGGAAGAAGATATGATTTGTCCTTACAAATTAGATGTATATTACTTTGATGAAATATTAATCTCAGATTTTTTAATTTCAATAAATGAGAAATTTTGTGAAAATATTATATTAGTTAATTCAATTTATGGAACTAAACTAATAATTAAAAATATCACCATGACCTAAAAGTTAGAAGAGAATATCGTGAAATAACTATTCATTTGGAATGAAATCGTTTATCTTGAATTTAATTCTGTGACATTAGATTCCATTTAAATATCTCATTTCCCATTATTTTTACTTAAGCAGAATAAAACACAAAAAGGAATAAGTGTAAATTTTGAAAATGTAATATTTAAAAATTGTTACTTCTATAACGCAAGCATAATATAAGTAGAACTTGTAAATCCAATTTTTGAAATTAACTATATTGAATTTAACAATGTAACCATTACAAACTGTACAATGAAATTCTCTGATATGATTTAAATTGTTGGAGAATAAAATAAATTAATATTCTAATACATTAGATTTTCTAAAATTTCAATACTAAGCTGCTTCATTCAAAATTTTTAATTCATTGAAAATTATCTAACTAATGATTAGATTACTACGGATATAACAATTTTTGACACAAATTTTATCAAAACAAAAGTTTTTCTGATACAGAGCCCTGCTTATTTTGAAAACATCAAAATCTCATAAACATAATTTATTAACTCTAGTTTGACTTCAACTTAAATTAATGCCAGATTGAAATCATATTCCTTAACTTTTTAGATTTCACAAATATCACTTAATGAAATAATATCTGATAGTAGTATAATTGCTATTGAGCATGATTACTATTAAGATGTGCAAATATCAAATGTAAGAATTACTGATTTGAATTAGATTAGTGATTTGAATTAAAATTACTTTCTATTTATTATTTAAGGTGAGTTTGTATTAATTTAAGATTACTTTTGTTCATAAATTGCACAATCCAGTTTTCATATAAATATTGTCAACTCAAAGTACATCAAAGTTAAGAATGTTGTAATCTTTGGGTAGGAATTAACTTCCAGAATTAGTCATGAAAAGTAATTGGATATTGACCTTGATCCATCCTTGTAGAATTTAATTTACATTCACAATTCCTCTGTTATTGAATTACATAAATTTAATATCAGTAATCTGAAAATATAAAATTCTAATTTGATTAAACTTTAGGATGATTCAAATGTTATGGAAATATCAATGACTGATTTTAATCTATAGAATATTATACTGTCTTAAGAATTAGGAATCTATGAAACATCTTTAATTTAGGTTTAGTTGAGCAAGGCTTCCAAAGCACTGCTTTATAATTTTTATTTTGCATTTATTTTTGGAAACAACTATGAAAAAATTATCAAAGCATCTGAGTAATTATCACTCATAACTTTTCTATCATTTTAGAGTGAGATATAGCTTTCAAATTTTTTATTCTCTAATAACATCATTACTAATACATCTACTGCCCTTATTTATTTAGAGTCAAAAAAAATCTTAATTTCCAATTTTGCAAGTTAATTTGCTAACATACATGCTGTTTGGTTATANCTCATTTCCCATTATTTTTACTTAAGCAGAATAAAACACAAAAAGGAATAAGTGTAAATTTTGAAAATGTAATATTTAAAAATTGTTACTTCTATAACGCAAGCATAATATAAGTAGAACTTGTAAATCCAATTTTTGAAATTAACTATATTGAATTTAACAATGTAACCATTACAAACTGTACAATGAAATTCTCTGATATGATTTAAATTGTTGGAGAATAAAATAAATTAATATTCTAATACATTAGATTTTCTAAAATTTCAATACTAAGCTGCTTCATTCAAAATTTTTAATTCATTGAAAATTATCTAACTAATGATTAGATTACTACGGATATAACAATTTTTGACACAAATTTTATCAAAACAAAAGTTTTTCTGATACAGAGCCCTGCTTATTTTGAAAACATCAAAATCTCATAAACATAATTTATTAACTCTAGTTTGACTTCAACTTAAATTAATGCCAGATTGAAATCATATTCCTTAACTTTTTAGATTTCACAAATATCACTTAATGAAATAATATCTGATAGTAGTATAATTGCTATTGAGCATGATTACTATTAAGATGTGCAAATATCAAATGTAAGAATTACTGATTTGAATTAGATTAGTGATTTGAATTAAAATTACTTTCTATTTATTATTTAAGGTGAGTTTGTATTAATTTAAGATTACTTTTGTTCATAAATTGCACAATCCAGTTTTCATATAAATATTGTCAACTCAAAGTACATCAAAGTTAAGAATGTTGTAATCTTTGGGTAGGAATTAACTTCCAGAATTAGTCATGAAAAGTAATTGGATATTGACCTTGATCCATCCTTGTAGAATTTAATTTACATTCACAATTCCTCTGTTATTGAATTACATAAATTTAATATCAGTAATCTGAAAATATAAAATTCTAATTTGATTAAACTTTAGGATGATTCAAATGTTATGGAAATATCAATGACTGATTTTAATCTATAGAATATTATACTGTCTTAAGAATTAGGAATCTATGAAACATCTTTAATTTAGGTTTAGTTGAGCAAGGCTTCCAAAGCACTGCTTTATAATTTTTATTTTGCATTTATTTTTGGAAACAACTATGAAAAAATTATCAAAGCATCTGAGTAATTATCACTCATAACTTTTCTATCATTTTAGAGTGAGATATAGCTTTCAAATTTTTTATTCTCTAATAACATCATTACTAATACATCTACTGCCCTTATTTATTTAGAGTCAAAAAAAATCTTAATTTCCAATTTTGCAAGTTAATTTGCTAACATACATGCTGTTTGGTTATATTAATACATAAATATGATTTATTCAAATTCCTCTATAAAAGTATTAGAGTAATTGTTTCCTATTGAATCAGAAGGTAGCATTTTTAATATATAATCTCAATACCTCACTCTTATTAACATTTCCTCAAAGTATTCAAAAGCTATATAAGGAGGATTTTGTAAAATAGAATTAGTTTTGGATAGTGAATTCAACATAACAAATGCATCTATATCAGATAGTATGGCTATAGGTGGAAAGGAGAGTAAGGGAGGGTCATTTTATGTTACAGCGAAGGATTCAAATTTAATTCTTAACTTTATAAATATTTAAGTCACCACATCCTACAGTCTTTATGATGGTGGATTTTTGTATTTAATCCCTTCGAACACCTACAATCGAATAGAACTTAGGAATATAATCGCCTTAAATGTTTTATCATTGTTCAAGGGTTTTTTTGGTATTGAATTTTCTTTATAAACTCAATATAACTTTGTGTATTTAAGTAATATTTTAGTTAATGTGTCTTTTGATGGATTTTATGATAATACAAATGAATTCCAAGAATTAAATGAGAATGAAATCTCCTACATTAATAATGATAATGGATATTTTTATTTGGATTACTGGTATTAAATATATTTTTATTTAGCAATCTAACAATTAATAATGTCTATATGTATTTTGATATTATTAACTAACCAGTTTTCTCTTTAACCAAAATACAAAATTTAAAACTCTTCAAATTACATGTAGAAGTAGGAGAACTACTGACAAGCTCATTGATTTTATATGAATCTTACTAAAGTATTATATCCAAAAATATATGTAGATAACATTTTGAAACTTTTAAATATTGCTCATTTAAGATTAAGATAGACCCAATTTAAAGTACCTTCATTTTATAAAGACCCTTGTATCTAAGTTTTTAAAGAGGAGATGCTTTTCATAGATATTTACTTATATAATTCATTTTAAATTAAGCAAAAGAACTGCCTAATGACCTAAATACTTCTTTCAAGCTTAACTCCAGATTCATTAATATCAATTAATTTCTTAGATGAATATTAGAAATTCTAGATTCAAGATGCAATTATTAATTAATTTACTGAGATGTCATTTAAATTGGGTCTATTCAATATTCATTATGAGAAGTATTTCAAATCTAGGTTGGAATAATTTGTTTTTCTTAATAATAGTTGTATTTCAAACAATAAACTCAATATTAGTTCAAAACAATTTGGAGGATAGGAATTAGTTCTTTTAAAAAAGCAAATTTATTATAACAATTCAAATTCTTAGAATGGGTAGATTTCAATCTCGAATCTCAACTATCAAATACAGTAATCCTTATTTATTCATAATACTGCACTACAAAAAGGTGGAGCTATTTACATTTAGAACTCTCCTTTTTATATCGTATAATCAGTGATATCTGAAAATCAGGCATATCAAGGAGGAGGAATATTTAATGAAAAGATTTTAAAGAAGGATCTTACCCACTCTTTAGCAAAGACTTTGTTTTTTAATAATAAAGCCACTTATATGACAAACACCTATGGACAAGAATACTTTTAATTAAAAATGGATACAAATCGCAAGATTAACTAATTATTTTATAAATCGTTTTTATACGATTAGACTACTAAAGGCGGAAATGCTTTACTTAGTCTGCCTAGTGGCTAATCATTATAATCTTATAGGGAATTCAATATGCAGACTCTAAAATTTAGTAATACTTCAATAAACTTAAAATTCAAAGTTCAAAATTCATATTAAGAAGATTAGACATTAACAGATTTAGCGGTTTTATGTGATATTCAATAAGATTTGTTAGATGAAAACTTCAAAGTTATAAAAAATAATTTTTCGTTTGCTGAGATAAAATTTAATAGTGAATAAAACTACCTTAATCTTGAGGAGATTATTTTTATTCTAAATCCTTATACGAATAATTACTTATAAGTAGGAATTAATTGTGATGTTATTGAAAATGTAGATTATAAATTTACGTTTTATGTTTAAACAATTAAATGTTAGATGGGCGAATATTTCTAAGAAGATTAATGTCTAGCTTGTAATTCATCAAAAGGCTATTATAGTATTGATCCTCTCATTGGATATTGTGAAAAATCTAATCCTTATTATATACGAAATCACACTGAAAATCTGCTAGACTTATACCCAGGAGTTTGGAGATACACTTTACAGTCTTCAACATTAGAACAATGTTCCAATCAACCAAAAAATTGTCTTGGAGGGTGGAATTTTGGAGATGAGACTTGCTTAGAAGGCACGATAGGAGCACTTTGCTAAGAATGTGATGTATACAATATCAGAGGGTTTGGAAAGTATTCAAAAATAAGAGAATTTACTTGCTTGCTTTGTGGCAATTAGGGTTTAGTACTATTAGAATTCTGCTTTGTCTTTGCTTGGGTGTTAATTTAGATTGCTTTAACTGTCAAAAGTACCTAATTATAAAATTAAAAATTCTTATATTGCAAAGCATAAACTAAAATGTATGATATAATTGTGCGATTATCTTAAGGTATTAATCTTTTAATTTTAGATCAATCCAGTACTGTAATTAAATTGATTAGTAATTACTTTTAGATTGTGTTGGTAGTATATACATTTTAATTGAATTTTATTTCTAATATTGAAGATGTTTTTAAATTTATTGGAAACTCAACTTATTCTACTACCAATAATTTTGATTGCTATCTTTCAAATCTGAATATCGATTACATTTATTTAAATCTCTCCTTTATTGTTATTATCCAATTAATTCAATATATAATATTTGTTTCACTTTCATTTATACTACAAAAATTGCAACTGAGTACCTTCACTCAAGAAACATTATATTCCTCCTTCTTTTATTTATATTTATCTGGCTTTTTGAATTTAATCAAAGTGTAAACAATTTCACGCATATTTTAGGCTATCCTCCTTATTAACCCCAAAGACATTTGGGGATCAGTAATGGATTAGTGCAAATGTATCGTACTAATATTGGACATCTGTCCATTAGAAGGCAGTTTACATTCTTATATTACCTCTATTGATATTTGCTGGTTTCATACTTCCTTTAATTTTATTTGTAACTCTCAATCAAAATAAGAAGAATTTTAATAATTATTCCATTAAATAAAAGTTTGGTTATCTATTTAATGAGTATTCAAGAAAATTTTATTTTTGGGAGTTAATAAGGGTAAGTCAAAGACTATTACTGACTTTGATTATTGTATTGTTATAAGACTTTATTATAACCAAAGGGATATTATTAGTTGGATTACTTTTTACTTACTACCTTATGTTTAACATTAGTAAACCTTTTAATGTGGGAAAGTTAAATAAATTTGAGAAGGAATGTCTAATTTTATGCATAATCTCATTACTATTATGTCTAGTGTAATTTTCTATCTATGATAATTCAACAGTATTAAATAAAATCATCCAGGTTTTAATATTAATATCATTGTTGTATTTATTCTATGAATGTGCGATGAAATTTATCTCTGTGCACATATCAAAATATGAAGCGTTTTTAGACATCATAAGGATAATAATCAAGAAACATATCAAAATTGAATACATTCTAAAATCTAAATATCTAGAGTTGAGTACTGAGAGAAGGGACAGAATAAGACAATTGTTTATGAAGTTGAAAGCTTAAACAAATAAAAAGCAGGCTCAACCTCCTTTGTTTACTAATCTAGTTTCAGAGTAAAGAGTTACTTATGCTTCAGTAGACAATGAGAAAAGCCAAAAAACAAGATTAATTTGAAAATTTATATATTTAATAATAATATTATTTTATTTCTCTTTAGATAATGATACGATACATATGTTATTTAATCAAAAATGTCCAAATGGAAAAAACATATTAATAAATGCCAAAAGTGCTGCAGAGATGGTTTAATCTTAATTTAGTTTAAACTAAAATTAAATGATACTTATTTACTTTACCATTAATTATTTGTAATGTACTGTAGAGAAACAAGCCTCCAAAGGTTAAGGCCCATAATTCTGTAGACATCCATAAAATGAGTACTGCAGTATAATCAAAAGGGTTGAATATTTAAAATATGAAGGCATAAACAAAGGGTGGAATGACAACATACTTAATTGTTCCTGGGAATATTAAATTATTTTACTAAAAAATGTTATCTATTTATTGGTCAGAGAAAAATGAAATTGCAGAGTAATCAGAGTCAGAAAATTGCATATAATACCAATGAAAATGGCGAATCCTATTTAAACAGAGTTTTCTATATTCCAAATATCCGAATGGTCTGCAGCTATGAGGCCACTAATCCATAAAGCATAGGAAATTGTGAAGATCAAGAATATGAAAAAAGCATAGTGTTTCTTGCTAATTATATTTAAATATATACACATCTAAATGGTTTATAGAATCTGATTAACAATAATTACGAGGCAGAGATCAGAAAGAATAAGTATAAGGGTGCTCGATATTTTTCCTAGTCAAAATTATAAAACAAGTTATCGTAGTTAAAATCTAGGATAGTTATGACTGACATAATTATTTATATAGCTTCCTAAAATATCCAAACTCCTGTTATTTAAATAAGAAATCTCTGTTTTTGCAAATCATTCAGACTAGACAATTATTAATTATGTTGTAACAAGGGTTAATAAATTTAATCTAACTATGAGAAAGTGTGACGAGGGCCATTCTCTTAATTAATTAAATTAAGAGTCGGATTCTATTATAAATTAGCAGTCTCTATTGTGGTCGAATTCTGGGAGATGGCGGACTCCTAATTTCCGTGGGATTGATTCTCTTCTTTTTCTCTAGTTTGCAGCAAAATATTATTTAACATAATTTATTCTTTTTATGTCTGGATGAAAGATTTAATATATAATATTATAAGTGTGATATTTAGATACGATTTTCATAGCTCCAAAACAAGATACAAAGAATCAAGTTCTAGGTCTGTATTTTTAAAAATATAGTTAATTTACTCATATATTAAAAGGAAATAATTCTCTTTCAAATGTATTTAGTATGACATTTGATGATTTGCAATTGATATAAATTAATTAGAAATGAAGCAGGAATAAAATCATTTTACATTCACTACTGTGATTCATCCACCATTTGTAGATTAGGAGAAGCAAGAAGAGCAATTCTATCCATCAATTGGGTATAATTTCGCCACAGGAGATGCAAAACGTAAAACGTATTATATTCTTTAGCTGGATGGGCTTTCATAAGCAAAGATCAGCCTCCATGCGTTCCCTACTTTTCATCCTATATCAAAAAGTAGAATGGAGCAGAATTTCTCATTACTGGTGGTGCATATCAAGAAAATAATCAAATTATTAGCTCTGCCTTTTGCTTTAGAATTTAGCTTCATGATCACATGGAAGGACACAGAATCAAATATGAATTATGGAGATAGGGGTTAACAAGAGAGGATGAAGATGGCAATGAAATTGAGGGAGAGAAAGTGTCTGTAATACCACAAATGAATTTTGCAAGGCACAATCACAAAATTTTCGAATTATTAAAACCAGGAACGACTAATTAATATTTATATCTGGTAGTTGGGGGACAACTCATAAATTAAGACGGTTGGGGTATCTTAAACTAATGTGAAATATATGATGAGAAGGGCCCTGTGAATCAGAATGGAGAGTAATCATGGGAAGTAGTGGACAGCATGGTTCAAGCTAGAGCTGGATTCTCAGGCTTTGTTTTAAATAATAAAGTCTATGTTTATGGTGGATTGACTATTGAGAATGAGGAAATTGTATATATTATTATAGTATTGTTAATAGAAAATACTCCATAGCAATAAGGTGGAATGCTTTGATCTAGCCACTAAGAAATGGAAGGATTTCAAATATAGATAAGGTATCAACGTAACAAATCATTTGGGTTCATCTTGTTTGCCTATTTCGGATAAGCACATTTTAGTTTTTGGAGGGTCGAATGGGGAGAAAGTTACTGATAAGATTGCGATTATGGACATTGAGAAAAAGTCAATTGAAAATATCAAATCAAAAACAAAATTGAGTGTTCCGAGGGCAGGCTCTCAAATTTTTGTTTTGAAGCAAGTGGAAGTAGCTGGTAGAATTATTGTTATTATTTTAATAGATTCAGCTCAAAAGAAGGATCTTATTGTTGTATTGGGTGGAAATTAGGACGAAGTTAGTTTTGACTATTTTGCTATCAAGGATCAGAATACACTTGAGATTGAGTATCTAGGTAAAAATGAGTTTAATAACGCTTTTACTGGAGCGGTCACTGGAACTTATGCTTTTGGTGGCATTAATGACATTAGGGCGTGGGTAAAAACGATGTAGTACATGCCTGTAGTGACATTAATATAATGAATATTAAAATATCACATGCCTTAATTATTAATTGTTTTTTATTATTGGGTCAACTAATATAATAAATTGTTGATTCTTTCACTTATAAGAATCTTACAATACTTGCATTGGTAATATTTACTATATTTATTATCTATTACAATTAGACTTTAGAAAAAAAATGGATAATCATGATACAAATATTGTTGACATACACTTTGCATATAGAAATTCAGATTCCTTAGTTTGGCTTTGCACACTCTTTATTTTATGCATACTTAATGTTTAAGAACTAAGATCAATTTTGGATCCTATTCCCAAATTTGCTATTTATTGGATCATATTCCTTACTCAGAATGTTAAATCATTTGGATCAATAAATTATCTGGACTGCAATTCATTATGCAGCAGTCTATATCATATTAACAATAATGAATTATGAGACCTTTAAATAATAGTAATCTCCGAAATTAATAGAGATCTTTTAAAATTCAGAAAGATATAAATGGAAAGAAATGAGTTAACATGAGCTCTTTTAAGAAAATTATACGAAGAATCTATGCTTCAATTAAATAAGGGAAGGTGTGATCCTTTATGAATAGGGTTATGAATAATAGCCAACATTTGTAAATAGGTCTGCCAAGTCGATGTTTTAGATATCTGATGAAACCTAAATTTAAACTGCATATTAAAACTACTACAAGATTGAGAAACTTGAGGCGAAGAAATCGATACAATCAATAAAGAGTATTGGAATTGATATATAAAATTCTATAAAGTAATATAGTGGATCCTTATCCTTTAATTCAAAAAGCCAATACATTCCTTAGTAAGGATTGAAAGAAATAACTTTATAATAAGTGCTTGATAAAATTTGGATTAAGTAAAATAAGGAGAGCTATCTATTTTATGTTCAGCAATCTAAACACCAATCTTAAGTAATCTTATGCATATCAATAGTCCTAATAAGCTCCTATACTTGAAGTGAGTGTTTACGTGAACTCTTAAGTCAAGAAAGTTATGACGATTATTTGCAGAGATCTAAGTTACAAGAAGTACATCAAATAATTGCAAAGTCATTACAATTAAAAATCTAAAATGATTTCATTTGTTTCTCATGAATTTAGAGCCCCTTTGGGTTGCATGATCACAATGTTGGAACATGTTGCAAAAGAATAAAATAATTTGTATATTTAAAATTCAATTGACAATTCAAGATACCTATTAAATCTTTGTAATGATCTATTGGACTTGGCGTAGATTCAAGCAAATAAATTTTAGTTAAAAATGGAAAGGTTTAATTTAAAAATGCTATGCCAAGAATGTTTATAAATGTTTAATCTCCAAGCTGAGAAAAAACAATTAAAATTAATTTTATAGTATCAATCTGTTTGTCCAGATATCATCGAATAGGATTAAAACAGAATAAAATAAGTGATGATCAATCTAATAGGAAATGCTTTCAAATTCACTTAAGAAGGATATATCTCATTGAGAGTAGATCTAGTGGAAGAGTTAGTTATTGAAATTTGCATATCTGATTCAGGAATAGGAGTGTAGGAGTAGGATAAAGAGATGTTAATGAAGGCTTTTGGGAAGATAAACTCTGAGGAAAGCAAGAAATTAAATGCTCAAGGAGTTGGCTTAGGATTAGTGATTAGTAATAAAATAGCATAGCAATTGGGGGATGGTCTCAGATTTGATTCAATTTATCATAAGGGATCAAGTTTTTCATTTACAATCCATTTATAAGAACTTTAGAGTCAGGAATCAGAAAAAGTTAAATCCATCAATAATAATAAGCAATCAATTTTAAGTGATAGTGAAATGATAGAGAATCTAAATGAAGATGAAGAAAGCTCAAAAGAGATCTAGATCATTGTGACCCAACCAAAAAAACAAATTAATAGTTCTGTTGAGTGTTGCACTAAAATATTAATCGTAGATGATACTTAATTCAATATTGATGCTTTGCAAATGCTGTTGTTAAGAATGTATTCCTTATTATTTTATCTAGAGGAGTTAAATAAATTGATTATTCAATTAATGGATACAAAGCCATAGAAAAAGTCAAATTAAAAGAAAAATGCAATTATTGTAATTCGAATATGTACGGATTAATATTCATGGATCTAGAAATGCTTGGAATCAATGGTATCAATGCTTCCAAACATATTTTTTCATACTGTGAAGAAAAAGATTTAAAATCTCCTATCATTGTGGCTTGTTCAGCCTATCAAAAGGAAATAGAATTTCCTAAGTGTTAATAAGTTGGGATGAAATTTTATTTAGAAAAACCTATTGAAATGAAATAGCTCTAATCTATTATCGATTATTATAGAAGCACAATTTGATAAAATTTCTTTTTGTTAAACTATATGATATTACATTAATACTAACTAACTTATAACTTATAAATATTATAGCATTCATCATCATAACTCATCGTAAAAAGGACACATCAATAAAATTGGAAAACTTATGGCCATAGCAAAGACATCTTTTGTTTAAAATTTATTCTAAGAAATAAGAATAAAATCTTACATATCCTTTTTAAACTATCCTATTTATTATGAAAATTTATCCAGCTCCAATTAGTACCACAAAAATAACCCAAATTAATAAAGGAGCATAAATAAAGAAATAATCTTGGCATATTAACTCCAAAAAGAAAGTAACAACTGGGGCAGCTATTAAGTAACCTAAATATTCTTGAATAGGCTTCTTCACTCCAAGACGCTTAATTGCAAATCTCACTGAAATAAATTCAACGCATATTAAAAGGTAGAAGTAATAGAAATAATTGGTATTCCAAGAGAAAACCGTAGCACTGCCTGATACTGCTGTTTGAAGACCTTACATTAGCAATACGTATAAAATAACATGTATCCAATACTGCCATTTTTGATTATTTTTCTAAAATAATAATGATAATTTACTTGAGTCACATAGGATGGATTTGTTAAAATGAATAAATTCAATATTAAAAATAATATTAAAACTACCCATAATTCACTATTCCAGGAATAGTTATTTGTAACCAACTCCCAATTGAAAAAGGCAGATGAAGTGTTAATTAAGAGCGAAATACAAATTTCAAACATAAATAGATATGTAGACCACTCATAAAAATATTTAAGTTCTAAGTTACCAGCATTTTGAATAGATTTATGTTGTAAAGGATTTTGATTAATGTTTAAATTTTAATTTGGATTCTGTTATTAGTATTATACGTATTGTGGGAGAGGTTAAACTCCTTACTAATACAGATAAGCGGGTTGGTTAGGATGAGTAGGAATTTATGGTATATTGATTAAGGTAGCTGCGTTTTAAGACTAATTCAAAGTTTATTCTTGAAATTATTAATAAGGATGCACTTGTTGTTGTTGTTGAGGCTAAGCTTGTTATTATTTCTTTTAGTAGATTTGTTGCAGTAGTTATTGGTGCATTTAGGCAGGTTGGCTGAGAATTTGGTTATATTCTTCTTGAGATAATACAATAGGAACAAAGGTTTATGTCTATTATTGTGAAGTCATTCGATAAATATATTAATAATATTGAATAACAAGCAAGTGATATAAATTATGAATATTGTTTTATGATTTTCCTCATTGTATATTATTTTTTTACTAATTGTTTTAGCTCTAGGATTCCTACACCATTTCGTCACTTTTGTTCAATCCAATATCAAAGAATGGAACCAGAATTAAAAAGCTTAGGAGAACAGCTGCATATTTGCCGTCATCGGATCTCAAGTTAAACTAAAGGATATTCATAAAATAAATTAATACCTTAGTTGACTGAATCATTCTAGAAAGGATGAATTGCAAATAGAATCCAAATGCAATTGAAAAACTGATGATTCCACACAATATACCATATGAATAATAGAGAGAAAACAGGATTCCACCATAAGTAATTGATGGTATCATTATATACCAGAAGGATTCTAATGATAATAATGATATTATACTTTTAAAGCTCAATTGGTCTAATTCTTACATAGCGTATGTAAATAGCGACAGAACTTCAAGATTGATGAAACTAAACACGATAATAACTATCTCATCACCACCATTTGATTCCAAAAAGTGATAGCTACTTCCACTTTGATAATAATAGTAATATGAATAAGTGGAGGAATACAAAGCTTAAATAAAGAAACCATATGATAATCCATAAACTGCACAAAGAATTTTGCTAGTTGAAGTGTTTTTTAATTTCTTTGATGCTGTGTAAGAGTATAATAGTGAAAGTGCCATTATCACTGTGAAAATGTAAAAGGGAACCTTGAAACTACCGTAAAGGTGATACTAGAATTCAATAAAGCCATTGTGATAAGAACTACAACATAGAATCAAAGCGAAGGCTTAGAAAAGAAGGAAAAAGGATAGAACCTGTAAGTTGAAAAACCTTCTTTCTAATTTTCCGGCCAATCTTAAGGAATCATGCTTTAGGGATTCTTCTTACTTAAGAGGGGGAATTAATGGTTACATCATCTAAGGTTATTATTGGTATGGTAAGTATGGTTGTTATTAAGGTGGGACCATGTGTTGAGGATGTTGAAATTGTGGGTATTGTATGGGTTGAACTTGATTAAGATTAAATTATGGTCTTGGTTAGTACATCTAAGGAGCATATACAACATATGTTTATTGTGGAGGCTATTACATTTGTGGAATTTGGTTTGGAATCTACATTTGATTCTGAACTGCATTAGGCACTTGATATTAAGGATTAATGGGTATGACTCTACTAATATCATCAGGAGTTTAAGTGTCTGCCATTTATGTACAATGTTTTATTTTCTATAATTATTTATTTTAAAAAAAGAATGCTCCTGAAGTATTTCAGCTATAATACATAATATAGAAAAAAATCAATATTCTGTAAATACATAATTTAAAGAGAAGACCTTCCTGAGGTTCTTGAATGTGGAAAATGTATTCTTCATAATCATTATATGAATATTAATCAATATTTCAGCTTTGCATATCTCACTAATTTATGTGGTTTTTTTTATTTGATTACTCCAAACCTTTCGTTAACATGGTCCTCTAATTCAGTAATCAATCTAAGTTCAGATCTCCTAGCTCTTGTGGCACTGTAGTATTCTATTTCGAAAGTATTGCATAATGCAACTGCTTGATCCCATAGTTATTGATTTCTCTCTAACTTTGTTGATGCTGCTTAAACAATTGCTGATTAAGTTCCAATGCATTAATTTAAATGATCTAATTTATCTTGCAATCTTTCTTCTTAATTTGCTAATCTATTTAAGATAATATTGATTCTATCTTTCTAATCATTAAAAGCAGCAACTGAAGCAGCATTTGAAACTGTAAATTCATTGTAGGTGTCATTGATATTTTCTCTCAACTAGAGTAACAATTATTCAACTCTCTCAATTTAACTTGGGTCAACTAAATCTTATTGTGATGCTAATTATGAAAAAGCATAAAAGATTGGAGCATAATTGAAAGTTTTCTAAATATTGAATGATGTCTATAGCATTGATTTACTTACACTGCTTAACTCAGCAAAGCTCCTTTTGCCATTAGCAATACCTGATAAGATGTCAAGTGCTTCGTCAATAGCATGAAGAGAGTCTTCATAGTCTCTTCCTCTTTTTTTGAAATATCCTTATTCGCTTTCAGCAGTTGCAAGAATTAATGTCAAATGTTCTTGATATGTGAATAATTATTATTAATTAACTTCTTATTAATTAGTGGTTCTAATTTTAGAGGTCTTACACACATTCAGTTAGGCTGTTGAATCTCTCACAACATTAGAAGCATCCTCTACTTCTTTGCTTCTAAAATCAAATTCTGAATAACATTCATTATCTTGCAGAAGGTAGATTTCATCATGATTTACTTACTCAACATTAACTGCATCTTTGAATTATTTTAGAACATTGAGAATTGAATTCAATGGAGAATTATTTTGTAGTTTAGCCTCTACCTCAGTTAGAACAGCACTTATTGATCTTTATTTTGAATAGTTCAATTTAGAATATGGTGAAATTGATGATGCAGAAACTAAGGTTGCTGCAACCAGAATCAATGCTATTTTCATTTTAGAAATTAATAAAAACGAATTTCTTAATTCCCTTTAAAATACCTTTGCACCTCATACTTAACTTATATTTAATTGAAATCAGCTTAGTGAATCAAGAACTTTTATCGCCTCAATGTATTATTACAAATTTACATAAATTTTATGAAATTAATTGATTCTATTTAATCATTTCTCCACCTTTGATTTGTTTAACAATACGAGTGCAAATTACTCGCATTGACTCCACATTATACCTTTGTCCATTACTTAAAAATAAATAATATATTTATCTGTTAATATATTTATATATTATTATTAAACTATGCATTAGGGATCCTTTATTTTGACCAATCAGAAATATGCAGAGTTGGATATGTTCAGAAAGGATGTTAGAGAGAAGTTTTCCTCCAAATTTGACAACCAAAAAACTGTACTTCAAAAGGCTAAGGAACCTTAATTGAATCCTCATCAATCCATTTTCAGAAATAGTTAATCACCAAAAGCATAGAAAAATTCATAATAATAATCTCCAATACGAATTAAGCAATACTCCAAGCACTCTCCAGGTAGATTGTCATTTCAAAGATCTAGTATTGATATGGGTAATGTTAATTCTAGGTATATGAGTTGGTTTAACTATTATTTAGTCTGAATATACCCAAAAAAACTCTAAATGAAATCGTGGCTGTCGAAATAATTTAGGATTTAGCCAGAGCGTTAAAAGGATAAAGCTATGCGGCTACAGATTTATATATGTAGGAATTACGAAAGTTATCCAAAATGGTTTTAAATGAATGAATAGAATCTAGTATTGATTATAATTATTATTGCAATAACATCCTTTTAAAATTCTTTGACATTTTACAACCTTTTATGCTCTATATAGAAATATTAATTTTATTTTATTGCTTTTTATTTTCATTATTCTGATCTTCCTAATACCTCACATTAATGTAGTAGATGAAATATAACTTATTCCCTTAAGTGTCTTATCACTTTTTCATTAAAAAGTATTTTTATTATTTAAAGTTCTAATATTAATGATTCTGTTGAACACTTGAAAATATATTAAATAAAACAGGTTTGAAGGAATATAATTGAATTAAATTGTCTATTATAATTTTTATTATATAAATTATATGTATTCTTAAGAGTATACATTAGAACCTAACTCTTCAAGTTCTCCATGCATTCTCATTTTTATTGGGGAATTACAACCACAACAGCTAAAAGATTTAATCCCGATAGGTAACAACAACTTAGAATGGAGTATCTAAAAGATCTTGGAAAATGGGCTGCAAATATAAAAAATAAAACCATAGAATAAAAATAAGAAGAATAAAAAATTTACTTTTCATGATAAATTATTGAAATTAAAATAATTCATTATGTTAAAGTAATATTTGACCAAATAAGATATTTATATTATAATTAACTTCCTATATTAAAATTAATCAACCAACTTAAAGAACTCTTTTCTTTTCTATTTTATACATAATTAATTAGGTATTAAGTTGAAATAAAAATTTGTCAGTTTAATGAGAGAAATCGATAATTGATGCTCAAGAGGATTAAGATATCCAATTATAAATATAAAATATTGAGAAAACCAGATATAAAAAGGACTGATTAATAGAAAAAGGCAAATGATGCAAAGAATAATTTTTTGTAAATGAGTTATAAATTATTTTAATATATAAAAAATTTTATATACTTTAAGGATTTATTTTATATTGAAAATGAATAAATAGTCGTTATATTAATAATAGGATGATTGTAGAATTCTAGTCATTTTCTATTCACTTACATATATAATGATCTGTATAAACTCAAACTTGAGTGATTTAAGTTATGTGACTTAATATTTATAAGAAAATAACGTGAGAATTGATAGGATTTATTGTATTTTTAACTAAATATGTATTTTTTCATACTCTAGGTGATATTCCTCGACTAAAACGATTTAGTACATTGTAAACCTGGGGTCTGGGAAATAAGCATATAATATAATCAAATTTGCTTCATTCTTAAATAATATTTGATTCAATGTTTTCAAAGATCAATAGAAATTTTATTCTTGAATCAGCAATAGAAAATTGAAGCTTCATACTTTTGCTTTTAAAGCGTTATTCAACTATTAGATTTTAAATGAGAGAATATTTTTTTGGAAAAAATTTTGTTTTTTTAACTAACCTAAGGTTATATTAAGTGAATTGAGGACTCAAGTATGCTAAATTGGACTTGGAGATACAAACCTTATTTCCCCCTGAAGGAAATACTAAAATTATGATTGTTATAATCATGAATAGATCAGCCGAATTTAGAACTAAATTATATATAAATGGACTCGTTCAGAGTGATTCGTCTTAAAATATAAGGATAAAGTAATTTTAGTATTTTTTTAAGGGAAAAAAGGGGCATTTTTTTATTATTTTTGTATAGCAATTATATTCAAGAATAGCTAAATTTTTAGATTTTAGTATATTTTTATTAATATTTTCTTTTTTAGAATGTCATACTGTGTATATATAAAAATATGTTTTTTATTGCAGAGTTTTGATATTTCCAATAGAAATTTCAATAGAGGGAAATATAAATTATTTTAATATAAAACATAATGGGATCAAGTTGTTGTTTAGCTTAAGGGGATGAAAAAGTAGAGTTATTGTTGCAATAAAAAAATAAATAAAAGAAGAAAATTGGAATATTATATAAAAACCCTTCCTTAAGCAGTAATGATTAAAATAAGCAAGATAAGAGAAAACAATCCTATTAAAATTAATAATCATATATCATAGACGATACTGGAAAGGAATATAATAGAATGGCAGCAAGTACATTAATAATATAGGTATTAACTGGAGATCTGGATAGAGTAAATTCAATTGAATTATCAGAAAATGCTATAAAAGACATACCAGTAAAGAATGATTCTTATGAAATTATTTCATTAGAATCTAAAAAGACTATCTTGAAGAAAGAAACAAAATATAGTATATTTCACAATAAGGCTCATTTAAATTAGAATTAAAAGAAGGTTAGATTTGATGATGTTTGAAATTAAATATAGTTGTAATAGTTATAGGAACAATGTAAAATGATTATGAATCTCATTATATTTAATAAATTATCGCTGATTCATATATATAATTAAAATGAATATGAGTGGAATGAGTAAGTAGTTAATTTAAATTAAAAGTTATTTTAAGTTTTTTTATTTTTGAATTTGATTTTGTCTTATTAAAAATATTAGCATTCAGCTCAATCTTTGAAGTTATTTTTCAATACTTTATAAACATTAATAATTTTAGTTAGAATGTGAAAATGTAAGAAGGATCAAAATAAATAACTAAATTTTATTTTATTTGAAAGAGATAAGTAGGGTATTTTCTAGGTAGATTAAATTTTTTGATTTATACATTTAAGAATAGAAAAATAATAGAATAATAATTGTTTATGTAATGTTAATAATACTCATTTATCTGTTAAATTTCTAAATGCTGACTTAATTTCATCAACAAATTTAGTGAAATAATTCATTAATTCTTATTTTGGTTATTTTGGATCCTATAATAATATAATAAGGTTATACTTCAAATTTCATTTAGGATAACTTGACAAATTGTGGCTTAGTTTAATTCAATATGATATTCCAAGTAATTTTAGCATCTCCTGAGGATTCAAGAATGGCCTTTTTACCACATTCAAAAAAGGAAACGATGCATCTCATCATACCAATAGTTTTATAAAGTGGACAATTGTAATCATATTTACTGAAAGCATCTTATTATAAGAAATCTTCTCTGATAATTTTAGCAATCTAAGTAGATTATGGTAATGTGTTACTTCCAAAGACAATTTTTGATCTTCTGAAAGAGAGTCTCTACCGACCAATTGGACAATTTCATTCAATTCTGATTCTTCATGTAGGATCTATTTGAACATAACTCTCAAATGAGAAAACTCTGGATCAAAGGCATTGAAATATGGTTCTAATATTTTTTCATAATTGGAATTGGAAATGGTCCAATTGACAGATGGGAAATGTTTTCTTTGTGCCAATTTCTTATCTAATCCCCAAAAGACTTAGACAATTGTAAGAGTGGCAGTAGTAACAGGATCTGTGAAATCCTAGGAATGATAAGAAATAATAAGTTACTCCTCCTGGAGGTGAGACAGCACCGACAATAGTAATGGATCCTTCTCTGTCAGGTGAACCTCTGCACCTGACTCTTCCAGCTCTTTCGTAGAATTGTGCGAGTTTAGATGCCAAATAAGCAGGATAACCTTGATCTGCAGGCATTTCTGCCAATCTACCAGAGATTTCTCTCAAGGCTTCTGCCCATCTGGAAGTGGAATCAGCCATCATAGACACATTGAAACCCATATCTCTGAAATATTCTGCCAATGTGATTCCTGTGTAAATGGAGGCTTCTCTGGCAGCGACTGGCATATTGGAAGTGTTAGCAACCAAACAAGTACGTTACATAATGTTTTCTTCCTTGCCCTTCATTTGAATGGTCAATTCTGGGAATTCACTTAGCACTTCAGCCATTTCATTTCCTCTTTCTCCACATCCAACGTAAATGATACATTCAGAATTGGAATATTTAGAGAGTGCCTGCGAGATACAAGTCTTACCGCATCCGAAGGCACCTGGAATACAACAAGTACCTCCCAGGACTGAAGGATAGAGTGCATCAAGCACTCTTTATCCAGTAAGGAGTGGTGTATTACCTTACAATTTCTCAATGATGGGTCTGGGTTGTCTGACAGGCCAGAAATGACTCATTCCATATTGATGTTTTTTGCCATCCAATTCTACTTCTAGAACTTTGTCTTTTAGTGTATAATTGCCCTCAGGTGCAATGTAAGTGACTCTGCCTTGGACTCTGGGAGCTGTCAAGATCTTGTGCTCATCAAAAAGATTGTTCTCAAAGACTGATCCATAGATGTCACCTCCGGAGATCATTGAACCGACTTTAATTAATGAAGATGGTTTGAATTCCCAGATTCTATCTTGATCGAGTGCTGGAATATCGACACCTCTAGGTACAAAAATGGAAGCTGATTATTCTGCAATAACTTATAATGGTCTTTAAATTCCATCGAAAATTTAGGTCAAAATACCTAGATATGTAGTCATTATTACCTGGTCCGAGTTCGACTGAAAGAGGAGACTTTGTTCTCATCACAGGATCGCCCACTGTCAAACCAGCTAATCATAGTTACGTAATTTGAGTACATGTATCTTCATAACATTGAATTGATGCATTATCTCCTTCTAATTTAATGATTTCACCAACCAACTTGTCCCAACCTACTTTCACTAACTCAAACATCTTAGCTCCTGCCATCTTCTCTGCAACGACCACTATTAAATTAATGAACAGCAATTACATGGACCAGCCACTTTGAACACTCTACCAAAGCTACTCTCCTTCTCTTGCAATTCCTCCAATTGTGTCTTGCGTTATTTATTCATATCTTTTAATAAAATTTATATATATGAACATCACGATTCTGAAAATAAAGCAAGAAATTATTTTATTCTCTGTTCATATTTAATACTATGTGTTCGCTTCTCAATTTCTTAAATTATGTTAGATTTCTAAGTTTTATAATATAAAATAAAACGAATTCAACTTTTAGCAAACTCGTAGTTTGTAATTTCGCCCATCTGTTTTTTATCATCTTCTATCATCTTCTTCAGCAATTCATTCTTGATCTAAGTGATCAAATAGTCCTTTTTCAACTTCGTGAAAAGATCATTCAATTAATCATGCAATTACTTCTTCTCCTTTTAAACAAATGTTTGTTATTCAATTTAACTCTGTAACCTCTGCAATTCCTCATCTTCCTTCTACAACTTCTGCTGCTATTCCAATTTCAATCGCTCCTTCTCCTTCTATTTCTATTATTGTCTGACCAACTCTTCCCCTGTTGCATCCCGAATCAATTTCCATTAGAATTTCTACCAATCTATGCTATTTCAATACATCTAAGTGAAATTCGAATTTGGCATCGATGCTGTCCTCCTGCAATTGCATCTTCACACTCTGCAACGGCTGCGATCTCAAGTTTGCAATTTCAATTTTTTATTTCTTTCCACAACAAATAAACATTAATTAAAATGCAGAACTATATGACCAGATCCCCAAGGACAAATACCAATGAATATGGACATCGACACGAGGACAACTTCGACTACAACGAATTCAAGAATCTGGCCTTGAGTTTAATCGCCCCTCAACACCAAAAGGAATGGAATCATCAACCCAGACTCACATAAATCCTTCTGAACCAGAATCTAACTGTGATGTTCGACGGAGTGATAATCAAAGAGTAATGCACTTTGTTTCCCAATGTTCTTAAAATCGACACTCATTACATACAGCTCTCTCAATATTAGATCAAGAGGAAACAACTGATTCACAATAATAAAAAGTGTTACCTCCTCCTCCTGGGCAATGACATTATGCTCTTCTTCAGCAGTTTCGATATCCAGAAACATTGGTACAATTAGATTAAGCAATTTTGTATCATGAAAAACTTACTAGTCAAATATCGTCTACAGGAACAGTTATTCCAGGACTTCTACTCCATCATCAAGAAAAAGGTAACAAAATCTATGAATCCCAGAACCGACAATAGTTTTCTGCCTACATCATCAACAAATAGCAACCCTATCTAGAACACACTTTTGGCTTGTTGCACGAGAGCAAGAATCATTCAATACTCAAAATTAAGAGGATCTACGAGGACACCAACAACTATGTCATGATTACAGAAAGGTTCGAAGGCGAACCAGTGTTTAATTTCTTATTAGAGAACATTTAATTTATGGAGGTTTAGGTTGCTACAGTATGATTAGAATATATATAAATTTAGTTGATCTACTAAATCCTACTATTGTTACGCTATCTGAATGAACACTAGGCATATCACGGAAATATCAATGCATTAAATATATTAATCAATAGAGAAAGTCAATCCTTAGAGATTGCAGTAATCGGATTTATATACTATGTATAAGAATTAATTCATTCGATAGCCTTTTAAATAGGGAGAGGACATAAGTGAATACTTGAAATGGGTCAATCTGAACAAGTACTATTGGAGTGGTTTTGAAGAAAATTAAACTCCTGGGATACATTCTGATCTCTACCAATTAGGAGTTCTACTTTATATCATTACATTTTATACTAAAATAAACTAAGATTTGAAAGTATGCACATTAATAATAATAGCGAAAAAGTGACCCTTACAAATTGTTTTTGAAGTACATGAAGGAGTTGGTAATAAAATATGAGTTGATTGATGAAACCATCGAGGTCTTGACATGTTGAATATTAATATTTTATTTAGAGATGAAGACTCCAGATTAATAGTTTGTACACGTCTTTTCATCGAGTCAATTGGATCTGATAAAAAAGTTATTGTCAAATTGTTCTTTGTCAGACGCCCTTACGCATCAATGGTTTGTAAATGCTAAGCAGAAAGCGAAACCACACAATTAACGTTAAGGGTTACCAACACTAAAAACAATCATTGAATTGAAGGAAGCCAGTGATGGCGAAGCAAGTAAATCATAAACCAAAAGATTCAGTATTCAAAGTGACACCTACGATTCAAGTAAGTATATTTGTGATATTCAAGTGGATGAGTGTCCGACGGTCTCATATTTAATGCGCAACATCTTAGATTATGAAAAGGCGCCATGTAAAACTCATCATTCCTGATTATATTTAATTAAAATAAAATGTTACATGCAAAACCGAAGACTTAAACACAATAAGCACTTTTCCAAGATCTGAAG